>JAPZLL010000042.1:0-330461 GCA_036250225.1 Cercophora sp. LCS_1
TGTATGGCACTGGGATGTCTTTAATGGCTCGTATGATAGAACTCCGGGCCTTGGGTGATATGCTCGCGTGATTCATACGGAGGTGTGTTGGAATTTCGGTTGTAAGGCATGCATGCTTGCACTGGATGCAAACAAGCACATTATACGGCTGGAGAAGTACAAATGGATCCATGGTCCCTGAGGTAGAGAGAGGAAGTCAGAGAGGAAATGTCTGCTTGAGGTTTGGAGTTGACTGGTTGTGCGGGGAAGTTTGCCAAATTTCAGCCCAACCCAAGCACATAAAAGTGGGTCAGACATCATGTGCCATCGTTTTATTGGGGAGAATAAAACAATGGAATTTTATTCGTATCAAAACAAACTGTCCGGCAATTCCTGGCTCAAACAAGCTATTTTTATCTAACTGTTGTTACAGAAACAACCCTATATAAACCCAAGTGCCCGGCTAGGCAGTGTCTCCCGGATTATAGAATTTTACCTGCTCTGAGGCTTTCTCCCCGTATAAGTCTCTCGTACGATAAAGTGTTTCTCCCCATATAAGTCTCATACGACAAAGTGTTTTCCCCCATAGAAGTCTTGTACGACAAAGTGTTAGATTCAAAAGCTCTCATCTTCCCGCCTTTGGACACTGACTGGCAAGTCGCACCCTGGCACTTCATCTCAAGTATACCCACCTGACACAGCACCTCTGCAAAAAGGTTGGCCCTGGCACTTCATCCCAAGCACGCCCACGCCCACCTGATATAGCACTTCTGTGGGAAGGTTGGCCCTAGCATTTCATCCCAAGCACACCCACCTAGCACGCCCACCTAACACAGTACCTCTACAAAAAGGTTGGCCCTGGCACTTTATCCCAAGCACGCCCACCTGACACAGCACCTCTGCTTTTTCATCCCCTAGTTTCCCTTCTTTTGAAACTTACCTCGTATAAAACCTGCCTCATACAACAAGGTGCCTCCCTCCGCAGAAAAGCCACATCCCTCTCATTAGCAGAACCTTACTTGATTTTTTCCCACCCTACAGTACACCTGCCTCAGCAAACCCAAACCCAATCACCTAATACCAACCAGCCCCCACCTCCCTCCTTCCACAATTCCATCCAAAGCAGCCCAATCTGTTTCTCTGCCTTCAGATTAAATTCTCTCCTCATACAATACCCACCCACCTCAGCAAACCCTGCCTCACACCAGCCTTTATTTACCGCTCTCTCAGCCCACAGGCTTTCCGAACCTCCCTCCTGCAACACCTTCAACCATCAGCTCCCAAGTCTCGTACAATGGCCTTTTGACTGTCAAATCTCGTACAAATGGTCTTTTAACTATTAAGTCTCATATAATGGCCTTTTGACTGTCAAGTCTCATATGAGGGCACTGCATTGCTTTTATACTCGCCAAATGCTGTGCAATGGCCCTTTGACTGCCAAGTCTCGTACGAGGGTCAATCTGGCTAGGCATCGCTGGGTGTCGCTTGGCATGTGCACGTGCCATATCCTTATCGATTAATCTGGCTGGGCATTGCTGGGTGTCGCTTGGCATGTGCACGTGCCATATCCTTATCGATTAATCTGGCTGGGCATCGCTGGGTGTTGCTTGGCATGTGCACGTGCCCTCCCCATCAAGACTTTGCCCTCAAGCATCAATATTATGCTGCATACCAACCCTTTGTCGTATGAGGCAGAGATTTCATGGGTGTAATCTCCAGAGAAAGCGCTTTTGATGCATGTACTTTTTAGCAGTTTTGATCGAAATAAGTTCAATGAATCCTACTCACGAAAATCGCAATGAATCCTACCCCCTGTTTTTGAATGTGGCCCAAGCTTCCCCCACCCATTTTCAATGAATCCTACTACAATTCATTGGAGAATAATGGTTAGGGATAGTCCAGGATTTGAACCATCCACGGTCCGGAACTCTGTCCTAGATCGCATCTTCAACTACATGCGAGCGATCGATACCGACCTTCTCTGAATCGATAAACATGGCATCATTCAGGATACAAACAGTTGCGAAAGTCTTACATGCGACCACGAAGCATGCATCCAAAAGCGACAGGGAATGGAAGTCATAGACCTTGTCTATAAGTCCAGCAACCACCCTGTTGGATTGCTAGGAAGACCGATCACAGCATCTCGAGAGTTGAAACTCCTCACAAACGTCCTCCAGGGCAAGCTGACCTCAGGGAATGGACCCCGTGTCCGGTTGTCTCGTGACAGAAACCCACAGGAGGTATGGATGGCCCTGGAAACACTACATCGGATTACCAAAGACGACTGGTGGCACCGCGGCTGGATCTTTCAGGAGAATTATAAAGGAGGCACTAAGATAAAGTTACGGCACTTTAGTCTTTGGCAACGTGAATGGTGAACTGTGCATTCGCTCCGTCGACTTTTTGGAGGAGACAATACAACTCTGTTTGGCGTATCGGAAGAGCATCCTCCGTCACCGTGTTCCCTCTCCCCCCGGGATAATAAAGAAGGAAAAGATCATAGAGCAGATTCTTCAAACCGCCAGCAATTACATTCTTGTACTGAAACCCTCAGAGCCTATGACACCACGCATTGTTGCCGACATCGAGAACAGATAGATAGAGAACCGTTGGAATAGAGTCGCCATTACCGCCAATTGTTGTTAGTACGCGATTCGATTAAACGTCCAGCAATTGAAGCAAGATAAAGCTAGCCTAAGTTTGGCCATGCTCGCCCTATGTTTGCTTAACGGTGAGGTCCTTTACAACAGCCAGCGAACCCGAGAACATCCGAGATGACGGTCTCCAAATTCCTGAAGAAGAGTCTCTTCGATGAGTTCGAGAGCCCAAGTAACCGAAACAGCCTAACATTCAACAAAAGCTGTCGTTTCTTTGACGTCTCTCTTACCAAATCTGGCATCGAAACACGCGGCCACATGTGGAAGATCCACAAAATCATCAATACCTGCAAGTGGCCTCGCCGAGACGGATGGATAAAAGATCTCCACAGCAAACTGAAACCTCGCACACGGAAACAGCTTGCCTATTTCGCGCAGCATCTGAAAGAGGCCCGTCACATTAGTCTTTCTGAGAACATGAGGTCGTACCTCGAGCGTGACGCCCAACTTGTTAGGATTGCGGACAACGACCTGTTATTTACCGACCGCTATATGCATACGATGGCAACCGAGGTCGCTGACGCGATAGTGAGGACCGGTTCGCTTGGTCTTGGATGTTAATGGGATCCCGATGATGGCGATGGCTATAGCCCCTATATGGCCGTGTTTGTCTGGAAGGATGGCGGTACCTAGTTATAGACAAGCGACGAAAGCGGCAAAAGCAATGACGACGAAGTATTTGCCTTTACGGCTTTGCGTCCTGAGGATGTCAGTTCCCAGGAGCATGATACAAATGACCTCGACCGACACGTCTCGTTTGAGGTCGAGGTTGTTAATGGACTGATTCCCCAACTGCGAATTAGACGCTGGCTTCCCGGGATATGTTTTTTTAGGGGTATGTCGAGGGCTCGTATTGTATTTCCGTGGCCGTGCGATCTCGAATTAATTGCGCCTTGATTCCTAGTTTGTTTCGTTCGCTAAATCAACATAGCTATCATAAAGCATCTGAAAGGGAAAACAGAAAGAGAACCGTTTGACACAGGTGCCTGCTCTTCCTCTCCTCCGTTAGTATAAGAGTGGTTTCGACCCCATACTCAGTGATGTCGAGGGAAAGGACGGATTCAAGAGTCGGAAGTCTCTGCCCCCCTATCTAGCATGAAAGTCTACGGATGGGAAAATATAGGACAAAGCGACCAGTGATTTGAGCAGCGAGAATCTCCCCTTCGACGCTGTGTCGACTCGTCTACAAAGCATGGCGTGTTAACTGATGGCAGTTGCACATCTGAGAATGAAAGTGATGGAGGGATTTCCCCCCAACGAGAAGCCTGTGGCCATGGCCACCCCGCGGCCCGACGTACACTTATCATCCCCGCCGTCCCGCCGTTGCCGCGTGCCAACGCCGAAGCCGGCCCTGCACATCCGATACGGTTGCCCCACTCCTCCTCCCAGCACCCGGTCTCCATCTCGTGTAGAGCTCCCGGTTCTATCTTCGTGCCTAAGGCGGTGCGTATTAAAGCCAGGGCCTTTTGTCTTCCACAACAAAAGAAAAAGTCGGTGCAACAGGATAATTCTCCTCGAGTAACTACTTTCTCTGAGACTTTCCTCAACTCAGTGGCCACCTGGCTCTCAGCTTCTCCAAGACTCTGACGCCGCTTTCTCCCTTTGGTAGATCAGTTTTAGTGGAGGAGCCTGCTACAGAACATTAGTCAATGCTACTACCAGGGTTACAGATCGAAAATACCTTTTATTCGCTGTAAAGTATCTATATTCCGCATAACAAGCTGAGACTTTGAATGATCCGGCCCGAGCACCTTCTCGTAGCCTTCTAGCGCCCGCCGATATATCGTCTCGGCCTCCGCTAGCCGGTACTGATCCGCGTAGAGGTTGCTTAGCTCTTGTGTTGCGTCAACGGTTATAATGTCTTCCAAGTCGTACTGGGCCCCCATAAGTCCCCCATCCACTACGAGCACCCCTCTGCATGCGGGAGAAGCCGCCGCTGGAGCACCCAATATTCCTTGGTCGTACTGTAGGGTACCGACGATCCAACTATTCTAATAGCCAGTCGTAAAAACTCCCTTTTCTCAATCCTATTATAAATGTACAATGTCCATTTGCGCACCACCGGGTGTATGCTATAGCTGGCCTGTATGGACTCTCGGGTCTCGATCATTGAATGGCGAAGGAGCAGTCTGGCTGCGTCTAAGAACCTGACTTTGTTGCACGCCATCTTGCGGAGCCATCTGGGCCACTCGTGCCCATCTGCCGCTGCTTGCAGCAGATCGTGCCACAGGTCTCTATTGTCAACGAAAGCCCAGAGCCGCAGTAGATCTGCGGTTCTCTTGCTCCTCGCCCAGTTGTTCGTCGACCTTGCCCAACTGCTTCGAATTGCCGAGCTGCGCCAGTCGTGACAGTCGTGTAGTAATCAGTACCGATCCGTGGTTACCTGGAAAGTAGCGTCGGATATCGTATGTGCCTGTTGCCCCGCCTTGCTCGTAGTCTTAGTCGACGGTATTAAATATCAGCAACCAGCCAGTCCATTATGTCCGCGCCAGATATGGGAGAGCAAGTGCCTATCCCCAAGCACGTCATTGAGGCAGTCGTTGCGGCGCTCAACAGGTTCAAGATCGTTTGCGCTGACATTGGCGTTCCGGACTCCAACATCCACGTCCTGGCTACCGAGGCGACCCGTGCGGCCACCAACTCTGCCGAGTTCGTTAGGGCTATCAACTCGGGGACCGGGCTGCCTGTCGATATGTTGCGCAAGGACAAAGAAGGGCGGATCAGCGCCCTGGGCGTCGGGAGCGGCACCTCCGATATTAAGGGCCCCATAATGGACCTCGGCAGCACACAGATTACCTGGATTATCTCGCAGGGCGGAAACGTCCGCACCAGAGACAAGGGGTAGATGAGCTTCCCGTATGGAGCGACCGCCTTGACGAGGGCGATGGAGAACGCTGAAAAGGGGAAATCGAAAGAGGAGGCGGAAAAGGGGCTGGAGGCGCTGCACGACGAAATGGTCACCAACTTCCGAGACGCCTACGCAAAGCTTGGAGTCCCGGAGACCCTAGTATTGAGCGCCAAGGCCGAAGGCGGCTTCCCGCTATACCTTTCCAGAGGAGGGTTCCGGGGCTGGGGCTACCTGCTGCTGCTGCACATAAGCCAGATGAGCGACAGCCAGTACCCTATATCCATCATTAACGGGTATACGGTGAGTAAGAAACGATTCGGCGATACCAAAGCCTTGGAGGAAGTTGCTCAAAACGCCCACTCGGTATTCCGCATCCCCAACAAGCGCAGAAAGTAGGTACCTGCCATCGCCTTCCTCATCAAGGTCTTACACGAGGCCATCCCCTCGGCATCCGGGCCGCGCATTTCTGGCCCACTCGGCAGAGAGCGCGAGCCGGGGCTTCGATTCGTCAATCGTCCCCAAAGGGTACGGGCTTAACAGGTATGGATCTTACAGGTAGACCTCCACATCCAGCGAGCCCAGCATATGTAATTTCTTGCCATTCGGCAGCTTCACTAGCTTGACGAAGTTCTCGCCCTCGCGCGTTGAGGCGGCAAAGATCTATTCGTTGCCGTTGACCAGTACAGCGGGCAGGAAGGACAGGTCGTCCAGGCTTCCACCGGCGTCGTAGACGAGACGCGAGAGCAACTTCCACTGGGCAGCGTACCAGGTAGCCATCTGCAGCTTGGCATCCTACTGGTTGCCGCCACACTTTTTGGTCTCAATACTGACGGCAATAGGGCGGCCGCGCAGGGGGAGAAAGTCGGTATGGTTGATAACGCCGCAGGGCAGCGTTTCCCGAAGCGCTCTAATGGTGGGGTCAGCAACTTTCCTGTACGAGGCAAGCGGCAATCGGGCGGGGTCGAAAAAAAGGCAACAGTCGATCATTCCCGGGCGCGCGCTTCGGGGCAGATACTCCTTGATGATGGCAGCGGTGGTGCTAATGAAGGAAAAATAAAAGCAAAGACAGTCAGCAACATCAGCTCTCGAAAGAGGGCACCGCCGGCCAGCAGTGGGTGATTGGGGTGGTGGAGCAACGAAATCGGGATGGGTCTTACCACTAGGCGCCGTAGATGGCCTTGTGAAGCAGGGTGAAGTGGACACTTCTGTCCCAACCTGCCTCGGACTACATCGTGTCTTGACACTCGCGCGCCTCGGCTAGGATCCATGCGACGTCACTAATGGAAGGTGTTGGACCAAGCCTGTTACGAGATTCTAGGTCTGCGTACGTGTAGTCGTAGAAAAGCGAGAACGATCGGTCGGATCCGGAGTGTGCAGTAACGTCGGCCTGTTCCCATCGGGGCGGTTAATAGCTATCTCTCATCTCAGGCACGCACAGGGGGAGCATTAGAATGGGATACGAACCTCGAGTGCTTGGGATACCACACCGGAGCTGCGGCCACACGCCTCCATCTCGGCCAGCAAATCGACAAGGGATTCCGGCAAGCGGGAATCTATTACGGAGAAAGCTCGCGTTTCGATGCCGTCAGGTTGTAGCGCCATGGCCACAATTCTCTTTATTGGCGAGCGAGACCCGGATCCGGGCTGGTCCGACGACCGGGACGAGCGCGAGCTCGAGTGTGGAGGCTGCAGAGGCTGGAGAAAACAATTTGGTCGGACTCTTCCTGCGATACCTGTCGATCGCCTTGGGCGTCTCGTTCTCATCTTCATCCCCGTCCTGGTCTTCATCTTCGTGCTCATCGCCGTCGTTGTCTGTTCCATTGCGGGTCTATGTGCCTGTGCGGGTGCTAGGCTATACCTTGTCCTCTTAGGCGTCGGCGCTCCTCTGTCCGACATCAGACGGCGTTTTGGGGCAGCTGGGTCTAAACTCGTGAAATGCGAGTTGTTTAGGGGTGGATGGATGGCGGTGTCGTTGGAGACGGTCTCGGGCGGTGAGAGGGGATGTGAGACGAGTTTGGGCGTTGAGAGGTGCTGGGAGAGCGATTCAGCGTCGCTGTCGGCCTGGGTGGACTGGCAGTTGAGGCAGTCGAGGTAGTTCAAGTTGACGATCAAAACGAGGATGTTGATGTTGGTGACGCCCGCGAGCCAGTTGAGGATCTCGCTGTGCGCCGTCATGGCAGATGTAGGTGCACTGCCGTGGCTGTTGGTGCGATGTTGTTCTCGTCGATTGCGACCCCTGTGTTGTCGCAGTCTCGTCCTGACAGACGTGTGGCTCTGGTTGCTGGGCATCATCAGGGTGGCCCGAGCGTAACATTATCGGTTGGCCTGTCAGGGAGATAAGCAGTCCTTCGGTGCGGGGTGTTGCGGGAATACAGCGAATGAGGTGCCTTTATCAGTCACAGAATACAGAGACATCCTCATATGAACAAGCCCAAAAGTGAACTTGACGCCGATGATTACCTGGCATATATTTATGTACTATGCATCCATTTACCAGTTGTCTACCTAGGTATTCGACCCATAATTTGTGTTATTAGGCGCTGAGGTTTCTGGAATGCCAGCCCTGGGACGGGCAGCTTGGAAGGATTCTGTGGCGCAACCAACCAAGCCACAAGCCAAGCCACGTCTCCCTGCTCAACCGACCGTGATTCGGACTTCCACGCAAGGGCAACAAATCACCACTATGCCCGGTTGATATCGAGCAGTCCGTAGTTTCTCAACGTGGGAGCCCTCTAAGATATTACGAGATAGCCCTTGATAACAGAGGGATTGGTAGCGCTATTAAGGTCGAGTCTTTGCCACCAGTCTCTTTTCTTTTTGCCCTTTCCTTTTTCCATCCCTCTGATCCTCCTCTTGAGCGATAGCTAGCTCCTTTTTGCGAGTGGTTGACTCAGTGGCCATCCTGGATACCTGGGGAGCAGCTTCAGAACCTCTAGCCAGGTCGTGTAGTCTGATCTCGCCATCTCAAATCCGGCAGCTATCCCGTCGAGTGGGGTCGGGTTTAGCAAAGGTTCGGGGCTGGTTCCGGAGGTTGGCAGCACCGGGGGTCGCGCTATGGTGCTGGGGCGGGCACGGCGAAGGATGACGTGTAGGGCCACTGCCCCGGTCGAACCCTGGCAGACTTGCCGTGGAGTTGCCAACTCCGTTCGTACTCTCGGGACCGGGACAAGATTAGAGCTGTCCCTGAATCGTCAACGCCCGTCGGGCAAAACCCCTCGCCATCTCGCGAGCCTTGTCATACTCATGATCCTGGGGCCCAAATTTGACCATGTCCAAGTGCGTGCGTGTGACGGCACATATGTGCTCAGCGCCTTCTTCCTACGGACGGCAGTGCGTTGCAGGGGACTTGGTGGCTAGGACAGCAACTAGCCCGGTCATTCGAGACTTCTAGCCCTCGATGCTCGCTCTCCCTGGCTCTTACATTTGCGCCGTTCCCTCGGTCTTCTAAGCCCAGCTGTCAAAACCCTAACCCTTTGTGTTGGACTCGGCAACGCAGAAATTGGCCCTTCGTTTGTTGCCCAAAGATCACACCTGTGGCCCGCGCTTCCCTGAAAAGCTCCTGAGGTTACCGGAATAGGTCAGCAAGGGGGGGCGTCCTACCCCTATCCATCTATTTTTGGATGAACAATATTACTAACCCATGAGAACCTAGAGAGGAATAGCAAGACGAGTAGACAAATTGGGAAATGAATTTTGTACGGGCTTAAGGAGGTCAAGTCACATCTTAGGAATTTGTACATGTATATCAGTATAGTGGCCCTTTCGGCCCAGCCGCCGGGCGTTAATAATTGTGTGTGTGTGTGTGTGTAGCAGAGTACTTCGCAGTCCTGGGCCGGAGCGAGCTGTGGCCGTCGTTAAAGCCTTTCCAAAAATCCACCATATCGGAACTTGCGAATCGTATTACTCATGCAAAAGACGGTCGGCGACACCAGCGCAATGCCGGAGTGGATTGCCCACTATGTAACGGCCAACGCTTTCCGAGGCATTGATGAGTTATACGGAATCAAATGAAGGGGAACTGGCGCCTGGAACTTACATAGGCGAGTTTAGTGAAGGCGCTTCTGCTATCTATGGGAAGATTATTTATTAGCCAATGGGAAAGGAGGGGGATTATTCAATGCTGACAATAAGAGTCCGTGAGAACGGACACCTGATGGTCAGCGTTATCCATTTCCAGAAACGCGACCCAAATGGGCAGTTAGCGCTGATGGTAAGCTGCACCAACCTGTCAGCAAGTGTGGAGAAAAATTGAACATTGGGATTCTGGACACTGATTTCAGCTTCTACTGTAAGTTAGGTTTTACAGTAGAGACCGAAATGAGTGTCCAGGATTTTCGATGTTCAAACATTCTCTGCACGGGCCACTGGATCCGTGGCTCCGGCTCCACAGTGCGCTTCTGCTCGCTCCGTACCAAGTACAAATCAGCCCAAATCTAGGCGCAGTTGCGGCTCCAAAATTAGCTGCAACCGTGACGGTAGCGAGCAGCCGCACTAGCCGCTTTTGGCAGCACACGTGGCTGCGCGGTACTGCCGATGACAACAAGCATTTGATGACAACTCGATAGCTGCATAATCAGGCACCCATCTCCTGGAAACAGAATCAACGAGGAACTCTGCTGGTCCCTTTGGAAAGTCAACTCTACAGGGCCCGAGACGTTTCTAAAAGGCGAATGATTGTCGCTTTATTTCCTTAGATAATTGCCTTCGCTCCTTAGGGAACCCGCGTAATTTAACCCGCAATTTCTCCAGTATTTTCACCTTAGCTTTCGGCGGCGGGTAGCTCGGTTGTAGCCGACGAATCTGCACACGAACATTTAGTGGACGGAATAAGCAGTTACGGCCTCTTAGACATACCTTTGGCATGCAGCAACAAATCCAGATTCCGCATAACAACTTGAGTTTTCCGATGAGACGGCCCTAAGGCGACCCGGAACCCTTCTAGCGCCCGCTGATACATCGACTCGGCCTCTGTCAGCCGGCCTTGATCCGCATAGAGGAGGCCCAAGTTGTTAACTGTAATGAGAGTTGATGTGTGGTCCCGTCCGAGCGCCTTCTCGTAGCCTTCCAGTGCCCGCTGATACATCGACTTGGCCTCTGTCAGCCGGCCTTGATCCGCATAGAGGAGGCCCAAGTTGCCGACCGTACCAAGAGCCGATGTGTGGTCCCGTCCGAGCGCCTTCTCGAAGCCTTCCAGCGCCCGCTGATACATCGACTCGGCCTCCGTCAGCCGGCCTTGATCCGCATAGAGGAGGCCCAAGTTGTTAACCGTCTCGAGAGTCGATGTGTGGTCCCGTCCGAGCGCCTTCTCGAAGCCTTCCAGCGCCCGCTGATACATCGACTCGGCCTCCGTCAGCCGGCCTTGATCCGCATAGAGGAGGCCCAAGTTGTTAACCGTCTCGAGAGTCGATGTGTGGTCCCGTCCGAGCACCTTCTCCTTGCCTTCCAGTGCCCGCTGATACATCGACTTGGCCTCTGCCAGCCGGCCTTGATTCTTATAGAGGAGGCCCAAGTTGTTAACTGTATTGAGAGTTGATGTGTGGTCCCGTCCGAGCGCCTTTTCGTAGCCTTCTAGTGCCCGCTGATACATCGGCTTGGCCTCTGTCAGCCGGCCTTGATCCGCATAGAAGAGGCCCAAGTTGTTAACTATATTGAAAGTTGATGTGTGGTCCCGTCCGAGCGCCTTCTCGAAGCCTTCCAGCGCCCGCTGATACATCGACTCGGCCTCTGCCAGCCGGCCTTGATTCTTATAGAGGTTTCCCAAGTTGTTAACTGTATTGAGAGTTGATGTGTGGTCCCGTCCGAGCGCCTTTTCGTAGCCTTCTAGTGCCCGCTGATACATCGGCTTGGCCTCTGTCAGCCGGCCTTGATCCGCATAGAGGAGGCCCAAGTTGTTAACTGTAATGAGAGTTGATGTGTGGTCCCGTCCGAGCGCCTTCTCGAAGCCTTCCAGCGCCCGCTGATACATCGACTCGGCCTCCGTCAGCCGGCCTTGATTCTTACAGAGGTTTCCCAAGTTGTTAACTATATTGAGAGTTGATGTGTGGTCCCGTCCGAGCGCCTTTTCGTAGCCTTCTAGTGCCCGCTGATACATCGGCTTGGCCTCTGTCAGCCGGCCTTGATCCGCATAGAGGAGGCCCAAGTTGTTAACCGTATCGAGAGTTGATGTGTGGTCCCGTCCGAGCGCCTTCTCGTAGCCTTCCAGTGCCCGCTGATACATCGACTTGGCCTCTGTCAGCCGGCCTTGATTCTGATAGAGGTTTCCCAAGTTGTTAACCGTATCGAGAGTCAATGTGTGGTCCCGTCCGAGCGCCTTCTCGAAGCCTTCCAGCGCCCGCTGATACATTGACTTGGCCTCTGTCAGCCGGCCTTGATCCACATAGAGGAGGCCCAAGTTGCCGACCGTACCAAGAGCCGATGTGTGGTCCCGTCCGAGCGCCTTCTCGAAGCCTTCCAGCGCCCGCTGATACATCGACTCGGCCTCCGTCAGCCGGCCTTGATTCATGTAGAGGTTTCCCAAGTTGTTAACCGTATCGAGAGTCGATGTGTGGTCCCGTCCGAGCGCCTTCTCGAAGCCTTCCAGCGCCCGCTGATACATCGACTCGGCCTCCGTCAGCCGGCCTTGATTCATGTAGAGGTTGCCCAACATATGCATTGCATCTATCGCCCTTGTGTCGTCAAAGCTGCGTCGCGGCTTATATATCTCTGCGATCCACCATGAGCACCTTTCCGCATGCGGGAGGAGCCGCCGCTGGACCACCCAGTATTCCTTGCTCGTACTGCTGGGCACCGATAACCCAACTACCATCACCGCCAGCCGCAGGACCTCTCTTTTCTCAGCGCCATCTTGTATGTGCGACGCCCATCTGTGCACCACCGGATGCATCATATGGCTCCCCTGTGCTGATTCCTGAGACTCGATCATCGAGTACCGGAGCAGCAGTCGAACCGCGTCCAAGTACCGGACCTCGTTGCCTGCGACGTCACATAGCCATCCAGGCCACTGCTCTCCGCCCTCTGCAGCCACCTGCAGCAGGCCGTACCAAAGGTCTCTGCCATCGACAAAGGCCCAGAGACGGAGCAGGTTCGCGGCGTTCTTGTTTTGTGCCTTGACCGCCTTGAACGATACGGTCCACGTTGTCGCGACGCTTCCTTGTTCGTAGTCCACCAGCGGCGAGCCCGACTCCCCGCCCGATCCCATCAGATCGGCCCACTGTTGCTTGTAGAGCCGAACATACGACGCGGTATCGAGCCCGGTCTCGCGGATATATGAGGCCGCCTGTGCCAGCGCGAGCGGAAGGCCGCCGAGCAGATCGAGCAGCTCTATACCAGCCTCGTCCATAGCTATGGTCTATCAGCACCAAGCCGAACTCATGGAGCGGAAACCTCACCTCCTTCTGCACCGCGCCACTGCTGGAAAATAGCCTTGGCCAGTTGTTCGTCGACCCCTCTCAGCAGCGTCGACTCACCTAACTGTGCCAGCCGTGACAGTCGTGTCGTGATCAGCACCGACCCGTGGTCGCCGGGCAGATACCGCCGGACATCGTAGGCGCCCGTCTCGCTGCCCTGATTGACGTCTTGGTCAACGTTGTCGAAGATAAGGAGCCAGTCGCTGTTGTCCGGTTGCGCGAGCCAGCCTAACACGTCGGCCACCACAGCCTTGAGGTCCTCCTCGCTATGCAACACTGCGTTCCTACTCCTCTCGGAAACTTGGCCTTCCGGTATTCTGGTTGCACAGCTAGCAAGGCTCTGCCTCAGCCGGTCCTCCGATCGGCCATCTAGCCAGAAGACCGAGCTGAAAACGGCCTGGTGCCGTCGCGCGAAGTCGGCCGCCAGTTGTGTCTTCCCGATCCCACCAAGTCCGTAGAGGACAAATATTCGTCGCTGGGTCTCTCGTGAGCGACGTCGCGGGAGAAGGCACTCCTCGAGTTCTGCGGTAACTGAAGGTCGGGCTACGAAGTGATTCGATACGGGTACGCCTTGCAGGCTAAACGATGTTCGGTACGGGCCGTAGTCTGATGATTGCACCAGCGAGTGAGCAAGCGTGTATATAACTAGCTAGAAGCCCGCATGGCCAAACTAACATTCTCGTCCGGCGATATTGTTCGCGCACGCCTTCATCTGCTTAAAGACAGCCTGCGACTCGACGTAGCGTCGCGTCGCAGCCGCAATCTCCGTCTTCTTCTTCGACTCCTCAAGTCCGATCGCCTCGAGCCCGCGGTCCACGTTGAACCGGTAATAGCGTCCTTCATCGTCGAGGTGCGACTTGTCGCGATGGAACTGCTGTGCCGCCTTCTCCGTTTCCGTCGCAAGATCTTCTAGCGTGGCCCAGATTCTGAGGACGTCGTCGCGCACAGGCCGCAGGGCGGGCAGGCCGGTGCCGATGGATACGAGGCATTTGAGACTGCCCCGCAGCTGATCGCCCCACACGTCCCGGGCCTGGTTCCACAGCGCGTAGACCGGATTGTTCGCGCCGAGCGCTCCGTCGACGAAGTGCTCGTTAAAGGGTCCAATAGCGATCGGGTCGAAGAAGGTTGTCGCGGCCGACGTCGCGCGGCAGGCCTGCCAGATCGTAGTGGTGTTGAGGAGGTCGGAGTTGTCGCTGCGCGGGGAGCGGTAATTGGCCAGGCAGACGGTATCGCCAGTTTCTTTACTCGTGGCGCAGACGAAGCTGGCAGAAGTTAGTGAAGGCCGTCCGCACGCCCGATACGGGGGTAGATTACACTCTGCAAGAAGAATCAAGGTCCTTGAGCAGTGCATCCGCGCCGAGGCCGCGATTGACGACGATAGTCTTAACTGCACGCTCCAGCTCGGCGCCGTCGAACCGCCCCTGAAGCTTGCCTCCGATGGTTACGCGATGGCTCTTCTTCTCGAACACCTTGTCGGACAGCGTAGTGTAGGCGTCGATGCACTCGTCGACGGTCATACGCAGGCGGCCCAGCATGACAGCGATCAGGCCGCCAGTGCTAGTGCCGCCAATCATGTCGAAGTAGTCGCAGGGTTTAGGCGGGGCGTCAGGATCGACGGTGGCCATCAGGCGGCGGAGGATCATGAGCGAGGACAGGCCGCGCACGCCGCCGCCGTCGAGGGCGAGCAGGCGGAGTGCACCGGCAGGCATGGTTGACTAGATGGAGCGGGCCGGATCGGTGGAGGAGAGAACGGCGTCAAACAAAGAAGCGGCGACCAAGGGCTCCGAGGAGATTCGGCAATTGAGCCCGTTTCGATGCGCTCGTGCACGAGTGCTGCAGCAAGCTACTGTAGCCTCCGTCGGTCTGTCGCAAATTCGCGTCCTGATCGAAGAGCGCGGGGTCCAGAATGAGGGTCCAGCACGGCTGTTTTTCGGCTAAAATCGCACGGCGTCCGTTGTTTCGGCATGCTGACACCTTTGGTCGTGCGCTCTTTCGAGTCATCGTCGGCGCCAGATTCGCCCCTCGTTGCAAGCAGTCGCCGCCATGGCTTACCAGGATTTCGATATGAGCCAGTGGTATAATGAGGATGATCTCGATTACCGGACCCCTGGTCGCCAGGCGACTGACAGCCGCAGCACAAGTCCAGCCCAGCAGAACCGGCTACAAGGAGGCAGGCGGGGACTGCCACTACTCCAGCTGGCTGACTGGAACCCCAACTTACCATATGATGAATCCCCACCCACATGCATTCACTACTCGATTGAATGGAAAATGCTACTGAAGAAAGGAAGACTGTCAAAGCTTACCAACGACACAGAACAGAACCTCGTGCTGGCGCCCGGCGCGTTTTGGGACCAGACATTGAAGCCGAAGTTGCTGCAACTCTTGGCGAAGAAGACGCCGCGAAACAAGTGCTACGAACCCGACGAGACGAACGTTGTCGTGTCCGTTACCGACCGCTCCCAGCGAGACCTGACCAAGCGTTTCGACGAGTTGGACATCGATTGGGGCGTCATAGAGAACCAGCTGGAGGCCTGGAGCCATCTCCTCCGTGACAGAAGGCAGTTGAGGATCGACATCTCGTTCATCTATAAGGAAACTACACAACAGGTTGCCGTGAGGACGCAGCAGACTACGAGACGAGGAGGTGTGATGGCTATACAGCTTGCGGAGAGAGCCGAGCTCCTCGAAGAACAAGAGGCCGCGGGCCTGACGACTGTCTGGAAGGAAGTCTACAGTCTCATGCGGTGCACCGGACCTCCGTGCCAGGGGACTTACTGCTGGCGGGATCCGGATAATAGAAAGTATTACAAACTAGATACCAGTGTCTTGACGAAGCTTGTCGACTACGCTGAAGAGGGTAACATGCTTAGGACCCACGGGGACGTGCCACCATGGATCCGCGAGTTGATCTATGCCAAGGAGCAGCAAGACTCGGAGCGTAGAAAGCGGAAGCGCCAAGGATCCTTCTCCGAGAGCTCTATTCCGATCTATATCACGAATGTCATCCCTGTACGTTGTAACCATGACTCGGTTGGCTGGTCCACTGGGTCGACTCCAGAGACTAGAGACGAGTCACACATGTGCCATGCGCCTAAGCTTGAGATTCCGCGCCCGATCGATCAATCTATGCACCGCTACTGTGAATGGCTCTGCGCGGGGGTGACTGACCAAGCCTGGAAGAATGGCTATCGGGATGCTTGTGAGATTGCACTGGAAGAGGGTCTTGACCTTGAGCGGCTGTACTGCGCTCAGGATATTGAAGCCAGGTCTCTTGCTGAGAAGGGTGTCAAGCGAGGGATTGCCATCCAGTTTGTTAGCAAGGTCAGGGCTTGGCTAGATGAAGTGTAGACATGGTGTCTTTGGATTTGATGCAGGCAGTCTATTTCTGTGATGTCTATGTGCACTACAGTATACGGAATCTACTCAAGATACTCAATGCAAATGCCAGAGTGACGAAAGTGACCTTCAGCGCTCGCAGCCCGAGACCCCACAATGTCAACGCACATCCTCAAGAACGTCTCAAAGTCCTTCTCAAAGAGCTCGGCGTGGTTGTGCCGTTGATGTTTGATGTACGTCTTGATCTCGGCAAAGAGCTCCTCGATGGGGTTCATATCTGGCGAGTAGGGCGCCAGTTTAAGTAGTCTTACTCCGGCCTCGGCGCACATTTGCTCAAGTCTCTCTGAGCGATGGATGGAGGCATTGTCCATAACAAGCACGGATTTCTGCGCCGGCCATTTACCACAGTGACACAGAAGCTGCTCAATAAAGTCCTCAAACATTACGGCATCAGTGGATCCAGTATAGATGCGCGAAAGCTCAACGCCGCTCTGTGTATACGCAGCAAGAATCTGAAACCTTTGTTCGCGGTTGAACTCGTCAACCTGCACGGGCGTCGCTCCGCTCGGCGCCCAGCCCTGGCGTCGATGCCCGCTCCGTTTGTCACAGCCAGACTCGTCGATAAAGACCAGTTGATACGAGTGGCAATCAGAGAGTTTATAGAGATATAGTTCACGAAGATCTGGGTTTCTTTGTTTCGCTACACGGCCGTTGGTCTTTCTGGTCCATCTTTCGGTCTTCAGAGTTCGAGAAATGGCAGTCGGGGACACCTCGAGTCCGAAAGTATCATGCAGGAAATGCGCCATCTCGTATCGAAACATACCAGGTCGCTTCACTAGCTCTTCAAATAATGCATCGCGCATCAGAGGGGTAATCTTCGCCTCGCGACCGACTCGGTTCGAGGGACTCGTCGTGGTTCCGAATCGTCGGAGTCGCGATCGGATTCTACGGACTGCGCGCTCACTGCACTCGACGGTTGCGGCTATCGCGTCATTGGGTAACTCACGGAGTATCATAGTATGGATCTGTTCACGTTGGGACGGGGCGAGTTGCGGAGCCATCGGGCGCTTTGACGTTGCGACTTGTCGGGGTGAGGTTATCCGCTTCTCGAAGCCGGGCCGATGGTGGTTCAGTGTCTGAGTCATGGTTTCAGCCACACTGCCGTGGCCGATTCCTCTGAGGCTGGAGAGACCCATCCAGCAACTGTCCGTGCCACCGAAGCAACGATCCGTCTTCACTACAATTTTAGCTGCGCCCGAGCTCCCAGTCTTCTCCAAGCTGTCATCAAGATGCAAACCGTTGATCCGTCAATCCCTTATATTTTCACCGCAAGGTTAGCCTCCTAAGACCAGTCGCCTTCGCGAGCGCCCGTCCGATCCCGCGACCCGAGTCAAAGCCGCACAACAGCTATTCGCGACCATTCCCCTCCCGCACCGCCGTTCCCCCCGCGTGACTGCGACTTCGTCGACCACGGAGACATTCTCGACCAGATCGATCAGCGATTTTCCAAGCCACTCCGCCCCTCGAGTGACTTTCATCGGCCCAGGCGATGTCAATAAACTTGGCCGTCGAGGATACCCCCGGGCCCGCTGTAGGGAAGTCTGACATGGATGTTCGGGGCCAATACCGGCTCGCAGGTCTGAAGTCGCTTCGCAACGGTCGCCGACGCCGTCCATTAGCTCGCTGGAGAATGCCCACCAGTATCCCGCAGCTGGCGGGCGATTAGTTGTACAACGACCGGTACAACACATGGATGATGATCTCAACAACGCTGGCAACCTCGAGGTGTTCTACTGCCATGCGGCAACGGCGCGCGACGGGCGGCCACTCAAGACACACCCACCACCGTCAAAATGGATCGATCTTTGTCTAGACACGGGGCAAAAGCGCAGGTCTAAATGGCAGCAGTAGAATCATCGAAATGCCCCGCGAGGATACAGTCGAAGCATTGGGCGACCCTTTTGCATGCGGAGACGATGTTTAGCCAAAGAAGGCAGACGCTAGAGTAGCAGGACATAGCGGCTCCAGCCAGGAAATCATGGTCTTGCCGTGGTGCTTCAGGATCGAAGGTGATAGAAGGAGGCCGAGAGCTGGAGGTACAGGTTATGGAGGCGCTGACGACGGTTCATGGGGCCAATCACCCCGGCACACCGGCCCCAACGTGGCATTGGCGGACGCGAAAGAGGGTCGGTGACTGGATAGCAGAAGCGGTGCGTAGGTGATGCAGGCTCGAAAGACCACTTGGGTCGATGACCTCGACATGCTGGTGAGCATGTACAGTCTCGCTTTCATCGAAAATATCAAGGTCGACACTCGGCTCACCTGCAGGAGCACCAATCGCATGGGAGGGACTGTGCCCAGACGCAGCAACGTGTGTTTGCCGCGATGCATCTCGGCCGGCCACGATGTGTAGCCGCTGTCGATGATGGGAGTATTGTACATATACTGTATGTGGAATGTGATCCGTCAATGAAAACTCAGCAGAGTTCGTTAATTCAGTCACCAAAGACAGGGTGGATTATTATGCAGCTATCGGGTTGTCATCATCTTGTCATCGGCCGATCTTGTTGCAGCGCCGAGCGGCCCAACCGTCGATTGCCGAAAGCGGCTAGTGAACTGTCCCAGGCCATCGGCTGCCGGTAAACCTGGAGCCGCTTGGAGCCGCAGCTGCAGCCCAGTTTTGGGATCCACTTGTATGTACTTGGTACGGAGCTTGCAGCAGCGCACTGTGTCATCCGCAATCCGGGTCCCTGTGGCTCGTGCGGAGAAAGACTGAACATCGAAATCATGGACACTCATTTCGGTCTCCACTGTACGTTTGAAATGCTGGGGATGATTATACAACTCGTGTATCCAAATTTAGAAACAACGAGATTAGCTCAATGACCCATTAATTTTTATCTTTAGACTGGGTGACTAAGACTGCGCTTACCTAATTAGCCTTTTTTTTTTTTTAGTTTTGCTTAACATATTATATAGATTGCTACTTATATCCCTTGTCAGAAAGGTTTCTTACACTTTACAACAAACAAATCTCTACAGTTTGCCGCTTTACAGTACTGTCCTGGACCTCCTCACCTTAATTCTACTGCCATGGATTCGGAGTTGATATGCTATGGATGTGTAAGAAGCCCACTGAGCCCAAAGAGAAGCTTGTTTCTAACCATTCTTATTAGTTGCTCTCTCCACGTATAGTGAAGTCTAGGGGTCAAATTCAGCGTCTTGGTATCTCTACCATTCGAGGACTTTGGGCCATTCTTTCTTGTCAACCACATATCCAGGTTGCGTTGGTGAGAGGTGGAGATAAACTAACCCTTAATATTTACGGACCATCGGACCCCTTCGTCTACGGATATGTTTCTGCGAAGCTGTCAGATGCTGACCTGTATCTACAGCATCCAGACTTCGTCAGACATGGGGTGAGGTATGAAAACCCTCAATATTTTTATCGGCCTGGCGCATCAAGGGATTTGACTAGCAGTCTCAAGCAAACCGGGGAAGAGATCATTTCATGGTCAGCTCGCGATGTGCTTCTCATGAAAAACCAGCGGTCGGGGTGTAGAAAGTTGTTCCGTTTACAGTAGCACCTGAGTTAGTAGAGGATAGCCCAGAGCGAGTTGCGGAGGTACTTAGACCAAGAGCCGCGAAGCCTGTAAATCCGTAGAACTGGTTTCTCACACAATTACATTTGTTCTTTACCAAATTGGCCCGCTGATTTTCACCGAATTCCTGCTACATCCACCCCGAGCACAACCGATGGCTGTCTTTTTGCTGCCCTAGGCCATGGTTCTTAGGGATCGCTAAGTTTATCTCCGCTAGTACTGAGTGAAGGTTAGAACAACTCTCGAAGGGGGATACACTGTCAAGCAGATCGTAGACTCCAAAGTCCCGGACGATGGGTCTCACTGAGCGGTGCTCAAGAACAATGTATTGCTAGCGTGAGGATCCAAGATTCCTCACACAGTTGTGGGTACAACTATCGTAACTATATACTCATGATGTTCTCTGGTCCCGGGGACCCGAGCCTCCAGCTCCGGGTCCTCGGGTCCGGCCTAAATGGCCAGTGGTGGTTTGTGGCCCTGGGGACCCGGGCTCATGCCCTCGGGTCCTCGGGTCCAGCCTCATTGGTCCTCCGGGGCTTGTGGGTCGTTGCACCCCGGGCCCAATGATTGGTGTTCCGTAGTTGGCCCGTGCTCCCTCCTTGAGGTCATGACCTGGGTCGTGACACCAATCTGTTGACCAACTTGTAGATCTCCAAACTGTGAGTTGAGTTGCCGCAATGAACGAAAGTGACAGGGGCACATTGGACTTCCTGGACTACCCAAATCCTCTCCCAGTAGGCCCGAAGGAGGAGACGGGCCAGATCTCTCATCTCCAGCTTGCTGATCTGCATGATGGCCGGAAGCGGTTCAGTTTGACCAAAAAATCAAGGCCATAACCACATCCCTCCTCTGGACCTAACCAGATCGCAACCGAATTGGCCTTCTTGTAGATGAGTTGCATCAGCCGTATCTGCTCTTCCTTCTCATTGTTTTGCTGGTCTATACACACCGCATCTGTCCAGATGGGCATCCCTTTTCTTCCAATCGCCTTTAGAGCGCCAGGGAGGCTTGTAGTAATCGTGACATCCATTTCATCGCCTAGGATTGTAGCTGTGTTCAAGATGCTTCCCCAAGCGTAGGAGATGGCGATGTAGTCCGGGGCTCTGGTGAGACGGTGAACCTCCATTCTGTAGCAAATAACACCACACACTTGATATAAATGGAGGAGTCTGAGCTTCTTGCCGTGCACTGGCCTGAGGTGATAGGGATAAGTGTTGTTCGGCATCGAACTCGTTTCGAAGGGGGTGGGAGACGCCTGTAGTTTGCGTGTCTCTTACTTGCCGTACATTCACGCCGTTGAAAGAAGCGTCCCTCTTAGATCTGTGATCGGAAGCCGAGAGCTATGTCTAGGTTGCAAAATGCACCATTCTCTGTGCTGTGCATGGCAGAAAGTGCGTCGCGCAGGAGATTCACCGCCACTCCGGCTCAGTGATGGAACCTTACTCCCGGGTTTGTCTCTTACAGGCCTTTTCACAGGTCTTCCAAATGGTTTTTGGAAAGATATTCGAGTACCTCCGTGCAATCAAAATGTGGCCAACGATGTGTTTGCGGTCGTGTTGAAAACTTTCGCTCTGGAGAAGGATCTTGCCCGGAGTGCTCCCGAGTGAACGAGTGACCACCTAGGAGCCTTCACCCCGGCTTTGTGCATACGCCACAGCGCAAGATTCCAAGTCAACTAGCCTGGCGACAAGGGTAAAGCGGAGTGTCAGACCTCATCTTCCGGCGCTGCTCTCCGTCCGCCAAATCCTCGATGACCACACCCCTTGGTCAGAAGCCACAAGGTCATTCCAACGTCTACAATCTGCCTCGAGCAACGAGAACGATGTGTCGGCACGCTTCGTCGGGAGAACGCTCCCCATCGCCGCCGAGAATAGGGGCTGCGACGGAGATAGTGACAGAGATAGCCAAGGCACAATAGCCTCGGAAGATGTGAATGCGCGCCTTTGAGGCACAGCAGCCCGCTCGGGATTCAGATGAAGGTGCGAAAACGGTGGGTTGTCCTCTCGCTTCTACGCTCCCTTGAGAAAGGGCCGTAGAATTTAGCCAACCAAGCGGCAAAACTCATCCAGCTCCAGCATGCCTCCTTCAGACGTAGCCAGCCCTACCTGCAATCTCTTATCTGGCGCCACCCAGCTTTCTGGTCATGATGACGTCCTTGTTGTATGGTGCGTTGGTACTGGGCGGAGAACAAGGGCGGCGCCGGTGGTTATCGAGTAGTAGACCGTGATCCAGTACGCGGATTCATTTCCGTAATCGATGACTTCGCTTGGTTCGGTGGGGCGGGCAGACTCGGGCAGGTTCAGCCGGTGCAAGGGAGATGGATGAAGGTCGAGAGCGGGGAGGAAGGAGAATTGGGCGGTTAGTCGTTGTAGTGGAAGAAGGTCAGGAAGGGGGGTTATATTCGATTACATGCGTTGTCCGATCCGCTGACCCTGCCTGGCGGGAAAGAGCTTAGTGGGCGTTATACTGCGCGCGAGCCAACGACGCTGGCTCTCGGGCTCTGAGCAGGGCAATAGTCGGTTGGAAGATGTTGGCCGCTGAGGGCGTTGTCGCGTAGGAGGGGCCAGCGGCAACTCGCCTAATCTTGATATTGACATCGTGTCTAATCTGTGGTGAACGAGGGGCTTGACCCTAGCAGTGAAGATGGAGTCCCTAATGATGCAAGCGGGCAGGTACTGTCTCATACAAGACAGCGAGCTGTCGGAGAGCGAGTCGGCACGGTCCGAGATTTGCAAGGGAAGACTAATCCCCATTGAGCTTATCGTGTACGGGCCGAGAAACGCGGGTGATGCGACCTTGTTGCCGTCAAGCCTTGCCCAGCTTCTTCCCTTGGCAATTCGCACGGCTGCCCCGGAGCGCGGTGTTGATAGCTGCCTCACTCTGCCGACGGGAATAGGTACTCTGAAGCTGGTATCAAATTGTGAGTTACCTGGGCCTGGTCGCTTGCGTTGCTTCTTCACCCTCTTCCCTTCCCACCCGCTTCCCGCCTGTTTTGAGGCACTGCTAACGCTGCTTGCCTTCAGTTTTGCCTGCCCAAGCATCTCTGCCTTTTGGTCTCTCGAATCCTGTATGCGATTCCCAAATCGTACTACCTTAAGGCGGCAATCGACATTCCGTGAACGTCTTACTACCATGTCCGCCGCGCTCTTGGCAATTAGCTGGCAACTGTTGCGCCGCTTGCGTGAAGACTCTTTTTCTTCTTGATGGTCTTATCAGGAGAAGCTCACGGTCCGCTAGGGATCAGGCCTTGCAAAAGCTTTTAGCGGTGAGAAGCGGCTTCGAGGCCAACAGGGAAGTCTACAAGGCCGGCTCCATCGTGTGGCGTTCCCAGGAAGGCAACTCCCCGGGTCGATTGAAGGTTATTCTGGAGGTGTTTCTCCGGTCGCTGTCTCGATATCACCAATGCCTGCCAATATCGTCAGCGCCTTCCATCGAGATCGGGGGCATGCTATACATCCTCGCAGACCAGGCCGCCCACGAATAAATCGGACGCTCGTTCTACGCTCATTAGTACGAGTTAACCACCGCACGAGCTGCGGATACCCCACCGCGTTGTCCCTCACTCGGTACGCCGTGAGCGACGTCAGCAGATTCCATGCGTAGTCTCCAATCCTACTCTGCGAAAACACGCCTCGCCAATCCGCCACGTATGCATCCTATCTGATTGTGAGGACGCGGGCGGTCGGGATCTCGGACGGGAGGTGGGACTTGGGCCATAGTTCGGACGCGTCGGCTTGATGCCGGAGGGGAGTGTCTTGGTTGAGGACGGGATCGTAACGGGTGGTATCTACGGTTCGGCTGACCGAAAGTCAGCCGCTCGCTGATCGGCGGCTCATATAAAACCCATTTTCATAAACTTTATTGCCAGCCCCGGGGCTTTTCGGGCTTCGTTCTTCCCATCAACCTTTATTTTGCGGCCTACGGCCGCAGGGAACCATACGACAAATTGAAGCTAATCTTCACCCGCTAGGCGTAAAGCTATCGTGATTTTTTTACCCATAGCCATGCTTATTGGCATAAGGATCGAAGCGAGCGAAGTGACAGCTTCCTCAACGGAACGAAGGGAGTTAAGCTGGTACCACCTCATCTCCCATTCCATCCCAAGATATCCCATAAACATCCCATACTATCCCAACTTCTATTGAGGAACTGCGAAAGGGGCGACAGCCCAAGGACAACAATGCCCCTGAGAGTTGCCCAGTTAACTGAACCCCTTTTACGCCTGCCCGCACAAACAAACCCCCTTGCCCAGACAGCCTGCTCATGGCCTGCCTAAGCACCTTCCATCTGGACAACTTTGGTCCAAACTTTGAAACCTTGATTGTCTGATCGAAATCACACACCTTCAAGATGCTCCTTCCACAAGACCCTCTTTCTAGCCAGACCTTGAGCGTGAATATCCCCATCCGCTCCCACAGAAGCCAAACCTTTCCTTCTCCCACAATCAACCAATTCTTCTGCCTCTGCAAACCTCCTTCAACCTTTCAACCCTTCAACCCTCGCCCGCCAAACTCTTCCTCCACCAACCTCTTCCTTCAACCACCAACCTCCCCATCACCAAGCTCCCACCAACGCCCCTCCACCAACCTTCTTCCACCCGCTCATCAACGTGAGTTCTCTTCCTCTCCCCCGCCCCTCTTGGCAGAACAGCCTAATCTTACAACTCTGCTGTTCTACTTCCTCCTGCTGCCCTTGGCAGACCAGCTTGCGCTGGCAGCCTTGTTGCTGGGCTGGCTTTTCTGGCCCCAGAGCTGCACTCTTCTCCTCTCCCCTAGCTTTCCCAGCAGAACAGCCTGTAGTGGCAGTTTTACTGCCATTTTTGCCCTTGCAACCCCGCTATTTTTCCGTCTCAACCCCACCACTGACATCCACCGGATAAAGCTCTCAAGATGTCTACCGCCGTCACGGGTGCCTCCGGCTCTGGTGGTCGCCGCCCCAGCGGTAATGGCGGCGATGACCGCCGCCCCAAGGACAACAGACGCAGCGACTTTCCCCCGGGCGCTTCTGGCAGCCGCACTGGCGCCAACCAGAAGGGCAAGAAGGTATTTTATCCCCATGAAACCAAACCCTTGACCATCAGCTAACCTCCATACGTAGCGCGCAGTCAGTAGCGAGCATGAGAATGAGCGGGCCTCTAAGGCCTCTAAGGAGAGTAATGCCAGTGTGGCAAAGGTCCTCGAGGCACTGGACATTCAGGAGGGCGGCAACCATTACGAGGCTGCCTTTTATGAGGCTGGTGTCCATGAACCTGTTCCTGGCTGGTGGTATGCCTCACGAGGCTTCGAATGGGTTCCGGAAGAGAATAGGTGGCGGTTTTACAAACTTGAGGATGAGCGACGCACCATTCTCAACCCCTATCTGCGGGAGGAATACGACATGGTGTATGACCATCCGGCTGATCCCCAGCGCACCTCATGGAGGGTGGAGATGAGCCCTGGCAGGGACTATCCACGGGCCTCATCGCATCCGATGCCAATGGCAATTCGGGCCTTTGCCCAATACTCGGCACTTGCTCGTCATGGCATCAACCCCCGTGAGCAGGGTCCTCTGTCCCGTCCGGAGTATGCATCCCTCGCTCGCCATGGTATGAGGGTTCCGGAGCATGGCCGTTTGATGACCCCGCCCCCTGCTCCGCCTGGTTCACCAGGCTTCATTCCACTTGCCTCGCCCAGCAATTCGGAGGGCAATAATTCGGGGTCTGCTCGGTCTGGAAGCTCCCGTCGCCCTGTTGCCTCGCCCAGCAACTCAGAGGTCACCAGTTCGGGGTCTGCTCCGCCTGGAAGTGCCCGTCGCCCGGTGGTTGTTTCGTCAGGCTCATCTCGTGCCAGCGCCGACAACCGTGAAGGTTCGCCCTCAACCCCAACCCCTACCCCGGGCCCTGCCCGTAAGAGCGGCAATGCGAAGAAGGACCACCGTCGCTGAGACTTTTCGAGATGCTGGGAGGGAGGGAGGGTTGGTTTCCTGGTGCCTTTGTGCCAGTGATGGTGCGGACACGGATGCTTTTTCCTACCTTGGGTTGGGTTTTCTGGGATTTTGCTGGAAATGCTGCTGGGAGACATAGAAGGCGTTTATGGGGGTTTCCTGGCTGGTAATGCTGCTGGTGGATATAGATCTGGGAAGGAGGGAGGGAGGGAGTGTCAGGTTTCCTGGCGCAAAGGTATCAGCTACCCCATAAATTTGCATTGTTTCAAATTCCTTAATTCTAATGGAAACTCCTTGATTTTCGATTCTTCTTCTCTGACATGCATCGACCCCCAAACTGCAGCAAAGTGTGAGTGCCCGCCCAGCGCGGGCGGGAACCAGAAAGCTTCTCATCACAGCTGGGTGAGCGCAAAAGCAATGAGTTGTGGTATAAAGTTGGATCGTACCTTCCATGTTTGGCAGCCACATGACCTGTGCGGCTGAAGCTGTGGCAGCTGCCTGGCCCTGCAGCAAAACCAAAAGCTGCACTTTCCTGGCAGTCAAACCTTGCCCCTAAGAACTTCCCACTCCCTCTTATCCTTTGCCATCACCATTGTGCTCGGTCTTCTCTGGCGCCTGCGGCACCACTATGGCTGACCATATATACGCTGCGTCAATCACATTTGGTGTTGTGAGTTCGCTGCGGGGAAAGAGGCGAGGCCCCCCAGTTGCAGACACGCTCAGCTGGCCAAAGCGCGCATTGGCGATGCAAGGTTTGAACAATCCAATCTCGCGACCGTGAGATACCAACGAATTAATGTGCTTTCAGATCCGGTGCTGGAGAGCAGATTGGAGGATGTCTAGTCACCGCTCTTCAAGACTGCTGTTCCCAGTATCTGCGACACTGCCGAGCCCAATCAAGAGCTTAGAGAGCCTGCCCTCCTGATCGACCCGACCGAAGAACTCGTGTACCCCGCCGATAGCGATGACGAGTGCGGTGATTTGAGTAGTGAGGAGAGTGCGCCAGTGGATAAGCAAGCAAACAATAACGAGGGCAACGGTGATGATGATGATAATGATGACGGTGATGGCAGCGCTGCTGTGCTGCCGTCGGAGGATATATCACCGGCTGCTGCAGAAGTTTGCTCATGGTTCCCATCACAAGCAAGGGCACCAACTGACGGAGGTGCAGAAATTTCAATGGTATCCAATCTGGCCAGCATATGGGGAACCGTTTCTTGCCTTGGCAAAGGCCTCTCGATGTGTAAAGGGCACATATTTCCACAAGGCTGCAAAGCGACATAAGCCGGTGGTTCTCGAAGACTTCGCCGCAGAAACCCCCATCGTTTATATGCCCCCATCCAACACCACGATGTTCACCCTGCCGTTCCTTGATGATGGCAACGAAACCGTCCTAAGGCGCATTCTTTCGCGGAGGCCACCCGATGATAGTGCCCGCGGGGCAGCGCTCCTCTATCTTTACGGACATATCAACATTGGAACCGCTGCATGCACCCGCTGCATTTCAGAAACGTCTGCCCCTTTTGCTGCGTGCACAAATGCACCAGCTTTTTGTCACGGAATCTGCGCAGCTTGTTATTTTCTGGGGGGGACGCTTGAGGAAAGGCTGGCCAGATGCAGCATTTCTAGTTTTATGGAATATGGGAGATATACTCAGCTTTTGCTGAGTGAGGACACATTTGGTGAGGAGGGTGTGTTTGTTGGGCACAATCCAGAGGCAATGGCATCACTAAAACCGCTTTTCTATTACTAGATACTTAATTCAACACCTTTTGGCTTGGGACATATGTGCGCTTTATGATGTGACATGCTGGATGCGGACAAACCCCAGAGACACAAACTCAGTGACATTTCCACCCTTATACCACTTTGGAAAAGGAGCAATAAAATGTTGGGGGGTGACACTAAGTCACTGTTTTTTTTTTTTTTTGGCTTTATCTAAGGCGCCTAGAAGTTGATTTGTCTGCCTGAACATAATTGGGCTTGCAGCATAAATTCTCACCCCGCCAAAATGCAGCACGCAGCCCTGGGATTTCAGCATTTTAACCAAGACAAAATATTGACCTAAAAGTGAATGTCTTCTCCCTGTTGTTCCCCGCCTCGCTTGACTGATGGCTCTCTTCCTCGCTCGTATCATCTCTCTTTGTTTGCTTGACCCGGGGGTTGTCAGTCTGGGGGTGCTTTCTAGGGCCATATCGGGGCTTGTTGAGACTGCAGACAGAGCTAGCTTGCCTAGGGCAAGTGTTGCTGCGAGGGAGAAGGCGGTTATTGACCTTGATGGGGGAACGGCTTGCGGCGGACCAACTCTCGGCGCCGGCGAATAGGAGCCGGAACGTGATAAAAGGTGGTAAGGTCGATGGTTTCCGGCGATAAGATATGGTCAACATCGAGGAATCGGCCAGACCAATCGCTGGCGAAGGGGTCCGTGGGGTCGTCCTGAACTTGACGAGACGGTCTGATATCTAGGGCACGCCAATATACTAGCGCTTCGGCTTGCGCGCTGTGAAATCTCTTGGACGCGGCAACTGGCGATCAGGCAGGATACATATTTCTCGCCTACCATACGAGATATGATCGTTTTATTGGAAGCTGCTTCCGGGGAAGGGACGTAGCGAACACGGTGCGGTAATCCCCGAAAAGAAAATCTTCATGACTATGGGGTTGGGGAAGGTAAGCCTTTGTCTCATCAGTCTCTTAACTCCAATATCCCAAGAGGCTACAGCTAGAACGAGGAAACTAAGATCGAAGTTGGAATGGATGCCTTTATGCATAAACTGTGATTTACTGTGGAGGGTTTGCGAGATGTCTGCAAGGATAAATTGTTGAACCATTGTAAATACAAGATATCCAACCAACTAGGCTTTACGCGGTCGTCCTCGGCATTTTGCTACCCCTTTCTGAACTTTCATCTTCGCCTTATTAATCTCCCACTCTTTCAGCGCCTCGCCCATGCTTACAAAATCCCCTGGAAACATATTTGTCGACACCCATTTAACCAAATAACACTTCCGGCCCTTGTGAACTTCCTCGCTGAGAATTCTCTCGACTTCCCACTGATCAGGTACTTTGTCGTCATTCTTACAGGGTAGTGCCTCCCCATGGCTCTCTAACGGATCAATGCTGGTTTCGTCTTGACCTCCGTGCTCCAGGGTATGGGGCCCTCGTTTATCAGGACCCTCGACCCTCTTGAGCTCGATCCCATTCATGGGGATGCTCCTGGTAAGAGAAGAGTTCTCAAGGGCTGTTACGGCTGAATTCTGTGGAGATTGTACCCCCATATCGCCTGTCGGCTGTGTGCTGTCGGGATGGTTCCCCAATGCACAGCCGGCTAGAACACAATATTAGTCTATTCAGGCATCAGCCTGACAAAAGTAATCTTACATATATTACCATGGTGAGCCCACGAAGTCACGATGACTTCACTCGGCCTATTAAAGTCTCCAGGCAAGCAGGGAAGCTCTGCCCTGTTGCGTTCGGCGGTGGTAATGTTCGCGGTGGTTCCTGGAGTAATTAGCCCGTGCGCAAAGAGAAGGCAGTTAGTCCTACCTGGACCATCGCTAAGCATGGGGTGAGAGGCGGGGTTTGATCGCGCTCTCCCTAGCAGGCCCGGAGTGAGGTTGATGTCTTTGGCATCGTTGCCGTTGGCGATATTGGTGTTGGTGGGTGGAGGATTTTGTGGATGCATCGGGGGCCATGACTTGGGCTGATGGGTCCCGCTGGCAGTGGGTTGGAAATGTATAATTTTCAAATCCATGCTGAGGCTGATAGGTTCACTGGGTACTATTAAATGTTAAATGTGAAGACGGCTGCCAGAATGGGGAGAAAATCGAGGGAACGAAGACTCTTATGGACAAACAGGGGGGTCAACCGACCTCCATCGGCCACACTGTCAAGACCGCCCAAACATTTCCCTAAACGGGCTAATACCCTAATTCATAAAACAGGAATTTCCCAGAGGGTGATCTTTCGATACCTAGTCAATATTACCAAACTTGCTCACCGATAAATAGTTCCCGTTCGGGCAATCCGGTAAGTTTCCCAAGAGAAAAAAGGTGAAGCCTTCTATTGACGCCGATTTAGGCAATTTCTAAAAAGGGAAAGAGTACCACTTCAAGCGTGACTTCGCCGTTACGCCTTCAAACGCACTGCTGATACCGGAGGCCTTAGCCTGAAAATACGCCTTGCGGTCCCCCCCGGTTCCCCCTTTTCCCTCTTTCCCTTAAACAGTAATCCTCCCCTGCCCTTTCTGTCATGCGTCTTATCGACCTTGGGGCAGCCGAGGCATTACGCCTCCATCGAGGCCGTGGCCTAAGATCTGACTTGCGTTTCGCCCCCCACCTCCCGGGCCTCCCCCCCTTTTAACCTCCTCGCAGCTTTATTATGCAACCAGGAAAAACCGAAGCCGCATGACTCGATTACCCATGTCGTAGAAGCCATTTGACTGCTTGGCTGCTAGGTTGCTACATAGCTCTGCGCTTGATAGGGTCTGCCTGCACGGCCGTCTCAGCCAACCGCCAACACTGCAGCCCTACCCCGCCCACTGTTCGTGATATTAAAACCCTCCCCTTCCATTTTATTCCCCTTGCGGTTTTTCAGGGGCTGGCATAAGTGACGCCCACAAGGCGCCTCGCCACCTTATATGAAACTTGAATAGCGCCATTCCCCCCGGTTCCCTAACTCCCCGAGGTTAGACAGCCATCCACACCAGCCCTTCCCTGGGATCATCCCACGCTCTAGGAGGTTATTCAAAACAGACTAGGAGATTAGGGATTACTAGGCGTAGCGCAATGTATCAGGACACTTTAGGCGAGGCAGACTTGGACATGAGTGCATAGCAACGGCGTAGGGCCCTCCTTCCCCTCTCTCATCCGACACCCTCCTGAGCAATAGTGAGACAAACGCCAGGGGTACTTATTGCAAGGCAAGCCCACTACGCAAGCATGAACACCGCCATGCCAGCCTTGTTATACTAGCGGAATCTGGAACGATAGTCCCATGGCTGTGTACCCCAAATATGAAGATACATCTCATGTCGTGCAGCTTAAACAATAATGACCTACCCAAATCGTGTCGAAAGGGAGTAATGGGCAACAAAAACGGAGGAATCAGCGCAACTATATCCGTGGCGCCATCACTGAGAACTGCGAGAGGTCTTGCGTGGATGAAGGATGATATCGACCGTGCGGTGTTCAAAAAAGTCGGTGTAAGTTGGTATTGTGCAGATGTTGACCAGACTGATGTCGATGCTCCCAACCGATACTGTAGATATTCCGTGATCGACATGACTGGCTGAGGGATTGCTGACAGGTTGAGCTTATCATCAGCGCTAGCTGCTTATTTGGACCGCGTTTCGAAAATGGATGCTGCTGACAATCAGATGTCTGTTCTCAACGCCTCGTATCGTCAGCATCGAATAATCCCACTCTCTCTCTGAGGAAGTTCCGGCATGTGCGGAAGATCCTTGCCAACGGGGCCTCGGGTGCCCAGACACCCCAGACTCTCTGCTCTGTACAGACCCTCTACCCCCAGTACCAACAGTGCTCCCTCCTAGGTTCTCGACATAATGCTAACTTCATCCCGTACCTAGGGAATTTTCATGGCAGCCTTTAGGAGGTCACAGCTCTTGACCGTTGGCGAAGCTTCACGTCGGCAATCCACCCAGCGGCTCGATTCCTGCGATCGCCGTCAGAATGGTTCAGGCGCCTGGTGTGGCATGATGGACCAATTCGCTTCCGGAGTGCTCTTCAGCAGAATCTTCGGAATTGACCATCTTTGCTAGCTAGGCTTAGCTATCAGGGGGATCCATGGAAGGGGCTTGTCGCGGGGACGGATGCGCCGTTCCTGGGCTGGCCGTGTTCCCTGGACGATGCCCAGAGGCAGTTCGCGGCCAACTGCTGTTCGTGTTGAACCGCGGCCAACTCCTATACCGGCGTCGGTCGTTGGCACAGGCCAGGAGCTGCTCGCCCACTACACACCCTTGGAAATCTGCGGCGGCCTCCTCGTGGCTGCGGCGTGGGCAGTACCGCCTTCCCGCTGGCCCTGCAGTCCATCCTCCCAAAATTAGGCTTCCCATAGTCCTACCGCATCCTCGCCTTCGTCGTACTCGGCCTCGCCTTACCCGCCAACCTCTCTTCCTGCGCACGCGCATCTTCCCCTCGAGGCCACGCGCTCTGACCCTCTCCCCGCCCCTATCCTCTCGTCCCCCCCCCCCCCTCGGCGCGTTCCAAGGTCGGAGCGGCCGGTAGTACGGCTATAACACCCCACAACCCTCTCACCACTCTTTACGAGATCCCTATTCTCCTTCTCACGAGTGGCTCGTCCCCCATTCTCCTCTTCTTCAAGCCTTTCCTTGTTCCTGGCACGGCTACCTGCTGTCATTAGCATCATCCCCCTTCCGGTCGACAAAACAACAACACTCACACACACACGCACAAGACATAATGCCCGTACAGTTTATGCCGCACGCATCCTCGGTCACCGTCGTCCCGGGCCGTAAGGTCGAGCCATGGCTTACGCAAATACTCGAGCGCATCGACCGGACCAGTCGCCCGCTCAACAGCGTACCTCAACACCAGAAATGCCTGATCGAGACCCTTTCCTCGCCTCGCGCTATTTGGACCCTCGCCTCCCTAATGCTCCCCAATGCGCCTGACTCCGAGCTCAGGAAAGACCCGGACCCACTAATCGAGGCCATCTCCAACTATCAGCTCGTCCACCTGGAGGCCTACATCGTCCGTGTTGACATGCTGCGGAACGGGCTTACTTATAAGCTAACGCCTAACACAATCGAGTCTCTGATTGAGTACCACAAGAACATCCACTGCGTCAACGCCAAGGCTTACACGTACGACTGGTCCGAGAAGGAGCAGCAGTGTAAGAAGCTGCACGATGACTTTATCCAGGCCGTCAACAAGTTTGCCTTCATGACGCATGTCTCGGCGCTTGAGGGGCTTGAGGAGGATGGAGCTGGAGAACTGCTCAGCGGCAAGAGTGGGGAGGTAAAGACCAGCGTCATGGCACTGATCAAGCCTCTGCTTCCGCCACCACCCAGGAACGTAGATGCCGCTCGCCAACCCCCTCTGCTGCCCAGCCGCCAACGCCAACACGTAGGGCCAGCAGCTGATACCGTCGTCACTACCTGCGCCTGTCGAGTCATGGAGGGTTGTTCCGTCGAGCCCAGCGTGGCCTCGTAGACTGTCGAGCCATCAAACACGCCATTGGGCTGCTATGAGCATGAGCAAAATCCGGATCCCATCCCCACCGCCCGCATATAGCTAGCCCTACTCGACTGCCCCGTGCCCCGGCGCTGCCTCGGTCGCCGGCCGCGTCCTCCCAGATCCCTCACCGACTGCTGCGTCATCACCATCGCCCTCTGCGCCGCCACCTTCATCTGGCAGCCCGCTGGCCACAGTCAGCTGACGCTCATGGCCTACGCCGAACTCTTTTGGCTTCGCGAGCGGTAGCAACCTTGGTTATGTGTTTCTCGAGCAGCTGTGGATTCTACAGATGGATCTATAAAGATAGGAATCTCTGGCAACGCCGAAAGAGAGATCAGGCAATACAATCACTTTGGAGACCCTAAATAAGCAGTGCAGTGTTTCTGACAATGACATCCCAGAGGCGATGCGCCGCGACAAAGATTCCCACCCGATCCATCCCTTGAAGCCATATCCTTCCCCGATCAGCCCGCACGATGACTCCAATACGCCCGATGGCTTCTGTGCTCTCATCCTTCCAGCCATCGTAGCACCCACGAGCGGGAGACCGCCCTCCTATAAGGCCACCCAATATCCAGTCCGCTGAGTTTTTTCGCGGGAAATAACGTCCAGCAAAAATCATGCCATCCCGCGTGGTGAGCGGAAAAATTGAGAAGATCTTGGGTATTATTGGGTTGACATTTCGTTCTTACAAACTCAATGAAACTATTACAAACAAAACCATTTCTGTACAACGCATCCCCATTTCTTACGTAACAAGGCTGCCGTCTCCCACCCTAATCCCCATCCATGATTATGATTTTGTCCCGATCAGTGACCTTTACTGCTAATATTCTGACTGCTCTCCACCCTCGGTAAGAGCTGCAACCTTCTGTCTTTTTTTTTTACCTCTCCTGAGCCTTCCTCACTTTGTTGGTGTTTGTTTGCGTGTTTGTTTGCGGGGGTACCTATGTCGATCGGGTTGAGTTCCGTCGCAACCACCCCGCTTTTATGTTGTTTCCATTGGCCGGGAGACATCCATCCGCACCGGCCCTTCTCCTAGGACCATCTCATGCTCTAGGAGGTCATTCATGTCCAAGTCTGCCTCGCCTAAAGTGTCCTGATACATTTCTTATCCGAGCACCTTTAACACACCGACAGTGGTTTTCGACGAGGATCCGAGATAGTATGCATAAGTCATGCTGTTTTCGTTGAGGTAATCCTATCCTTCGTTGGATGAATTGTTGACTGGTCCAAAGTCTCAGAGGTTTGTTAGCATTTGGGTCATTGTACAGGTTTACTCAAAGACACCCAAGTTCTCTGTCATGCCCTGTTGTATTATTGGCGTATGGATCATTTAAAGTCATCTTTTGCATGCGGGCTTATCCTCCCATTTTTATGCCCACGCCACCCTCGAGCCCGTTTGGGGCATACCAGTCATTTCACACTGGGTTTTCTTCGTCCTGCTGGTGTTCGCATGTGCAACTAGCCCCAGCGGTCGGACTTCCAAGCTTTCATTGGTTTGAGTGTATGCTGGCATTATTTCGGCGATCGGCTCGAGCTATTGGACCGTAGGGGACACACATTTGCAGTTGATGAATGCCGGCGGTTGAGGCACCCAAGGGCTCCCGATGCAAGGATTATGGGGTGGAAGACGGATTGCATGGATGATCTCCATGAGGGTGACGCTGACGGGTTTGACTCTGATGAGCTTGACTTTACCGAGTCTGGCTCTGGTTGGTGTGATTCTGATGGGCGTGAAGGTGGTGAGGTTGACTCCTTTGACGGGGGTGATTCTGACCGGGGGTGGATGTGATGTGGGCGACCTCCTGATGACGGTGACTGATGGGGAAGACTCCGATCAGAATGGCTCTGGTCTCAGTCAAGACAGTTGATAGAGCTTGGAGAGCCGTTTGGTTTACAAGGCCTCGCCACCATAGTTTTCATCTGCCTCTCGCTAATTGAGATGATGCCATCTCCATTCTCTCCGTATTTGCCGGCAAAGGAGCCTGAACGTTGCCGACTCAGGTTGAACGTGGCGGGATAGCCGGTTGCTGGGCGAACCACGATCTCAGCAACGTAGCGGTAAAGCCTGCCTTTTCCCTTTATTGGGGCACGGGTATCCTCCTTTACCCATTTTCCATCTTGTTGCATGTAAGCTTATGTTTTGCCTTTCCGCTTTAAAGTAAGACGCACGGGTTGGACATTGAGATCTGTCCAAGGGGAAGCACATCCTTGCTGGCGGTTGGGGGGGTTTTCCTCGGTAGTAAGATCGGCGATGGTTGCCGTTTCGAGTTCCCTGAGAGTAGCTTCCCTGCGCTGGCGACGAAGGTTGGCCGCTGTTACTGGTTGGGTCGACCCGCTAGGAACTTTGGCAAGGTCCTGAGAGCCCATCGTGCCTGAAGATGGTAAGGCTTGAGCGAGAATGGGCGGATCGGAAGTTGAGAGTTGAACTGAATACATCGAGACCTCCTCCCCAGAAGCGTGGCGCTCGACGGGCAGACTTTGTTGCGGTTTTGCAGGGAACGTCGCCATTCATTGCTGGTTCTGGTTTGTGCCCGCACAGCGGGGCCTGTGTGTGCAGATGGCGCCTGGCTTGCAAACGGCCCTTGCCGACCGTTTTGTGCGGCCAACGGTTTTGTGTTGTGGTGTTTGCTTGCTTCGGCTCATGTGGATATTTAGGCAGTGAAGATGCCAGTGAAGCCGGTGGTTCCGTCAGAAACGAAAATGACGGTCTGGTGTGTGGTGGTGACTTGGTCAAGGAGCCCACAAGTGAGTTCATCCATGCGGTTCTTGTTTGACGTTCCTGGGTTCTTTAACTGCGGGAGTGGCTTTGCCAAAACACTGAGTTACGTCCCCCAAATCAGTCCAGACAAGAGTCGCAAAGGTTGCCCTCCCTTGGAGTTATCGCTTTGTACCGTAGGTTTGAAGCTAAGAGAAAGAGAAGGTTGGATCGCTGAAGGTTGGGGACTTCCATCTTTTATGCTTTTCAAGACCCCTCCGAGGCCGCCCTCCCCCTCCAAGAGAAAATGACCCAGGCGCCATATCCCGTCTCGGCAATGTCCGAACAGCATCAACGTCATGCAGATCATGGTGTGTCAAAGCCAGGACATGGGTGTGGTGCCGTGCGTCGTCAAGGTCACCGGGTGAAGACCATCACAAGAGGGAAGATGGTGGGGGACGAAGCCGTAAGGCAGACCTTGGACCACGACCTTGGAGACGCGATAAGTTGGGGAGGTGTCGCATGAAGGGAAAAGGGGCAACCCTGGGGAATTCTAAGCCGGGGTCTAGGCCATGTCCATTGCCAACATGTCTCCCCTCCCCGTAAGTATCTGATCACAACTGACCAGAGAAGCGGATCAGGACATCCAGAGAGCCCAACTCACACTGCCACAAGGCTATGGCCCCAGATTCTACTGGTCTTACAAGATCGGCATCGCCGCGTTTATGCGTGCGCGTGGTGTGCCCCTCCACCCCTCCTCCACCCCCCTCCCCCCTCAAAGATTTATCACAGTAACACTCAGGAGGGTGTTTGGGGGGAAAGGGGGAGGTGGGCCCTACGCCGTGGCCACGCACCCGAGACAGAGTAGGAGAGGATTAAGCATCGCTAGGCGTAGTGTGAACGTACCAGGATACTTCAGGCGAGGCAGACTTGGACATGTTCTTCCTAGGCGTGGGGTGGTTCAGGGAAGGGTTGGTGGGGCTGACTGTCTGACCTTAGCCGAGGAACCGGGGGGGATCGCGCTGCCCTAGCAGTGCTAGCGCACATGCTCCTCTGGGTTGGCGTCATCGCTTTTTTACTCTGTTGGCGCCCCCTGAGCAACCCGCCGTTGGCCACCATACTTACCCTCGCCATTCTCGCCATCGCCGTCATCGCTCGCCAAGCGGGCTTCTCGGCCTTCCAAGACTGGTCCACGGCGCCGCGGCGTAGGTGGTGTCACCCTGATGGGAGCCCGGCCCGTCATGGGCCTCATTGATGCTGCAACGCCCGATGTCAAGGAGACGCCAACCCTGATCCAGCGCGAGATTACGCGCTATGTCCGCATCATGGTGTGTCTCACCGGTCGTCCTCGCGCTCTTGATTCTCCCCGCCTAGGTTGGCTGGCTCCCCGTTCAACACTCGGGTTACATGGACATCATTAGCTGCGTCGTGGCGACGAGGCGGTGCATGTGTGACTTGACTTAAACAGGCGGCAACCAGCAGCCCATAGCTCGTACGAGACCTCCAACTACGCCGGACCGCCGTCTCCATGAACGTCTACAACTGCGGTGTTTATCTCGACATGGCAGCGAGGTCCATCAGTCAAACTGTTGATTCGTGCTTTTGTGGGCCGCAGGCATGAGTCCGTGGGTAATACCGCCGGCAAGGCAGTCCAAACAGCCCAAAACGGTACACTCCCAAACCGATCTCCTCCTAAATCCCGCCGCTGGCAAGGTTTTCACGCAACCCACAGCACGAGACACCCCCGCTAGCCCCTTTGAGGCACGGTAGGTAAATTGAAGATTGCTGTACAGAAACGGTTGACCGCGCAATCATATTGCTGAGTGGAACGCCCCTTCCCCATGGTTCGGTCCGAGATCCAACAAGAGCGAGACGTAATCAACAAAGACGGCGAAGGTACTTGCCGCCGCCGTTGTTACACAGCTCTTCTCCTACATGGTTGGGAAGAGCCTCCCGTATGGGCACGTCTGTACCGAACAGGCCTTTGTCTCTCCCCACATCCCGGACTACCCCACCACAGTTTTCTATTACGTATCCGTTAGCTGACTAAAACTGAGTCTTGAAAACCACCGTCGCAAAAGTATAGAAGGGTCAGTTCTATCAGACCAAGGCATATAGAGATGCGTTTGACCTAGATATGTATTACAAAACTTATCTATGGGATTAATATATCGTTCTTACCAACTCAATATAACTCCAAAACCATTTCTGCACAACGCATCCCCATCTCTCAGGTAACAGTACTACAGCTCCAGTCTCCCATCCTAATACCCTCGCCACTACTCTACATTAGTAGCAAAAGCTACAACCTTCTGTCTTTTGTTAAGCACCCCTGAGCCGTCCTCGGCCTGTTGGTGTTTGCTCACAAGAGTACCTATGCTCATTGGGTTGGGTTCCGTCACTATCACCCCGCTTGGACCTCGTTTCGATTCTCCAAGGGGCGTCCCTCCGACTGAAGGCTAATAAACTTTGTCAGTCCCATTACGCCTGCTGTTCAGTAACATTGCCGCTCACCGCTTGGGTATCCCTGCCCCCCCAGACACTTTAGTTCATGATCTCTGGATCGATCGGAACAAACTGGTGGCTCCCAAAGTTTGGGAAACCGCTAGGTAGCTGCCCGTAAAATGCTGTGTTGAAATACTCGGCTTCTGAACCTCGGCCACACCTATGCTGTGGGGTAGGGTCCGCTTCAGCGCCATTGAAGTGACATACGGTAATTGAGACCGAAACTGGGTCTATACTACTAGGATTCAAGGTGATGTTATGCTCTGTTTGTCCGGGCTTTGCCTCGTAACTAATGCATTCGCTGCATGTGACCTTCTTCTCGCCCTGGCGAACAGTAACGGTATACTGAAGGCTACGAAGTCCTCTGACAGCCGGATTGTAGTTCCCCTGTTCTGTGGGCATAAAAGCAGGACTTGATCCAGGGTGCTGAGTTTGTGGCTATCAAACGGTTAGAGGTTATTCATCCATAGCCATTGGGTATTCTCCGTACCTGAGAAACTCCGCCAAAAATATCCGAGTCAGTGAATCGAATTGTAGAGTTTGTTGACGGTGTCGACATGTTGAAGAATCGGGTACAGGTTAGTGACGAAACTGATTGAAATGGCATTTGACACTGAAAGAGGGGGAATTCAGAAGAACTTATATCCTCAGCCTTCCTTGACCCGCTGTGGTGATATTAATACGCCCCCTCTTTACTCCTCCTTTGCTGTGCATTCAACAGGGGATTATTTCTCGAGGTGGACGAGTACCCCCTTGCTCCAGGGGACACAAAGGATTATCCAGGGATGCCACATAATCTTTGAGCTTCATGCTAACTTCGATAGTCTGACTTAGAATTACGGACCATCCCCTTCTGAAATACCACCTTGACATGTGCTCGATCCATATAGTGGTTTCCCATAAATCGGTCCCGCTTCAGGCCTCCTGCTGGACATTGAGGATGTCTGATAGCAGTAGGAGCCTTGCATTAGCTGATGCCCGGTGAAGACCGAGAGCTCAATGCGTTCCGCCCACGCGATCTCCGGGCTTCTTCCCTGCCCCTGCCCACTCAGGGGGCCGAAGCGGTGAGGTGCATCTCTTGGGCACTCTTGCTGCCTGCGCCGGAGGGATGCCCCTTGCAGCATTTTTGCGGCACCGGAAGAGGCCTGCCAGTCGATGTCGTCCAACTGCACTCCAAGGTACCGGAGGTGAGTTGTCAGTACAACTAGCTGCTTTGGGGTGGGTGGTTGGCTGGTACCAAACTAACGCAGGGGCTGTAATCGAGTCTTTATGCAGCTTCAGCCCCTCCAGGCGGTCTGGCGTCGTCAGGGGGGAAAGAGTGAGGGGAGAAACCGGGAGGTGGGGGTGAAACTGCAAGGTGGATTTTGGATCACGGCCTTGATAGATGTATGATGGCTTAGTTGTTCCAGGAGGAGTCGAGTGCCTCGACGAAATGATGGGAAGGGCGGCAAAGAGAAGGGAGGGCTAATTTGAAGAGGAAATGAGGAGAGCAAGGCCTTGAATGTTGGTGGCTAACGAGCTTGGTACGTCCGCAAGGACAAAAGCTCAGTGGAAGCCTTGGTCTAATATGTTCGCTCCTGCCACCGTCAACTTGGCTCGACATCATGTTGTGATAAATTATTTTACCATTTCTTTTCTTTTCTGCATTATCTGCCTTCATGCTCCCATTATTTTTCATCTGTTTGTAGGGCTGTATAGACCTCCGGGTTGGGAAAGGGAGTGCATTTTGCCATATGTAGCAGGGATAGTGTAACGGGCTGCGCCCTGTTGGGGCTTCGGCAACCCTCAGCCAGGGTTGTGTGTGGGGAGGGGACAACGGACCCCTGACGAAGCTATTCCCACTTCGCACGCCACGGCGCGCCAACCGGCCCCAGCAACGCGCCCGGACCATGGCGCTCTCTCCGATCGGAGGAGCGGCGCATTCGACGCGCTTCTTCCTCCTTTCCCTCCTCAAGTTCAGCGTGCTCGTAGAGTGGCCTAGGTAGTTGCAATATACTGCCTCGAGACCGTTACAGATAGCTAAATTCAAGCACATAAACATTTCTTCACTTCATCAACTGTTATGTTCTGTTGCCATTGCTGAAAATGGAGTTTAATCGGGTTAAATTCCAACAACTATTATTTGCAAATATACGTACAGGGAGTCTCTATAACTAGATTTTGCGCGGCCGCCCCCGCTTCGACCCGGCCTGACTCATAGCCCTCTTTTTCCCCATGTTAGTTTTCTGAGCACTCCACTGTTGCAGCGCCTCCTTGGCGTTTAACAAATTGCCGCTAGGCTCAAGAGTTGGCTTCCAACTAACCACGTAGTAGGTTTCCCCGTCAATAACTTCCTCGCCGATAATTTTCTCAATTTCCCATGCACCACACAGAATACCATTATCGGACATTGCTTTTACCTCTATTTCTGACAGTTCTGCGTCAGTTGTGCCCTGGCCTCCCAACTCGGGACTGAGGGGGCCTCGCCCATCAGATCCCTCGACGCTCTCAAACCCGGTCACATCCGTGTGGGTGCTGCCAGCGCGAGAAGAGTTTGCAAAACCTGCTGAGGATACCGTATCTGCAGAGTGGCCTTCCATGTCGTCTGTTGGCTGTGTCGAAGGGCTAGAGTCTTTGTGGGAAGATCCTCCCAAGGTGCTGTTAGTTGGTTCGGCAGGTGTCTCATTGGAAACTTTAGTTGGTTCTCCCCCAACTCTCAGCGTATGGGCAGGCTCTATTCCGTATTCAGTCATGCCCTCGGTAATGATTTTCCCGCCTCCTAGGATGAATTAGCGGATACTTAAGGTGAAAGAAATGGTGTAGTACCAGGATCATTGGGGACATTGGTAGTAGACTGAAAGCTGGATTTTGATCGCATACCAGCTGTAAGGGCCTCGATGGGATGAAATTCTTCGCCATCGCTGCTATTGATAATGGCGGCACTGATAGAGGAAGGATGCGCCGTGGGCTGACGCTGGGGGGGCCGAATTGCCTTTGACCGAGACCCAGGCTGGTGACAAAAGTCCTGGGTAATAGGATCATACGGCACAAATTGAAAACCCATTCTACGTTCCAGGGTGATTGATGAGAATGGCTGCCAGGAAAGGGCCAAAAGGAGAGGGATAAAGACATTTATTTATACATAGGCGGGGAGGTCAGCCGGCCTCTCACGTTCCCCGAATAGGTTTCCAGAATGGGTGTTTCCCAAATGGAATATATCTCGGCTCTTGCCCATTTAGGTAATCCTGTTTTGGGCAATCCTCTTTTGGGCATTCTCGACGGGCGTCATCCTGAGAAGTCCTAAAGGAGATATCATGCTCCCTTTCCTTTTTCGGACAATTCTCTTTTGGGCAATCCTCTTTTGGGAAATCCTTTTTGGGGCATTCCTCTTTCAGGCGCCATCCTGAGAAGCCCTAAAGGAGATATCATACTCCCTTTCATTTTCAGGAAAACTACAAGATCCCCAATCGGGCAAAGAGGATTGCCCAAAAGAGGCACTCAACCTCCCTTGGAGTAACTGAGTCATTACACCCCGATCAAGGTTGCGGTCCAAGACCTGCCTTGCGGTTTTGTCCCCACCTCCCGGTTTCTTCCCCCCCCCCCCCCCCTTTCCCTCTCATAGTGGCGTCATGCCGCTTGGGGGAACCGAAGCCGCATGATTTGACTCCACCTCCATCGTAAGACTCTTTGACTGCTTAAAGGCTAAGCTGCTATATAGACGAGGAATAGCGTTACATCCATAACAAGGTCTATCCCGCATCATGTCAGCCTTCCGGGCCACTCCTCCCCCATGCTGCCAATGCCTCCGGATAGACCATCATAGCACAAGCTCTGCCTCGTCCGACGGTTTCACTACCCCTGTTCATTTTTGGTCCAAGGGCAATGAGTGTGAGCCTTGAAATGGACATATTCCCAGAGCATACTATCACAATGGGAATAGCTCCGTCCTACCTGGGCGGCAGGGGAATTGGAGAGGAGAAGCGCTGAATGGGAAAAGGAGATTTTGGCTATGGCTTTGTCTTGAGTAGAAGCGCAGCTTTGCAACTGCCTCAATAGTTCACGAGCCTCACTTCTCCCAGCCAGTCTGCGCTTTGGAAACCGCTGCTTTCCTGCCCTGACTGCTCCAAGTGGCGTCCAGCGGGCGCGGCTCATATGGCGGACACGCCAATATTGATGCCGGTAGAGATGGGCTCTGCCCCTGAAGACACTAACCTTGGATGTACATCCCTACCCTGTCACCCCCCTTCCACCTGCATCACGCTGCTCTCGGGCACCCCGTTGCTCTCGGGCATTCCGTTGCTCTCGGTCATCCCGTATCTGAGGCCAAGTTGCCTAGATCTATCCCTGGAGTCAGCCCGTGGGCCTCTCACTACGACACCCACCATTCACCATGTTAGCCAGCAGGACACATATGGTTGGCTGATTTACGAGATCCCCCCCAGGAGAGAAGATGGCAAGGGCTATGACCTCATTCCAAACACACCAAAACAGGTTGATCCTCTAATTCCCAAAATAGCTATTTTCCAGGAGGGTAATCCCTCGATATCTGATCAAGGCTGCCGAATTTCACAGCGATAGCCCTTGGGCAACGCCGTCACTTCTTCCCACAGCGCTGCTAATGCCCGAGACCTTGAACTGAAGTCTGCTTTACTATTCCACACCTCTCTACATCCTGCTCTTCAAATTAGCCCTCCTTTCTCCACGCCTTTTCCACCATCCATCCCCTTGAGGCACTTAAACCCCCCTGAAATAGTTAAGCCGTCGCACATCCATCAAGGCTATGACCCTCTCACGGCATGCAGCGGTATCCCTCATCTGTGGTGCAGTACTTCGCGCTGTCCAAAAAAAGAAACCGCGAGAGAAAAACCGGGAGGTTGGGGGTAAAACTGCAAGGCGGATCTTGCCCCCTGCTACCTTTTTAGCCCGCCGTATCACTCCCCACACATATCACCATGCCTCCAAAAAAACCGTCATAGCGCAGAGCCTACCTCGTATTTTGCCCTCTCCCCCTGGAGTGAGCAGGCGAGCCGGTGAGCCTCTCGGACACCCGTTATCCGCAATGTCGACCGGTGTGACACCATGATTGAGTAATTAATTTACGAGACCTCTCGATCTCCAAGGCCACCCGGACATGCCTTGCGCCCGAGTGGTGAATGGCACTTGCAGCCAGAAAGCTCCGTTTGATCACAGCCGCTGGCTTCAGCTTGTGACCAGACAAGCCGGCTACGACTAGGTAGCTGTTCCTTCGCATCCCCCCTTAGTCGGCTGGAACACCAGTATTTCGGTAAATCCCCACATCATTATGCAACATTACAAGGGGCAATTCATGTTGTCGGGCATGAGCTGGTAGTTTCTATTGGCCAGGTACTCTTCAGGGAAGCTTCGTCACCCTATGCCAGCTGCAGCGGCCCACATGGAAGGCAGTAATTGCCCTGCATCATGCTGGCTAGTTACGTTAGCTCTTGAGACACACATGGTTGACACGGAACGTACCAAGGCGGAGGGAATGGTTGCCGACTCAGAGCAATGGAGCCGGCCAAAAACGGAGAACTCAGCGTGCGACCAAGAAATCGGTGTGTGCAAACATTGTTGCTGAACAAGAGAGGCATAGAAATCGAAGCTGACAACTACGTTCTGGATTGTCCTTTGTTGTGGAATTCTTGTAAAAAGAAACGAATTTAGAGCATAAGAGTGTTAGGCAAATTGATGACAGGAAAAACGGAGGCAGAAACGATGTGGATTTATAACCGGCAGAAAAAGATGCTCGCCTGAGGCACAAGTTCTGCCGAAAATGGCAGGGTGGGGCAACGCAGCCTGAGGCGAGATTTGGAGAATTTCCGAGACAGGAAACCGCCAAATCCGGCGGGCAATGCACATGGAAGAAATTTACTATTATTATAGAAACAATCCTATATAAACCCAAATGCCCGGTTAGGCAGTATTTCCCGGATTATAGAATTTTACCTGCTCTGCAGCTTTCTCCCCATATAAATCTCTTATACAATAAAATATTTTTCCTCATATAAGTCTTATACAATAAAGTTTTTTCCCCTATAAAAGTCTTATATAACAAAATATTAGATTTAAAAGCTCTCATCTTCCCACCTTTAGATACTGACTAACAAGTCGCACCCTGGCACTTCATCTTAAATATACCTACCTAATACAGCACCTCCACAAAAAGGTTGGCCCTAGCACTTCATCCCAAGCACGCCCACGCCCACCTAATACAGCACTTTTGTGGGAAGGTTAGCCCTAGCATTTCATCCCAAGCACACCACTTAGCACACCCGCCTAATACAGCACCTCTACAAAAAGATTGGCCCTAGCACTTTATCCCAAGTACGCCCATGTAATACAACACCTCTATTTTTTCATCCCCTGGTTTCCTTTCTTTTAAATCTTACCTCGTATAAAACCTACCTCATACAATAAGGTGCCTCCCTCTGCAAAAAAACCACATCCTCTCATTAGCAGAACTTTCCTTGTTTAAGAGCCTACCAGTTTATGGTTTTTACAGATTTTTTCTACCCTACAGTACACCTACCTCAGCAAACCCAAACCCAATTACCTAATATTAACCAGCCCCCACCTCCTTCCTTCCATAATTCCATCTCAAGCAGCCCAATCTATTTCTCTACCTTTAGATTAAATTCTCTCCTTATACAATACCCACCCACCTCAGCAAACCCTGCCTCACACCAGCCTTTATTTACTGCTCTCTCAGCCCACAGGCTTTCCAAACCTCCCTCCTGCAACACTTTCAACCATCAACTCCCACTAGTAAATAACCCTTCTGTTTTGCCCAGTACATTCCTTAATAACCCAATGCCACTCAGTAACCTAATACTCTTTCTCCCCTCCAACTGTCCTTAATAACCCAATGCCACTCAGCAACCTGGTGCTCTTTTTCTGTTTGTAGGCTTGCCATTTTCCTCACACATCACCCAGTTGCCCACCCCAGCAAACCCAGTATATACCTACTACAAAGTGGGAAGTAGTACTAACTGGCAGGCAGCAAATCTCAATTCTTTCATACAACAAGATCCTCCTCGTACAACAGACATACACAGCAAATCTCAATTCTCTCATACAACAAGATCCTCCTTATACAACAAACATATACAGCAAATCTCAATCCTCCTCATACAACAGACACACACATATACACACTCACGGTTTGTCACACTGGTTTTCCCATACCTGGCGCCCACTGACCTTTGCAATCAGAACCCCCTCCCACACTTACAATATCAGCCAATAATACCTATTAGCCCATAGACTTCATTAATACCAATAGCGCCATTAATTTTTCGGACGAGGTTTGGGAGGCCTAATTCCACAATCAGACCAGCATTACCAATATAAAGGCTCGCTCGGCCGCAATTAAAGCCTTCGTATAAAAGAGGGTAAAGGTCAACAAAAAGTGGTAGTAGGAAAACATATCGACTTGGGACACCATTAATAGTTGCCCATATAAGGTGGAGGTACTATTTATTACTGCCATAGGCTCTCCAGTAGACACTCCTTATACCAAACTCTGTGCCAAAAACTCAACGAACGTAATACTTCTAGAGTATATTACCAATTCACTATACCAGAATGGATACTATACTAACTGCCGCGCCAGGGATTGGAAGAGCCAATGCAATCATAACACTCGGTTGCAAGGTATATAGCCGCCTCACTCTCGTACGACATAGCTAACAATTTTTCACAGAGGCCAAGGATTCAAAGGGCAAGGGTAAGGCAGCTCCCAAAGGTTCGGGTTCATCATCCACGGCTAAGGTAGACATTGAACTGGGCAGAGCGAGTGAGGGTAAAAGTGCCCAGCGTATAAAGGGCGGCCCTACAGGTATATTTTCCAGTTTGTTTTATCTATTGTACGACTTTAATTAATATAGTTCCAGTACTGCGCCCCAAATTTAATGTCCACACCAAAGGCTAAATATTGAAACTTCTGGACAAATATAATGCCGAGATTGCAAAGCGCGTACTATTGGATATGGAAACTGGTGAACCCGGCGATCGGCATAAGGACAATATTACCATTGAGGAGTTGGAGTTCAGCTCGGGTTTGTGGGTTATCCACAATCCCACAATGCCCACACAGCCCAGGATGGTTGCGCCTATTGACAATATCCAGATTTTAAACCTTTGTCGTATCCAAAAAGACAGTGGGAGCCAGCCGGGCACCCCCTCCAAACCAATGACTCTATCCAATTCGTCCAATAACCTATTGGGCTTAGGCTCAAAAGGCCGAGGTATATTTGTAACACCTCGTATAACTAAGTTACCAGAAACCCCTAGGTCAATAGCTAATAGTATCCTGTCCGCCAGTATAGAAAGTCGGCTAGTGGCAGAGGAGGCTGCATTTAGGGAACAGGAGCGGCATTTCCAAGCCCTAACTAATGAGCGCAGCTAACGACTCCAGAGCCACCACCGGAAAAAGGATAAGATGCAGCGGCATCGGGATAGTAAAAAGCCTAAGGGATGGAATGGTAGTGAGCCAATAGATGAGGATAAGTGAAAGTGTCACTGCTTTTTATATAATAGTTTTCCTTAATTGCTAGGCTTCGGTTCGATTTGCATTATATTAGAGTTCTACAGCTTTGAGTTTTACAGCTTTGAGTTTGGGGAGATATAGTAGTGGAATCCTTATACGAGGCGAGATTGGGGATCCTGGGCTTACAGGACATATAAGAGCAGCCAGAATAACAAAGGTATTGGTTTTGTAATACAAATGTATATAAGTTTGTATTATATAATGCAAGGAGTTGTGAAATCCGTCAAGTCTCGTACAATGGCCTCTTGACTACTATATCTACTATATTGCTTTTACCCTTATAAAATCTGTCAAGTCTCATACAATAGCCTCTTGACTGTCAAGTCTCGTACAAGGACACTACATTACTTTCATACTTGTAAAATATATCAAATATTGTATAATGGCCCTTTAACTACTAAGTCTCTCGTACGAGGGTCAATCTGGCTGGGCATTACTGGGTATTGCTTGGCATATACACGTACTATATCCTTATCGATTAATCGCTGGGTATCGCTGGGCATTGCTTTGCATGTATATGTGCTATATCCTTATCGATTAATTGCTGGGTATCGCTGGGCGTTGCTTGGCATGTGCACGTATTATATCCTTATCGATTAATCTGGCTGGACATCGCTGGGTATTGCTTGGCATGTGCACGTACTATATCCTTATCGATTAATCGCTGGGTATTGCTTGGCATATACACGTACCATATCCTTATCGATTAATCTGGCTGGGCATTACTAGGTATTGCTTGGCGTATATATGTGCCCTCCCCATCAAGACTTTGCCCTCAAGCATCAACATTATGCTGCATACCAACCCTTTGTTGTATGAGGCAGAGATTTCATGAGTGTAATCTCCAGAGAAAGCGCTTTTGATACATGTACTTTTTAGCAGTTTTGATCCAAATAAGTTCAATGAATCCTACTCACGAAAATCGCAATGAATCCTACCCCCTGTTTTTGAATGTGGCCCAAGCTTCCCCCACCCATTTTCAATGAATCCTACTACAATTCATTGGAGAATAATGGTTAGGGGCGTGATTACAAGCACCTTATACCAGCAGCGCCATTTGCTGGGTCGAAAAGAGGTACAACTCATCTTGAAGGGTCTCGGAGCGGCTACCTTTGATCTTGTGATGTACATGAATGAACAGATCTAGGGACCTTAGTTGCCTGCAAGTCGTCGAGCTCCTTCCGCGTTAGTAATCATTCGCTTTTGGTCTTGTTCATATGAGGGTGTGTTCTGAGATGATGCAAACACCCCATTCGCTCTATCCCCGCAACATTCCGCATCCAAGGGCCGCCAGGGTCATCAGTTGACAACGGCGTCCTGGAGGGTGGCACAGCTGAGCACGCACAGTAGGAGTAGAATAGAGGACGAACCTCGTCTCGGCCAACAAGTCGACGAGAGATTCCGGCAAGCGGGAATCTGTCAGGGAGAAAGCTCGCGTTTCGAAGCCGTCAGGTTGCAGCTCCATGGCGGCAATCCTCTTTGATGGCGAGCGACACCCGGACTGGTCCGACTCCCGAGACGAGCGTGAGCTCGAGGGGCTGCAGAAGAAGACGGCTTGGTCAGTCAGACTCTTCCTGCGAAACCTGCCGATTGCCTTGGCGTCTCGTTTTCATCTTCATCTCCGTTTTGGTCTTCATCTTCGTACCCCTCACCATCGATGTCTATCCCGTTCAGTGTGAGTATGTGTGTCTGTGTGAACGATAGGTCGAACCCGAAGCGGCGAGCGCGAGATGGAAGCGGAGGAGGGTAGTTAGTTGCCACGCGAAGGATGCAACGCGACGAAAGATGGAAGGTGATCAAAACCATCTTCTGATGACTGGCGCGCAGGGCTGAGAGACAATCTTAGGTATCTCCGTCTTGGTCTTCATCTTCGTACTCGTCGCCGTCGTTGTACTATCGCGAACGAGTTACACTGATCCTCGCAATTAGCTTGAAAGATGCGAGATAGCTTACAGACCACAACTCCTTGAAGTTAGCGTAGCCGGAGAGTTCATAAAGGATAACCGTACCTGCTATTCCAGTGAACACAATCAAGGCTTTCCCTCGATGGGCGCGGAGCGAGCCGCAGACGAGATTTGCAATGTTGAGCGTGAAGCCAGCCCCCCTCATGCATTTATATTGTGTCCTTGATCTCTCCGGCTCACCGGAGCGCCTGCGGCGGTTGGGGTTCCAAGCATAGTAGTCGAGACACGATGCTAGGAATCCGAGGAGACCGGCTAGGATCTGGGTATTCTTTCGCACACCACCTTCTCTGTTGCGCAGCTCTTCGCTTAGCGCGACACCCTCATCATTATCCCCCTCATGCCGTGCCAAGCACTCTCTCAGAATCTCGCCCAAGCTCGATTGACCACAAGACCCATCGGCGCCGATTGCGATCTTCATCCCTCTGTTGATGTGCTTGACGGTTGAATCCACAACCTTCTCCGGCTCCGCCGCTTCCCTGCTTTCACTCCTCTGTCTCTTGCTGCCGCGGTCCGGTGCCTCATCGTTGCCTTCGCCGTCGCTCCTCTGTCTCTTGCTGCTGCGGTCTTGGATATCGGCAGCTTGCGGTTCGGAGCTGGGCACGACTGGCACTGGAGAGGGGGAACCGGGCACGCCCGGGCTTGGTGGAGGTGTGAGGAGTGCTTTGAAGCTTCTGGAAGCCCGAGTCCAGCAGTCGTCGTCGGGTTCGTCGTATGGGGGTTTCTCGGTTTCCCTGGTCCCGGTTAGCTTTGACTTGCTGCTAGTCTTTTCACAATTGATTACCTTCCGCCTTCGACCCATTGCCCCGAACCGAAAATAACAGATCGGAAATCACTGGTGATTCGGGCTTCTCTGCAGCACAGAGAGTGCTTCACTCGGCATCGCCAAAAGGCTTTTTCTTCTCGGGAAAGTGGAATTTCAGACTGCAGATCTCGACCGTGGCCCAAAGCTTCCCGATCTGCTAGATGAAGCGGGTAAACAAGTGATTGTTATCCCAAAACTGGACATAATTACGGAACTTTTGACGCCTTTTCTCCGTGTTGTCTTGCATGACTGCCGGAGGCTCTGGGACTGGTCAGCCGGGCTTTCCCCAATGGTTGAGAATCTGGACTGAAAGTTTGTCCCGGGGGGCTGATCTCTGCGGATCAGGCGTGGCGTAGCGCCTGTACAGAAGAGGCTAGCCACGAAGGACTCGGGGGCCCTTCTGTGGGTAGGCTTGCACCCCCCTCCCCCGCCCCCCAACACCTTTTCGTCGAAGTGCATCAATCTAGCCCAATATAACAGCTCTCGATCTTGCTTGTTTCGGACCGCACGAACCCGTCGTGCGCGGAATGAAGTGTCTCAGCCCTCCTTCCTGGTCTTTTCCAACCATCTTGCGGCCGCTGGGTCAATATCACATTTCCGTTGAAAAGCGAAATGACGCGTCTTGGTCCCTGCCCTTGGCTGCTATTTTGGGTGTTCCCAGGTAGCAATGGGTTCTCCGAGGTTTCTCTGTCCTGCGCGGGTGACAGCCAATGGCCGGTCCTCGGGTTGCATCTGGTGAGTCCGTGACGCCGACGTGGTTCGGGGCACCTCGCACGCAGGCATAACATGTATATCGGTTGGTCGCCTGTTATGGCTGGTTTGCGAACCGGGCAACTCCAGCACCGTCTTCCTCCGTCCGCCCCGCTGATCAGCCTTAACATGCTTTACCCGAGAGGCTGTTTGCTTGGGTACACTAGCACTCATCGGCCATCATCACACCCTACAGGTCAAGAGATGTGGCGTCCAACGTCTCCATCGCCGCGCGAATGTGCAGTTGCCTTGTTCCCCCCTGCCTGGGGAGGATCGTGTCTGCATGTGCCGGTGTGAACAAGGCGGCAGGGCAGGCGGCAACTTGCGATGTTTTGGGCGGTGAAGGGGAGTGGCTGGACAAGGTAGGGCTCGCTGCAACAACAAGATATTTAAGCAGCAGTGAGCAGACCTCGAGAAGGTTGCTCGATGACAAACTGAGCTCATTACATTGGACGTGTCGTTGATCTTGACGAACATTATGGCTCCCACTCGTGCTTGTCTTGCAGCTACAATAATTTTTTCCGCTCCTTTCTTTTCGAGTGCTGGAGAATCGTACATCCACCCGGATGGTACAATCTCTGAAGTATGTTTTTGGATTGCCCCGGGTGTTCTGTTTCTTTTCCTCATCCCTTTCGTATGGCGGGATCTCGGATCGGCGCCGGCCAGTGACCCGGCAGAGACTGAGGACACCGAAGCCAAGGTTCGGGTTCCCCTTTTTTTTCTTCTTTTTTTCACTCCATCCCCTTCTAGGTGAAAGATGCCGAACATGGTCAGATTTTTAGCTCGGCTCCAACAGTGGTGAACTGACCTCGTGATGGTAGATTCTGTCGACGCCACCACCCATACCCACCCTTCCCCACGCGGTCTAGGCTCACCAGGGGTTTCCCGTCTCATCACCGCCACCGGAGCCGGTGGATCTCGGAGTTGGGCTTCCGGAGACAGCCCTTGAACCGAGGCCAAGGGAATATTTGTATCCTCTCGCCCCCGCTGGTTGCCATGGTTCATGGGATCCCCTTCTCGAGATCAAGGAATTCGGATTCCGCCCCTTGGCTTACCGTTTGCATTTATCTTCGGCATCTCGTTATCTTGTATCTCTGGTTTTCTGAGTTTTCTTTGTGGGTGAGATGTTGACCGAGGTGCAGCGGACACTCTCGGGTGTTCTCGACAGCGTGTCTTCATGGTGCCGTGGGCAGTGGGCGAAAACTTACATTGTATGGGCATTTTCTGTTTTGAGCTGTGTGGTTGCCCTCGCTCTGATATTGGTTTCGTTTCTGCACGAGTACGTTAGTCGCCTACGTGACGGCGATTTCAGCGACGTTTGGGCCCTCGCTCTTACTCCTGTCGGTGTTTGCATTATCCATGTACTCCAAATTCTCTTCGCCCCGCCTGGAGTCCCTGTCTTTTCCTTCGGGAGGTGGAAAATTTCATTCCTAACTTTAGTACTTTTCTCTTTCGCATACGCAAACTATCTTCTTATTGCTTTGTTCGCACAATATGGCGGGGATGGACTTCGCTTGGCGTCGAAGATGGTCTGCGCTTGTCACGCAGTTCTTATTGAGGTAAGTTCCTGCCTTCTCCTTTGAACATCTGGTTAACAATGCCGCAGAACGCCCTCAATGGTTGGGTCTTACTCGAGGCACTTGAGATGGGGCTCCAGGTGCCTCGCTCCATTCTCTCCCTTGGGTGGTCAATCCAGGGTTTTCTGGCTACTCTCCTCTTCACTATCGGTCGTTGGCACGATTTGGTCAGTGAATATATGTGGCTCACACTCGCCATATCCCATTTCATGTTCCTCTGCACTACCTTCGTCTACCACAGGCTACTTAGGAGGGGTCGGCTGGTGCTTTGGATGTTTTGTTACGGCGTCCTGCTGGCGTTCGCATTGGAGCCGTGCCGGCGCCCGGCAGACACTGCGAGGCACCCGGGAGTGGTGTATCAGCAAGTGTTGGGCACCGTCGTGATTTCAGGGATTATCGGAGTTTGGCGTTTGACTCGCGCGTACCTGACAAGGCGCACGAACCTGCCATCGAGGAACCTGCCACCGACGAACCTGTCATCGACGAACCTGTCATCGACGAACCTGTCATCGGCGAACCTGTCATCGGCGAACCTGCCATCGACGAACCTGCCATCGATGAACCTGTCCTCAACGAGCCTGTCTTCAACGAGCCTGTCTTCAACGAGCCTGTCACCTGGAGCAGATAGCCGAGGATTTCGGGATGGGAGAGAGGATTCTAGTTATAGGGAGTCCATGTGAGCTTCAAAACCCTTTAGTTTTAGCGGTCCTAAGCTAACTTGGTTTGCAGATTCCCTATTGACGAGAGGGCTCGACAACACATGGACTTTATGTACGTGGGGTGTTGCGGCGACCATTTCGGCGTATATCTAACAGAGTGCAGGCATCCGTTTTACGTTTCTCTTAGTGGGCGTTTTACGGCTCCCCTCCTCAGCCGGTTGCCGACCTCCATCCTGGACGTTGGGACTAGCACTAGAATCTAGGCAATGTGAGTACGGCGCACCGCAAGATAACTGTGCATTGTTGACCGACGGATGTAGTGAGATGGCTCGGATGTTTCCGGGCGCGGAGATAGACGCGACGGACATTGCTATGATTCAGCCACCATGTTCTGTCAATGTATACCTGGATGATGCTAACGACGAGTGGACGTGGTCTGGTGGCCATTTCGACTACGTTCATCTCCGGGGTCTTGCTGGATGCATCGAAGATTGGCCTGCCATATTCTCCCAAGCACGTGTGTGCATGCGGCCTGGTGCGTATGTTGAGTTCTGCGACCTGTCTTTACGGGTTGTGGGTCAACTCGGCGGGGACGTTTCCAACAATATCTGGACCAAGTGTTTCGATTTTGTTCGTCGCATAGCGAGTGACGAGGGTCGAGCGCTTGACATTGTTGAGCCTGGGCGGTGCGAATCCTCGATGCGAGTGGCGGGTTTCCGTATCATCTATCGCAAGAGGGAGCTAGTTCCTGTAGGGGACTGGCACCTAACGTGCAAGGTAGGAAACACCCCCCTGCCCCGACTCCTGGAGATCATCAATCTTTATATCAACTATGCTCGTCGGGGGGGTGTACAGCCCCCTTTCGATCAGTCAACGTTGGGAGCGGCGCTTGAGCAGGCGTCTCACGGAATCTCCATCGAAGTGTAAGTCAGCTTTTGTTCCTTTCAAGTTGGTTTGACGCTAATCTGATCGTTTTGGTCTAGTGTAAGGGTTGTGGGACAGAAGCCTGAATCACGGGATTCGGACTGAGCGCGGGATAGACGGCCTGGGGCCCGGCGGCCAGTCTCGCCGGATGGCGTCTGGCAAAGATACTACGCCAGGTTTGCTTGAAAGTGACTGGTAGATATCCTCATTTGAAACGAACTTTGTAATACATTGTCTATCCTTGGGGCAGAGCCAAGTGACCTGCGATACATGGTGAGCTTGCAGCTGACTCTATCGAGCTCCGCGTGGCCCCTGCCTCTCACGAGAAAAAGATCGAGTTGTCCAGTGTCCCCACCTTATCACCGCACTTGGTTTTCCCGTCCACCCCACGTTTTCCAGTCGGTTCCCCCCTTGCGTCCTCTGAGCTGGGACCTGAATTGGCAGAGCTGCCCTCCTCTGACGACGTGGCCACATTGGTCTCGACCTCGCCAGCTGTCTTCAAGCGAGCCCCTCCTGCAACTGGAAACCCGGCGTTACATTTTGCCATGTCGAAATCCAACATCCTGGTATACGTCCTCCGACGGGACCTCCGTGTTGCCGACAACCCCATCCTCCACCATCTTGCTTCCAATAACCATGGCTTCACCCACATACTGCCCATCTACGTCTTCCAGGCCCACCAGGTCGAGGTCTCGGGCTTCCTCGTCAACGGAGCAAAATCACCCTACCCGGAGGCACGCAGCCGAGTCGGCAGGTACTGGAGATGTGGGCCCCGCCACTGTGGGAGTGGCAAAACCAACTACCGACATGGTTGCTCCTGAACACGGGACCCAACCAGATCGTCCAATCTTATCTATATATTCTCGTTCTCCCCGCATGTGCTCTTCTTGCTTTCCACCTTTCACCATCGTCCAGGTAAACCAATCGCTCCCCAGCAGCAATGTGCGATTATACCCAGGTATGTGTTGAATCCCGGCCATCTTGCATAGCTGACCGTGAGCAGCGAAAGTCAATATAAAAGTGCTAAAGTAGCTTTTTATTGATTGCTAAAACCTTATTATACAGTCTTAGCACTATTTATCTACAGCACACACCACCCCCATCAAAATTCCAGTTCTTAATTACAATATAATATTAAATATAATTAATTAGTTGTACAAATTAGATATTTCTTATGTGAATACACTATATAAAGCACATTTGATACATTTTGCTTGTATCAAATTTGGAGCATATTTCCTCAAAGAACTCTACTACAAAGTTTTTAATGAACTCTATCCCCTGCTTTAACAAGTTGCCCAAGCTCCCCCACACATTTTCAATAAACTCTACTACAATTCTTCGGAGAATAGGGGATAGGGGATAGGGATTGTGTGAACAGCTGCGGCGGACTGATCGGCTGCAACGAGATCTTGATGCGGCAGAAAACGCACTTTTGCAAGCAATTTCCGCTCCCAGCAGTGGGGAAATTGTAATGGTCTCAGTGGTCGTTGCGATGAACTACGCGACGAGCTGAGCGCAGTACAAAGAAAGATGCAGAAAGAGAAGATCCAGTCACAGCTGAAAGCGATGGGGAGGTGTGTTCTTGGATTTGAGTGGCTGCGGGTTGCTGAAGGGTGGAGGTGTGCTGGGGGGAGTCGTTATGTATCCGAGCAGGATTTGATCGCGCGGACGTGATTGCGTTGTGCCAATCACGGATTGAATTTAATCTTTACCTAGGTATGTAGGAACCTGATGATAGGAAAACTAGACTAGCAAGACATCCCTCAAAATTTGCTTGTTTGGCTTCTTTGGACCGCCACCTGTGGGTCTGCATGTAGATGAAACCCTTGAACTGGTGGCGAGGTCACTGAATCCGAACCAGGTAATACACCCCAGCCTCGGCCTCCCCCGGAATTCCTTTGGGTGCGTAACCACGCTCCTCGAAACCACCAAATGACACAGAGTGTCAGCGCTGGCGGCATCATAAGAAATACAGTTGCGGCTGTCCCCGACTGGAAGCCCGTAACATCAACCGAGGCCTTTCCTTGGATGGTCTGGCTGGCAACTCCATCTGTTGAGTTCATAGTTGAGACGCCGAGGGCGGCAATAATCCCCAACACATCCTCGAGAGCGTTATTGCTGTTGTTGAAAGCGAAATCGAGTTTGTTATTGCTGGTGGCCAGACGCAGAATCGAGCTAATATAGCCGTCGAGGGGAAAACCTTCCATCACTGGCAGGTACTGAGCTACCATTGCCGCGGCAAAGTGCGGGAAGCCAACTGTTTCGGTTTCAGGGGTACAAGGCTCCCAGTCTGCAGAAAGGGAGCGGGTATAGCCGTTAAAATCAAGATCCTTCCCCCCTTCCTCCTCCTTTCTGTTGTCCATGTGGAGTGCCACGGTACGGTACTCGAATGAGTTTGTTGCGTCTAGAACACATACGACTGTGTATTGCTGATGACTCTCTGGATCCGGCTCATTCATGGTGCGGGCTAAGTCAGCAGCGAATTTTGTTTTGTTGTTGGGATCCGTGATTCCACTGAAACCCATGACACCGCGTCCAACGGTTGCACTGGTGCCGTGGGTCCCGGTGTACAGGTAGTTCAGCATGACGCTGTCGGTGGTGAGATTTCGGTAATGGAAGATACCGCTACGGGAAAGGCCCTCCCTGTCGAACGTGAAGTTGACATTGTGTAAGCCCTCGGTTGACAAGCTGCCCCTTCTTTCGCAGGTGACGGGGTTTCGGGCCAGGACGGGCACACACTGCTCGGTCTTGAATATTGAGTCGCCGTGGAGGGCGATGAGCTCCATGACCGCTGAGCCTCGAAAAATGGTCTCAGGGGCGCCCATCGCAGACTTGTGAACCGCAACGCCTGAGTCTTGGTACGCATATAGGCTTCGGTTTCCACTGGCAATACTGGAGACGAGGGGGAACACGCGGGACGCTGTACAGCCCTTGCGGCCCCTAAACCGCGTCATGAATATGCTGCCATTCTCGAGTGGCCATCTGTAGGTGAGGTCCAGGAAGTTAACACCGGGCAAGGCCATTCCAGTACAAGGAAAGTTGTTTGCATTCTCGTTTCGGTCTAAAATGAAATAGCTTGGCCCAGGAAGTTCGAGGCTGTATGGCTTCGTGAATGTTACTGTGCTTGGCGTAAAGATGGCAACAATCGAGGTTGTAAGCTGACCGATAAGTAACACAAGGAGGAACTTGAAGACCCGAGCTCGCATCCTCGGAGTGTTGAGGTCCCGTGTTGGTTGGGTGAAACAGCGCGTCATTAGGCCGCCAAGGCGGGAAAGCAGATATTCGAATAGGGTTTCGACGAATGGGCACCGTCTGAAAAGGTCTTCAGCATGATCAAGCATCGGAGGCTCCAATGCTTTGGCGACGAGGGCAGAGTAAATGGTGGCAAATATCGTCACAAGGATGGTGGTGAGAGTGATGTTGGCAGATGGCCAAGGTCGTGTATTGCTCATGGTCGGACTCTTTGCGGTGACCCATCCGATCACCACTATGAGTCCCGACAGAGATAGAGCTATCGTAATGGGAACGAGACGGGATGAGCGGGAGAGAAGTATGCGGAAAGATGAGGACCGCATGATCGATGTAAGTTGGTACTATGAATCAATGTTTGCAGCAAATGTATAATAGGTGAGAATGATCGCCTGTTGCAATGACAATTTGGACTAAATCTTTTCTTATATTCCTGAGATATCAAACTTGACGTCCCCCGTCCCCGGGTTTCGTGTTCCGACAAACTGCAAGCCACCGGAGGTTCATATACCATATTCGAGTCCCATCCAGCGTGTCTTAGTGGTAGCCTTCTCTTGCCAAGAAATTGATTGGTCGGAACAACACCAAACCCCAAAGCCAAGCCTTGGTGGCTAACCCCCTCAGCGCGTCCGCGCATCTACGCGCCCGATAGAACGCCACAGCCAGGAGATGGCTAATTGCAAAAGACACTGACGAATGAGCTTAGAATCTGATTGCAGACGACTTTTGACCGGCTGTGCGGGAAGGCTCATTATTTGTCGACGTTGGCCCCCAATGCCCGAGACCTGGCCTTGCGTGCGGCAACCAGCATGAGTCGTGCATATTAACATGTACGAGATAGCTCGAGGCCCGAGGAGCCTCGATTTGGGGGCGAGAGCAACCACACCTCCAATTGATGATTCAGCTCGAGTTGCAAGACACCCACAGAGTGATGCATTGTGGCTGAAACTTGGCCAATCACCCGTGTCCTGGCCGTCGAACAATTCCCAATTCCAGCGTCAATTTACTGCATGCTCAAATTTCATGATGAGCCTGGACTTTCTCGTCTTCAGCGGGGTAACGTTAGAGCCAGGCTGTGAGCCTGCATTCGGCCTGGGCCCCAGCTCCAGTTCGCTGTCTATCAACCCGGAGTTCAGAACCCAAAATCCTCGCTCGGTATCCCCCATGCCTTGTTGCGCTTCCGAGTGACTCAATTAACACCCAGGAACCGCCTGTCAGTACTTCGACGCAGTGACAAGCGCAACAACATAAAACGCACTTCCAAAAACTGCGCAGACGCGCCAAAGCTGATGCGAATGCCCCCAGATATCAAAAGTCCCAGGGCTAAACTTCTTGGATATCCTTCCCACAAATAAACATCTCCAACCACAAGTAATAGTCCCTCGCCAAGATACCATCCAACCCCAAACCCATCCCACGCCCTTACTCACCCAATCGAAAACCTATACTGTAAAAGAATGGGGTTATTACTGGGAGAATAAAACAATATTATATAATATCCTCATGCCTGGTCTAATATGCAACCTGCTTCACTCATGGCGAGATGTTGTCGACTTTGGCTCTCAACAGCGAAAACACGCGATATACGCGAAAATAGGTCGTTGGCCGTGGCCAAAACAATTGCTCCATTGATGGAAGTTATCGTGGTTGTGTTCAAAAACCAGTGTGGGGATTTCCGACCGTTACCCCTCTTTCTGGATGGCCGGCACCAGCCTCTGGCGGCTTACCCAGCCACGAACACGGCTTATTCCGTCGCCCGTTGACAGATGTGTTGTCGTTGGATGAGAGCGGCGGGCAGCATGAGGGGCAATCTTCGTTCAGCTGTGGTTGGGTCAGGACGAGCCTGCCCCCTGGCGAGCGCGTCTGCTGGCGCCACAGCGCTTGGTGGGACCAACACGATCCCTGACACTGCCTGCCTCTCACTGGTCGCCTGCCCTTCGCGCAGACACTAGACTCGAATTGCAACTTTCCGACAATGGCATGAGCGTCTTGCATTGTCCTCAAATGTTCAGAATCTGCATCCTTCCACTTGAACCTGGCCACGTCTTGCAGCTCTTCCTCGTAAAGGCAACTACCGGAGCGCGGCAAGGATCTTGTCACGACCCAGGTCCTGACCTCAAGGAGGGAGCACGGGCCAACTATGGAACACCAATCACTGGGCCCAGGGTGCAACGACCCACCAAGCCCTGCGGGACGAATTAGGGTGGACCCGAAGACCCGGGGCGACAAGCCCGGGTCCTTGGGGCAGGGAACCACACAGGACGGACCCGGGGACCCGGGGGGAGAGGATAGGGTCCTCGGGGTCCGTAATCAATATAGATATATTGTTACGATAGTTATACCCACGACGGTGTGAGGAATCTTGGTTCCTCACGCTAGTAATACATTGTTCTTGAGCATTGCTTAGTGAGACCTATTGTCGGGGACCTCTAGGTCTGCGATCTGCCTGATAGTGTATCCCCCTTTGAGAGTTGAGTTGTACTAGTTCACTCAGTCACCTTGCACCTTCCCTACTTAGAGCATTGGACCTTGTCCGCTCTTACGATCTGTCTTTACAAGGCCCACCTCGGTGTACTTGGAGCAGGCCGCAACAGATCTCCTTCGCTGGCCGCACGGGGATGAACGCCAGATCAAGGGTCAATAACCCCAAGAAGATTAGGGGCCGACAAGTACCCCTTAGAACAGGCCACTGTGTCGCCGTGGTAACCCTAAAATCAAGTATAAAATCTTACAATACAAAATCTATATCCCAATCCAACTTCTAACCACTGGAATATAATACCACTATAAGGATTTAAAACTTATAGTTATATAAATTAAAAAAAATCACAAAACCAGATCTAATCATCTACCAATAGAAACTCCAACAGCATACTACAACTCCTTCAGCATAACAATACAGCTTCGGCGCAGGGAGCGCAGAGGGACACCCGGAGCACAAGGAACCAGAAAAACCGGTAGGGGCTGGAAGAGCCGGCGGGCCAGGAGGCGCAAAAGGACTAGGGGGTACGGAAAAAGGGGAAAGCCGTAGCAGACGGATTAGCAGACGGGAAAGACGAGGAAATAGAATCAACAGGTGCCTCCTCAGTAGCATTACCGCGGTACAGGTCCCAAAAGCTAAAGGCGCGTTCAGCTTGACCAGAGGTAAATTCTTCGTAACATGTGCTGTGACACGGTGTTAGCGTCGCTCTGGCGTAACAAGAGACAGGAAATACAGAAAAGGAAACTCACTCATAGGAGTAATCCATAAAGTTGGTAATGGGATCCAACCCAGGGAGATTAGGGCACGAGTCCCGACCCACAGGGCATCCGCTAGTAGGGCTGTCCTGTGCCGGAGTATCGCTCACATAATCGCCGTCGTCATCACACCCGCCCTGGAAGGTATGGTACAGACCGAACCAGTGGCCGACCTCGTGGGTGACAGTGTACCCGAGGTTATAATTCGTCTCACCTCCGCCGGGAACAGTCGTATACAGAATGCTGCACCCGTCGAAGTAAAAGTCCTCCGACCCGTAAGAGATGTTGTCGGGGAAATAACAGTACCCGAAATAACCCCCCAGGTCCTTGAGGAAGTAGATATTGAGCGCCTTGTAGCTGCCCTGGCGCAGAGCCTTCTTCATGGCGAACTCATCGCCGTCAGAAGCCCAGGTGGTGTCGAGGGTGTAAGTAGTGTTCTTGAGGGTGAAGGTGAAGCCGGTGGGGGCAAAGGTCTTCTGGAGGACGGAGAACTGGTCCGAGAGCATCTGGTCGGTGAGGTAGCCGTCCGACAGGGCAGTCGACTCGGCGACAACATGGAAGTAGACGTCGACATTGATGCTGGTTGCGCGATGGGGACGGCGGGCTTCCTGGACCGAGAGGGACGCGGCGATGGAACGGTGATCCGCGGTGGGATCCGGGGCTCCACAGCCGAATTTGAGGGAGGGCCGACCCGTGCGCCCGGTGGTGCCGGCAAGGACGGCGGGGGCAGCCATAGCGGCTGTAACAAAGGAGGTGAATCGCATTGTGCTGTAGGGCTGAGCTGTCCAATTCTTTACTATCAATACCCACTGCTCGGCTTCATCTATTTTGCAATCTCAGCTGGCCTCAACACTGGATTTCAAACACGCCTTTATATTTGCCGTCTGCCGCCGACATTGCTCGATTCACCACCTAGCGCCTTCCGGAAGGTCAGACCCAACGACGCATTTGCTGATCACGATATGTTGGTACGCCGTGCGTGGTGCCGTGCGTGGATACGACCTCCTCGGACAAGGTAGGCAGGACATCGCATTCGGTCCCGTCCCATGCCAGGCCATCACTGGCCGCCTTGAGCTAGGGGCTGCGTACGGCAGGTGTAATGAGAGTAGTCCAGGCAAGGCAGCTTTCTTGGCTGGCGTGACCCTCGACGTTGCATTAGAAGCATCGCAAATCTGGGGTTCCTTGTCGAGGTTTGCCAAGAGACGATCGTGTACCGAGTCAGCAATTCAGACTGCGTTTGCCGACCGCAACCTTCCGTATCCGGTAACTGCTCAGCCAAATGCAAACGTTTTTCTTTGCACCTCAGGCTCAGTGATCCCTTACCGTCTGCTAACCGGTATCACGTGGGTAGGCGAACGTAAATTAATACACAGCCACTCTGGCGGAAATTAACTGCTGCCTCTGGATTCTGCCACCTCCTCATACCAGTGCGTATCCCAATTGGGGAGGTAAGGGCCATTGCTGTTGGTTCCGGGTGGGAACTTTGGTTCGCAAGTGATGATAAGAAGTGAGCTTGATAGTTCTGATGACAACACGTCAGTGGCTCTCTTGCGCTAGTTTGCGAGCCGGGGCAGAAGAGAAGTGTAGGTCAAAAGACATGCAGCTTTCTAAATTTAGAAAAGGGATGCCATCACGTCTTTCAAGTGCAACACGGCTTCGGACTTAAAGTCATGTCGTCATCACAGTTTTTGGGCGAGCTGGCTTGTACATCATCCTGAAATGGCGATTTGTGAATAGTGACGGGTCGGATCCTTAGAGCCCTGAGTCTTGGGGCAGTAAGATCAGTTCACGTCGGGTTGTTGGCCACTCTCCATAGCCGGTCGTGCGTATCCCGATTCTAATCATGGAAGGTTCTTACCCTCTCATGTTGCATCGAGGTTATAGTTTGCTGGTGTATATGCAACATCCTCAAAGTCTAGGGGTGGCTTTCTTTCCTCAGGGGAGTGCACAGTCAATGAAAGATATCAAAACAGTGCGTCTATTTATTCTCTAACACCCAACTCATGCCACCAACAGACTTTACAGCCATGGCAAAATGGGGCCCCTGTCCATTGGTTTGCCTGTTGACGTCCACGTCAAGTTTGAGACTGGCATCTTGAACCCATCTCCCTTCAATCTGCAAAGGGTTGTCCCTTTATCTGTTGCACATGTCTCACCCGGGCTTTGCCCAATTGCAACTGCGTCAAACAGGATCCTACATTTCCGATGTCAGCACGCGAACGCTTCAAACACCTTGTGGGGTACTTGCGCATGATCCGGATCGCGATCGTCACAGAACCATTGAACGTGGACACCAATTTTGCCTGTCACGCGGTCCAAGGAATACTGGCATCGCTCAAGTTGCCATGGCAGTGTCGCTCCATCCCCGGACTGATGACAGTCATGCCACTGGCCGTCGTCGACGATGGCTAGTTTGCTCAGCAGATAACGGTCTCCTGTCCCTGGGTTCCGCAGTGACAAGGTTGCTGTGCTTTTGCCATCAGTTGTCTCGACGACATACTCTTGCAGATCGATGCTGGTGGTGTTCAGAAGCGATCCGAGCGTGCAGCTCTTCTGGTAATATGTGTGCGGCATCGTAGGCGCCTCGGGCGAGTATCCCGAGAACCGGATCTTGGACCCAGATGGGGCAGGGCTCAGTGAACAGTTGTACTCCGATGCGGTTCCTATTGAGTGTCCATCTGTGCTCTGGATGTTGATGGTTCTGGGGCTTGCGCAAACGAGAGGCGAGGTCAGATAACCCGTTCCCGTGTAGTTTTCCCTGTTCAAGTGTCAGTCACAATCATGGATGGGAGTCTTGTGGCGACGCACAGGTCAATTCCCTCAATGCCGTCGGTGCATCGCCAAGCCTGTCTGACACCAAGAATGCCGTACTCCGGATCCAACAGAATCTCAGTTGACGCTGTCAACGCGTTTGGCTGGCTTGATGGGGAACACTTGACCCAGGCGTTGGATCTTTTTGGATCAGCACGCAACTCGTCGACCTTGATGACACACGCCGCCTTCTCCCCAGTCGACGTGCTCGTCAGAGTCACGGAAAGGTCGTAGTACTTCTCAGCTTTTCCTTCAAGTTGAGAAGAATGGTGCTTGTACGAAAAGTCGTCGACCACCCACTCCGGATCGTATGATCGGTCAACACATCGCCTCGCTGGTTCGAAGGGCGTGTATGCGTAAAGCGGCAGCTGTGGCGAAATGGAAACGGGACTCGACAGTCTTCCCGACACCTGCGAATTCCCCATGATGCAGAGCTGTTCTTCTCCACGTGGACCCTCGTCCGTGAAACATCCCTGAATCACAGGCTCCTCCCAGATGCCGCCAGCGGAGAAGAGAAACCTACTGTTGGTCAGATTCCCAAAAGCTTATCCGGTCGTTCAGACTCACGGCGACGATTCTTCACACACCCAACTCCCTCTGAGACGCATCTCGAAACTCGTGAGGTTGAACTGAAACTCCAACCTCGTGTCGTTGCACTTGTGCCACACTTCGAGAGAGGCTGGACCCTTTGGATCAAGCTCAATGTCCTTTCCTTTGCACTCAGCCATCTCACCAGTCGCCTTGTTGTTAGCAAGGAACTTAAAGTCCCCTGTCGATCCGCCCGAAGACCCATTCACAGACACCAACGTCGACCCAAAGATGTGCCAGTTCGGGAACGTCAAGGAGCGCTCAATGCACTGTAGCGCTGAGGGCGGGCCATCTTCGGGGTAGGGATCGTACTGGCGCGGCGTCACCAAAGCGTTGGCAAGGGCGTGAAGCGCAAAGGACAGCATCATGAGCCGCATGCCAAGGGACGCCATCGTGATGTCGCGGGTAATCCCGGTCGAGTTGCGTCTTGGACGAAGAAAGTCCCGGCGACAAATGCTTGGGTCAAACGGTCAGACGCATCGTGCCGCCCGATTATAACGGACGCGTCTTCGGCATTCAATTTGGGTCTAGGCAATTTGCCGAAGCAAAAGGTTGCCGGCTAAGATGATGAGTGATTGTTTTGTATTCAGCCAAGTGACGGTCACCAATATCCCGAGCATCCCAAAATGGACGGCCCGGTTGGGTCGAATTGGCTCAAGATGTATCCGTGTGTTGGTGATTGGCTAAGGCATTCAAACAATACCGCGCTCTGGTGCCCTTGAGGGTGGCGTCTGACTTTTTTTACTATGAGGCTCTTGTGTTACATACAAGAGACCGTCCCGCAAGTTTTCAAATGTCAAAGTCTTTCGGGCCAGTCTCGACTGCGTTGACACTTTTTTCTCGCCATCGAGGTAAAGTCAACCCAGGCTTCCCTGAAAGAAAGGCTGAGGTTTTGTTGACGTCATGCTCCCTCTCTCGGACAAGGTCTTCCCGAGTTCCCAATTACCAATCATCTCGACCCACATTGAGATCTCGACCGAGGCTTTCCAACCGTCGTTATCGGCTAGCACAACTGCTAGCGATCGACGGGCCGCGCCTTCGGAGATAAGACTTCAAGTTGCAAACCTGTCAAGGAGACGACGGAGTCATCAATCATTCCCTGTCCGAGTTGCGTGGCAACAGCAGCAAATATTTTCCTTGCTCAGGAGTCGGCAAGGACCGAAAGTGGAGTCCCAAGGCAAACCCATGACTCGGCGACAATAGTCAAGGCCCGAGACGACAGGCCCCAAGCTCCACCAGGGGCGAGACGAACTCGGTCGTCCGCGATGCGCCCAAAATCTGTAAAGGTGATGCGCACGTGATAAAGAGGAAGGAAGATGTTGGCGTAAATCATCGCCATGGGCGATTTCATCGCTAGACCCGCCAAGCGTCCGATCATGAACCCAATCATGGCGGCATTCCGATCTTTACCATGTGGGTATGGGTCCCGCAGAAGGAACTAGAAGCCGACTAGCGCGACCCAGACATCGTCAGGTCCGCTGTTTCAACGGAAAACCGTGTGTCACTATCGGGTGGAGTGCATTCTGCTTTATAATCCGGCCAAATCGTGGATGCTTCAAATACCAGACAGCTAGCAAGTCCCTCGTTGTTGTTGTTGAACATCTCGAGCACTCATCACGCAGACACTGCCTCTCGACTCAACGCTCTCGCCAAGCCCAAACCACAGACCCCACTGCTTTGCGCACACCCAAAGACGGATCCAACATGACCACCAACCAGCCGTACAAGTTCGAGGGGTGGCTCGCCTATGATGCCTCTGCGGTCGAGGGCAACATGAAGTGGGGAGAGTTCGAGCCCAAGGCGTGGGAAGAGACCGACGTCGACATCAAGATCACGCATAGCGGCATCTGCGGCAGCGACTTGCATACTCTTCGCAGCGGTTGGGTGAGTGCAGGCGTGGCAGCGTCGCAGTCTTGCGGGGGCGCCGTTGAATCGAAGCTAACTTGGCGCTGAACAGGGCCCTACCGAGTACCCCTGCTGTGTCGGCCACGAGATCCTCGGCACCGTTGTCCGTGTGGGAAGCAAGGCCGAGGGGGGCCTCAAGATCGGGGACCGCGTCGGTGTCGGCGCCCAGAACGACTCGTGCCGAGGACGTCTTGGCGACTGTGAGGAGTGTGCTGCTGGTCTTGAGAACTACTGCCGGGTGAAGAACGTCGGGACGTACAACAGCAGACATGTCAACGGCGACAAGTCGTACGGTGGCTATGCCCTCTACCACCGTGCCCCGTCGCACTTTGTCGTCAAGATCCCCAACGAGATCCCCTCGGCTGAGGCGGCACCCATGCTCTGCGGTGGTGTCACAACGTATGCTCCGCTCAAGTTCAACGGCGCCGGACCGGGCAAGTCGGTCGGCATCATCGGGCTCGGCGGTCTCGGGCACTTCGGCGTCATGTGGGCAAAGGCTCTTGGCGCCGACAAGGTGGTCGTCATCTCGCGGTCTTCGTCCAAGAAGCAGGATGCGATCGCCATGGGTGCCGACGAGTTCATCGCCACTGACGAGGAGAAAGATTGGGCTAAGAAGCATGCGAGCACGCTCGACCTCATTGTCTCGACCGTATCGTCAACCTCGATGCCGTTGACGGGTTACATGAACCTTTTGCGCCTTGACGGCACCTTGGTTCAGGTTGGTGCCCCTGAAGACGGACTGCCAAATCTTGGGGCCTTCGGATTCATCCAGAAGCGCCTCAAGCTCACAGGCTCGCTCATTGGGTCTCCCGACGACATCCGGGAAATGTTCCACCTCGCTGTTGAGAAGAAGGTGAAGCCATGGATCCAGGAGGTTCCCATGAAGGACGCCAACAAGGCCGTCGTCGACATGGAGGCGGGCAAGGCGAGGTATCGGTTCACTCTGGTCAATGAGGACGCCCAAGGGACAATCAAGGCTGGCCTGTGAAGGACGAGCTGAGTACTCTCTACGCGTGCATGGTGGAGGGTCGCAAGCTGTGAGCTCGGCGTTGGGCTCGGCGTATTTAATGCTGATGTATGTAAAGATTCTTGAGCCGTCATTGGACGACAGCGAACAAGCATGGTCACCCTGACGCATAATTTTGGGGCGTTACATCGATCCCTGTCTGCCCTGTCAAGTTCTGCACGCCATTCTGCGGGGAGTCGCACCACCCCTATTGCCTACATCGGGTCAACGCCCTTGCATGTTGGATGCTTGGTCAAGCCTGGAGCCGACGTTCAATGTCAGCACATGTTCCAGAAGCGGCACGCATGCGGGGGATGGGCAAATCGAGATTCGGACCGTTTTGTTCTTCAACGACTCCCTTGTCGGGGCAGCACACCCAGAAGGGTCGTTGTCCGACAATTGCCCGGCACTACTAACCGACGCATGGATCGCCAAGGGCGTGAGGTTGCACTCCCCCACAACCCCTCGGGGCCCCGGATTGTGGCGCCTTGCTACCTGGCAAGTCAAAATCCTTCGACCATGTGCGCCGACCCGCAGGAGATGGCCTCGTTGAGGCCTTGGCTGGCAGGCTTGCCCCGCTGGACAGACTTCGGCGTCATTTTGGACCGCAAACTGGCCGACGAGCATGAGGGCCCCAGCAAACCGTCCATCTCATGACATTTCGGTGGAGATGTCGCTCCTCGACCGAGCTCACAATCAGACCTCGATGACAGGCCCGAGGCTGGACGTGGCGGGTACTTAAGACTCGTGTCAACGACGTCTTGGTTCGACTTGTCTTCTTCGGTGTCCATCGCATCCAGCATCGCATCCCCGCCGAGTTGATAATCACAGCAATCTCCAGGACTCAAGATGTCGTTCACCATCAAGGTAGCTGCCAGCATCGTCGCCTTTGCCGCCGCGACGTGCGTGAATGCCCACGGCTACCTCACCATCCCTTCCAGCCGGACTCGTCTTGGTGCCGAGGTGAGACATTCTAGACTGTTTCAGCCTGGGTTGGGAATTCGTTACTGACGACTGAAACAGGCTGGACTCGATTCGTGCCCCGAGTGTTCCATCCTGGAGCCTGTCTCGGCGTGGCCCGATCTCAATGTAGCGCCGGTTGGTCGGAGCGGGCCCTGCGGATACAACGCTCGGGTCAGCATCGACTACAACCAGCCGGCAGCGAACTGGGGCAACTCACCGGTTGTCTCATACCGGGCCGGTGACGTGGTTGATGTGCAGTGGTGTGTCGACAACAACGGTGACCACGGCGGCATGTTCAGCTACCGCATCTGCCAGGACCAGGCACTGGTCAACAAGTTCCTGACGCCCGGCTACATGCCAACCAACGCGGAGAAGCAACAGGCTGAGGACTGCTTCGAAGCCGGCACACTTCCTTGCACCGACGTGTCCGGCCAGTCGTGCGGCTACAGCCCCGACTGCTCGCCGGGGCAGGCATGCTGGCGCAACGACTGGTTCACATGCAACGCCTTTGGGGCTTCTGATCGTCGCGGCTGCCAGGGTGTCGACAATGCTCCCCGCGGCTCGTGCTATACCAGCATCGCCGGCGGCTATCCTGTCACCAAGAGAATCCGCATTCCCAACTACTCGTCTGCCCACACCCTTCTCTCCTTCAAGTGGAACTCATACCAGACGGGTCAGATCTACCTGTCGTGTGCCGACATTTCCATCTCGGGTGGATCCAACCCGACTACGACGCTGGCGACATCGACCAGGACCAGCGCCGCCCCGACCGGGTCCTGCACGCCGGCGGCAACCGTCGCTGTGACCTTCCAAGAGCGCGTCACCACGTCTTTCGGTCAGACCATCAAGGTCGCCGGTTCCATCTCTCAGCTTGGCAGCTGGAGCCCAAGCGCCGCACCCGCTCTCTCTGCTTCCGGCTACACGAGCTCCAACCCTGTGTGGACTTACACCGTGAACCTCCCCGCCGGGACTACGTTCCAGTACAAGTTCATCAACGTGGCGAGCAACGGCGCCGTCACCTGGGAGAGTGACCCCAACAGGTCCTACACGGTCCCGCAGAGCTGCGAGTCTGCCGTCACCGTCAGCAGTTCGTGGAAGTAGCTCGTCGCCTCGGAGTTCAAAACCCGCTTCTCATCCTCAACCTAAAAGCTTTTCTTCATGTATATAATAGTGATGCAAGGCAAGCCTTCTCCCCTAGGTACCCTGCCGTTTTGCATCATCTTCATAGCATTCATAACAAAGTCCTTTTCATTCCCAAGCCAGGCATGTTACCATCCAATCTCTTGACTCAGCTGCTCTGGCGGCTCGAATCCGCAGTTAAACTCCCAGCAGACCGTAATCGTGTGAACGTAGCGAATCTTGCCATTCTCGATCCTAAACTCGTGGCTGTCTGGCAGGCCGCTGCCATTAACGCCTCCACCAAAAGTAAGAAAGACGTCAACAACGCCCAGGGTCTCATCAAAGATGTATCTTCGATTCACTAGATCCACGCCACTCGGGACGCCGCTATTGCACGTGTCTCCGGGCGCCGTGTAGAGTCCTCCCTCCAGCCGCTTGCAATTGTCAGCCCACGGGACTGCAACACTTCCGGTCCCGTTCTTGAAGAGATTCAGGTATGCATCGGCCGCCGCCTGGATCGTCTCCCGCGTGTCTCGCTTCTCGACAGGGATTGGCTCCCAATCCTCCTGCAGGGCGTAGTGCAGCGTGTGGGTCGCATTAAACAGCCAATCCTCCTTGTCTGTCACGAGCGTGTCGATCTTGGAGATGGTCCCGTTTACCGTGTAAATCTGCGTTCCGATCACGTATGGGTGGGCGCGATCAGCAACAACGACTTCGGTGTAGGTTGCGCATTGAATCGTGTCGTAGATGCTCCGGCGGTAGTCAATCTTCAGCGGATGCGAGAGAATGCCCGTCGAGATGTTGGCTGGCTTGCCATTCTCGACATAGTTGGTGGCAGGCGTCAGAGTCCGAAGGTAGCGGGTCTCGCCGAGACTTTGCGCGGAGATATAGCGGTTGGCGAGTTCGACCAAGGAGGCGCGTGTGCATGCTGCATCGACAAAGTCGACGAGAGGGGCGAAGAGCCCAGCGAGGAGGGCAATGTTTTTCATATTTTGTAAGTTTGGGTTACCGTTCATCCCCTCTCCCGGCTCTCGACGCCAGGACTGGCATTTATGAGAGACGGGCCGCCAAGCATCTTGCTGTCGGCTGCCGTGTGAAGGCCGCGGGTCAAACGGCCTCATACACGGGGCCTTAAAGTATAGCCGGGGGTTCTTTCCCGGTGTTGCTGACGCTCTTTCACGTTTGGCTCCAGGTGTGGGCATTTGTGAAGACTTGATATGTGTGGCTTTTGCCGTGCCCCCCATCTGACCTAGCACCATCATTATGAAGTTGTTTTGGTGCATTCAAAAGCTGATTCTGCTGTCATAAATCCAGAATCGTCTAGCTATCTTGGGAATTGGCGAGCTCGTTTCCCACTGATACACAAATCGAAAAGAATAGGAGAGCTAAGATAATTTGGTTTTGCCGTTGGAGAAATCGGCTGTATGCAGGAGCAACTTCTGTCGGGTCAACAAATCCAATCACGACATCACAATTTAGCCATGCGTTTCCCCCTCACGAACTCTTAATTGGAACTTGATTGAGTTAATCCCGGTCGCTGTTTTCCGGGTCGACTGCAGCCGATATGGAAGGTAAGCAGCAAACAATTCGGTCAATGCAAAAGGATTACCCCAGTACATCGATCGTATCACAGACATTTCAAGACCGCGCGAGGGGAAGGCAGCTGCAAGTTGTGTTCCGTATTCACCACCGGTCTGTCGTTAATTCCAGTCGACTTGGACGCTCGCTGCCCATTGTCCTCCCACCTATATCCCTCTCCTCCGCCGTTACGCAGGGTCTCACGCGCAGTCTGCCATGTTATTATCCCCGCCCTTGGCAATCGCCTATTTCTTCCTTCAAGGCTACACCCAGGCGCATTCAATGTAAACCCCGCCTCAGTTTCATGCGACTTGATCTTTCGTGTAGTCAAGCTTTTCTCTGACTTCATGAACCCACAGCCCGACCGTCAAGCGTCAAGAGAGAGACTTCAAATGGGCCCTTGTTGGTTACAGCGAGCCAGGATGCCGGGGGAGCATTGTTGCCAACTGGAGGGGATCTGAGAACATTCCCACCTGCATCAAGATTGACGAGACTCAGTCCATCGCTGGCGGGTCGGGAGACGGTACTAATGTGAATCTTTGGGAGGACGACGAGTGTTCTGTGCCAGCAGCTGATCTTGCAGCAAGCGGACAGGATTCGAATGGGTACCCTTGTTACAATGCAGTCATCCGGTCCTTCACAGTCGACCCATAGTTAAATTCAGCTTCACAACTTCACAGATAGACATATCAATCGCGTCATACGTTACCCTTGAGCCCATATCATGACAAAAAAGACTAGGCAGACATGCGATCAACGACAGCTCGCCCATCAAGCATCGTCGCTTGAAAATATCTCACATGGGAACACCACGTGTCTCTTGGCCATTTCGCTTCTTCCATCGCCAACGCGCACAAGTCCGGGTGAGATCATGACGGCGACCCTCGTTCTCATCCCGCGATTCTCCTCGCCATCCTCGCAATCGTGAAACTCGGGCCCAATCACGACCGCCTGCCCAGTGCTCGACGTGAGCAGAGCCAATGCTGCCTGGTTCACACCAAACTGCAGTGCAATCTCGAAAGAAATCCTGGCAGCGCTTGTGATTTCCTCCTCCAGCTCAGGATAGACACTCGCATCGGTCATCGCCGCCAGCTCCGACACAAAACTCACGATGCGTCTCACACACGCCGCGACGTTTTGTTGACCAAGCTGAACGAGCGCGCCGGATCCGCTAAAGCTGTCGTGGCCATCAACTTCAACCAACATGTTCAGGGCGAGAGACTGGAATGTGACGGATCGCCATTTGTTGCTCAAGGGGAACCTTCGGAAGATGTCAAAGGTGGCGCTGGCTCGGGGGTCTAGACCGCCGTGTCAGCTCTGTCAGGATGCTGGGAGCACTATTCTCACCAAGGTCTGCCTGGCCGTCAAGACGCGTCCTCCATTCGCGGTAAATGGAAATCAACTCATTTGCCCCGGCGTCGGGGCCAAATGCACCAAAGCCAAACGGGAGACTGAAGAAGGCGGACTGCAGCATGCCCCAAACGACGGACCGAAGCCAAAAGTGAGCTTTGCCCTTCACCTTGGGCAGTCGTTGACTTGGATCCAAACGAGACGGAAGAGCCCGTCCCCGCGGCACGACGCCCGCAGCGGCCAGCTGAGCCGTCGCGTTGTCAATCAGGCGGCGGACTTCACCGATGCGATGCTTCAGCTTCTCGTCCGGCCACGCCAGATTCCTGTCGTGGCTGACAAGAAGCTGGCCCTGGAGCTTCTTGACGTCTCGGTCACGCATGACGCCCTCCTCCTTGTGTCTACTCTCTTGGACCCGTAGCCGCCGCTCGTATGTGCTCTTCAGCTCCTGCGTCTTCTGGACGTGGTTCGTCGTCTGCTCCGTGAGGGCGCTTTGGTGTCGCTCCTCAGTCAGACGGCGTTGCTCTTCCTGCCGTTTGATCTCTGCTCTCGCCTCGCGGAGCTGGCCAGTGAGTGCGGCATTTTGAGATTCGAGACGTTTCAGCCGATGCTTACTATCAGCCAAGTCTCGATCGAGATTCCGCTTTTCAATGACTTGCGCGTGAGACCATTCGAGAAAGCGGACAAACTCTTGATGCGCTGGGTAGTACTCGCGGAGCTGGGCGGTGATGGGATTCACGGCATGATCAATCAGAGACTGGGAGCCGCCTTTCTCATAGTCGTCGGCAGCTTTGAGAAAGCGCTGGACGCCTCGCTGATATTGACGGAGAACGGCTTTGCTGTCTGAGTTGCCCATTTTCCCCGCTGTCTTGGGGTGTAGACCATGACGGGAAGGGAGGAAGCGAATCGTCTATAGTCCAAGGACCAGGCTCTGGGCCACAGTCGAGGGACCGACCCGGGTCTGAGATTGTTCCGGGCTCGATCTTCAATGCCCCGCAGTGTGTGACACTAGCGAGACACACCGGGTTCAAACTGGAATGATTGAAGAGGAGGACTGGGGTTGTAATGTGGGGGTGAAGGTGCCAGCGTGCATGTGGCGTTGAGCCACCAGGCAGCCGGCAGGTAGCTATACCCAGATTCACAAAAGTCGGATGTATACAATACCGCAGCCTGATCATCCGCCAAGAACCCCGCGCTTTTCCTCGCTTTCAGAAGCAATGCGTCTTCTGCACTCTCTTCCCCTCCCTTGTTCCTTCTCCATTCTCTAGTGTTCGACGTCCTGATTTTCCCACTATTGCCAAAATGTCGGGAAGCCGAGAGGATCCCATTTTAAACGCGTTCCGGGACAGAAGGCGAGGCAGACCGGCATCTCAGAATATCCCTCTGAGGAACGCCCCGAGTGCCAATCGGCAGGAAACAAGTTGGTCCCGCCGTTGGCTCAACGATGATGAAGCCGACCGGCTATCGACTCTGAGCGGAACAACTGCTCGGAGCGGCGCTACACCGCTGGCAGCTGACCGTCATGCATCATCCAGACGTGGTGCACCAGATGTTAGTATACCTTATCCTTCATTTGGACCGCGGGACCCCCCATCATACGACGAGCGACCACCACGGCCATCACCACCGTCATCACCGTCGCCGCCATCGCCGCCATCGCCGCCATCCATTTCACCACCTTCATCGGCGCCCCCGCCTGGACCACCCTCTCAAAATGGCAGTGGCAGTGGGCAGTTCAGGAATAGACGATATGTGGAAGATGAAATCTCCCTCGGTCTAGATGAGACGGACACAGGGCCCCAAGAAGCCCGGGTGATGCTGGGATTGGACTACGGTACAACTTTTACAGGAAAGTGCCCGTCTCGTTTCTCTGCTCTAATTGCCAATGAGGGAAAGCTAACACCAAATCAGGGCTGGCCGTGATCCATGAGACAATGGAGCGAGATGCGTCATTCTCAGACGTTCATGTCTTCAACGACTGGGCCGGAACTGGAGGAGACTCAGGACCGCCCAAAATCCCCTCAGCCATTTCGTACTCGATGACGCCATCCAGATGCAAGCAATGGGGTGACGATATTGACAAATCGTCGCGGGTTCTCCAGTGGACGAAGCTAGAGTTGCAGCCCCAATCTAGCCTACAGGAGCTCACCCGGCTCCGCAACGCCCTCGCGGGTTTGTCTTTGTTGAAGACGCTTCAAAATGCCGCACGAACCAACAGCGCAGTCGACGTTCCCCGACACATCACCAGGAGTTCATTCAACGTCGTGCAGGACTACTTGTCTCGGATTGCCAAGTGCTACTATCTCAACATGAGAAAGACGAATGCGTTCGCCATTGGGACGGGAAACATTCCTGTTGACATGGTCATCACACACCCAGTTGTGAGTAGGATCTAGTGAGCAGGCAAAACGCTGATGCTGACCAGGGCAGGAATGGAAGTACGAAGCGCTTAACAAGACGTACCGTGCTGTGACTGGGGCATTCAGCAAAAAGATGTTTCCGACTCGGAGGAACATATACCTGGTTCCAGAGCCAGAGGCTTGTGCCGTCTTCACCGTGCAGGATATGCTGAACAACTCGGGCAGCAACACGCTGATTCCGGTGAGACTTTCCACCCGGATTGTTTTGGGCGAGAACGGAGGCTAACAAACGCGAAGGGGGATTGCTTCGTCGTCTGCGATGCGGGTGGAGGCACAGTGGTATGTGGAGAGAGGGATACCAGCCGAGGATTTTCAAACTGATATGTGTCCAGGATCTTGTCACGTACTGCCTAGAAGAAGTTGAGCCTCTGAAGCTGAGCAAAGTTGGATACATCAGCGGTACGCACTCAATTCTTTGACTTCTGCGACTTGGCTGACAACCTGCTTCATCATGCAGGCGCCCACTGCGGTGCAACATTCATCGACCGGGCTTTCATCAATTGGTTCGAGTCCAAGATTACCAATGCCAATATCAGGTCTCACAAAACTGGAGCTGACGGCCAGCTTGTTTTGGACACGAGGGGCACCACGATCTTGAATCGTTTTGAAAGATTCAAACGGCAGTTCACCGGTGCCGAGACGAACACGCTAACGCTTCCAAGTGGTTTTCAGGTCGTTGCCGGGTTTCCGCAGTATGCAGATGGTCTGCTCACCATCACGGCGTAAGACAAACCTCGAGATCCCTTCACCACTGATGCTGACATCTGTCTGCTCTAGTGAAGATATGAAAACCTTCTTCTCGTTCTCAGTGAACAAGACACTGGAGCTCATCGAAGGCCAAGTCACCTCTGCCGAAGTCATGGGGCACACTGTGTCGGTATGTAGCTCCTCAGCTGCTTGGTTGCGGCTATCGCTGACTTCGTGGTCTAGCACATCTTCATGTCTGGCGGCATGTCGCAGAGTCAATACCTCTTCGACAGAGTCTCGGACTGGGCCGAGACATACCACGCAAGGATGGAAGTTGCGAGGCCTCGCGAAGGGTAAGTGCCGAAAATGCCAAAAAATATGGACCATTACTGAGCCGCCAACCAGATGGACAGCTGTAGTCCAGGGTGCCGTTCTCTGCGGCATGGGTATTGGGGCTAACAATGCCGTCCTCGTCAAGTCGTGTCCATGGCACATCGGCCTAGTGGGCTGCGTGAAGCCAAATGCCCGGCTTCAGCGCCGAGGGGTGCCCGACGAAGTCCACGGTGGTCTTATCGCAGACAAGCAGGTCAAGTGGTTGATTCAGAAGGGTGACGTCATGTTGCCAGACGCCCCTATCAAGACTTCACACACCATCTCGTGCACTTTCCGGTCAGAGCAACTCGAGAACGAAAGCATCATGGAGATGACGGTGTGGGCGACCGAGGTCGAAAATGCTCCGACCCAGGGATTCAAGCCGAGTGCGTGGTATTCCCCCATTTTATGATGCTTGCTGAATTCTGACATCACACAGAGCCCGAGGACCGAGTGGGTGTGATTCAGTTCCCACTCCGTCGGATCCCACGGGTGGCCCGACGGTCAAGGACGACGGACTCAGGAGCCGAGTATCGAAAGGCACACATGGAGGTGCGTCTCTCGGTGGAGGGCGACGGTGAAATCATCGTCAAAGTCAGATGTGAAGGCACGGAGTTGGCCGACTTTTCATTCACCGAATCGGAACAGAATCAGGGCGAAGAACAGGCCCAGGGGCGTTGAGGGGTCAGTCCGCCCATTCACTAGCGTAGTTCAATGCAAACTGGTTCCAGGTACATTCCCTCGTGTACTGTACAACAACGCTCAGTTCCATGCTCAGTCCGCCTGTTATGTGGGGGCAAGTCGTTCTTACAGGCTGCCGGGCGAAAGCCACGCTGCAGCTAGGCTCAAGGCAGAACCCAGCCTGCCGCCATTTTTGAGACCTGCCCTTCGATTGGTAGACGCGCTGCTTTCTCCGAAACGTCGCATGAGCAGCGCGACATGGGCAGAGAACATCAGGCTGCCGAAGCGCCGTCCCCAGACAGGTCTAGTTTCCATTTGCCAGTCTTACAGCCATGCTCGATCCACATGCATGATGCTGTTCCCCGCTTTCAACCGAGACAACAGTCTTTTTCTCTTGACAGGCCGCTTGCCAATTCATCTTTTTCTTGTTGCATTACGTGTGGGAGGGAACTCCTTCGACTCCGTGAACCGCATTTCGTTATCAAAGCCTGGTTGCATTGTCCAAAATTCAAGACCAACACCATGGGACTCCGTGACATCATCACAGGCAAAAGATACCCTAGCCATCAATTTCCGGAACCTCCTCCGCCCCGCCCACCACCCAAACCGCGTGTGCCCAAAGCCCGGCGGCCGGCCGAGCTCGACGCCTGGCAACCCGGCAAAACACGCGAAGTCGCCCACGTGTCCGAGTTGCTTCGCCAAATGTACGAGCTCGACGTCACCATCTGGGCTATGCGCAACCTGTCAAACGAGCGGGATCTCCGTCGAGCCCGTGATCTACGGGCCGAGTCTAACGAGCTCTTCACCGAAATCCGCCGCACAGTCGCCGAGTGGGACGACGGACGCGCATGGAAGGACTGGACCGACGCCGAGCTTGCCGAAATCACTCAGATCCGACAGATTGTCTACAGCTATCCCGCCAAACGCCATGAAAAAGGGTACTAGATAGGGGAGTCTCCAACGCAATGCAATTTTTCACTGTCTCATGTTATCATCTTTTACGTCTCATGTCCCATGTCTCGTGTCGCGTGTCGCGCGCGTGTCGTGTCTTGCATCTGAACTCTCAGGAGATGGGCACCAGGTGCAGCAGTCGCATGCCGTTCGCCAAGACTTGCCTCGCCCCCTTGAAGAGCTTTGCCTGTGTACGGTTGGTGTCAGTTGCTGGCGACGCTGAGCTCTGGCCTGGCTCGGAATCATCGTAGACCTCCTCGACGCAGTAGCCGACCTCTTCGACGACTTGGAAGAGGTAGGCGATGAGTCCGGCAGGTTCAAGCGTTTTGTAAGCGGTTCTGACAACGGCCGGGAAGCGGATCAGTAGGCGCAGAAGCTCAATCCAGGGGGCATCGCTGAGCGCCGAGTAGTCGGGCTCGTCCGTCGTGTCCATGCTGGACGGGGGATCAAGGTCGTCAATGACACGGCAAAGTTTCGCAAATGCAATCTGCAGACTCAACCCCGTCTCACCGTCGGTTGTCATGAGCATCTCGGGGTCGGGCCCGATGGTGTGCGCCTTGTTCTTGGCATTGAGCTCCTGCAGTAGGAGAGAGTTTGTCGCCAGCGTCTTGACCCTGCTCTGGATCGAGGTTGGTATGGACGAGGCCGGATCTGACGCCACGCGGTGCGTGTACTCTTCGCACCGGTCGAGAATGTCACCCAGAATGTGCTCATCACCCCACTGCGGCGGGCCGCGGGTGAAAGCCAGGTGTGTTAGTTTCGCAGCGACCTCGGGGTGGCCCATCAGCTCGATCGTCTTGAACAGCTGGCGGAAGTGCTGGTCCTGGTCGCCGACAACGTATATCATCTTGTCAAAGTTGTAGTCTTCGAGACGGTCCATGACGGTGGCCACGTCTCGCAGAAAGTATGTCGTCGTCCCGTCTGCATTGCGGAGCGTGGCCGTGCCCAACCTCGCTGCATCATGCTTACCAAAGTCAATAATGCACGACCCGTCGTCCTTCTTCTCCGACACCTCTTTGTCCCGCAGCACGGTTTCCACCTTGGCCAACGCCTCCGGATTTCGACACACGAGCGATTCCCCGCCCGAGTCTTCAAAATTCAGGCCAAGCCGTCGGTATGTGACAGCGTAGTAGGCCGTGCTGACAGTCCGCAACCGCTCCCACAGCTCAATGGCCTCTCCGTCTCCGTCTTCCAAGCGCTTGAACATGGCGTCGCGCTCGGCGATCAGCGATCCCTCTTCGGCCTCGGCATCACCCGCGTCGCTCTTGTTGTCCTTGGACTTCCTTTTCATAGCCGCCAGCTCCGGCTTCAGCTCTTCCTCCATGCGGACATAGATCTCGTGGATGTATCGAAACGGATCGCGGTGGTTGTCGAGCGTCTCCTTGGACCCGTAACGCACCCAGCCAAGCCCGAGCAGCCCGATGTGCTTGCCCCAGTCGCCGAGGTAGTTAATGCGCACGGCCTGCCAGCCCATGGCCTCATACGCGTTGGCGACGAAACAGCCCAGGATGGTGCTGCGCAGGTGGTCGGTCCGGAAGCTCTGGCCCAGGTTCGGCGACGAAAACTCGACGAGCACCTTTTTTTGCGACGGTCCATCGTCGGCATGCTTGGGGTTGCCATTGCTGTGCAGCTTGGGCAGGTCAATGATGCCGTAGGTGGCGCCGCGGTCAATGATGTAGGGCACCAGGATGCGTGGAAGCACTTTGGGCGAGAGGAAGAAGCGCACGTGGATGCCGTCCTTGAACGGGACGATGAAGAGCGGATGCGGATGGGGAAACTAGCACACCGGGTAGCGTGTCAGTGCAACATTGCAGACAGTGATTGGGCACCGCCAAAAAGAGGGAGGAATGAAATGACTTGCTTTTCTGACAAGATCGGCGGCGAGATTCTGCAGGTCGGGGGCGCCGGGCAGCTTGAGCTTGGGCAGGACAATGTCCAGGTCGCCGTTGCCCGTCGTGTTGGCTGGCTGAATTGCGTCGTATGCCTGCTGCGCGTCGCACCCGACCAGGTTCTGCAACACGTCTGCTAGGTAGGCGTGGAAGATGTCGATGGGCTGGCGCAGCACGTCGGCCGCTTCGAATTGCGGGATGGCGGCCAGGTCGAGCCCCTGCAGCATGGCCGTGAGCCCCTCGATCGTCTGAGTCACCATTGCGCGGGCAGTTGGTCCAAGGGGCGGGTTGGGTGAGCTTCCGGACGCTTAGACGGAGCGACGTTGGTTTGCGAGGTGCGAAGCGAAAATAGCTCGACAGAGCAGTCTTGGTAGCCCAACCCGACAAGAGCGAAGAGCGGGGCGCGACTGACGCCCGACCCTTTGTTGTGCTCTTGTGCTGGCTGCCCGCCGTTCTTGACTGGGCGCATTGGGAACACGGGGTGCGGAGAAACACGCATCGAGACGTCGATATTGGTTGATTTGTGTGGTACGGACATACGTCCTGACCAATGTCTGCGGGACCCAGCATGCAGGTCCGCCCTGGAACCTTTGAAATGTCTTGGCGGCGGTGGGATTGGGTTGGATTGGGTTTCACTGGCGCCCCCACGTCGAATCGTCTCGACGCATCTTGATGTCGATATGTAAGAGCAACTCGATATATACCTATCCAAGTCTTGTACGAATTATGGTGTGCAGTTGTCGTTGCTCAAAGGTCCTTTCGCAAGGCTCACTGTGGAAAATATCTACTTTGCTGAACCTCACCTCATCCATCCTAAAACGCCAAACACTCAGGAATGTGTACCTTGGCGACCACGATTAATTAATTTCTATCTTGAACTTGACATGCAATACATGTTGTGCAGAGGCGGTCCTTCCGTGAGCCATCTCCTGTGCCGTGCTATATTCTAGGCTAGGTTATTAAACTATGGAATCGTTTTTTCGTCTCAGCTCCTCTCGGCTGGAGGACGTTGACTGCCTCGACACGACGGAGGTTGCTGTTGACCAACCCGGAGTTTCGCCACCAGGCTCAGTCGGCAGCGGGCTGCGAGCAGGCGTTGGCGAGTTTTGACCCGGTTTTTCGACCGCTTGCAAATTTGAGCCTGCGGCCACAGACGCCCTGAGACCAATGCCGTGCAGAAGGCTTGTCCACGCTATCTCAAGCCACGGCTTTACACATTCAGTCCACCTGAACCATGAAAAGTAAACAGCGCCGTAAATCACAGTCATAGCCAAGACCGAGGCGATAAATGAGGGAAAAGTCGGGTTGAAAGGCAAAACACTTGCCTGCATGTTGAACATGCTGGCAACTTGGGCAAGAGGCGCGAACAACTGGATAAACTGTGTTAACCAACCCGCACGTCTTACGGGTTAAACTTCGAGTGGTTGAACTTACCAGCGCGATGATGGCCATCCCATTCACGTGGTTTCCAGTTTGGTAGTTCGCAAAGCCGAGATGGTTCTCTACCTAAAGTATTGATGTCTGTCAGCATTTGCATGTCAAAGAAGCAAGACACTGCGCGGGTTAGCGACTCACAGCTCTCCGATTCGCATCCACGAGTCTTGACTTCAACTCATCCAGCCTTCTGTGGTCTTCCTTCAGCCCCGAAAACAGTTTATCGAGGTCTTTGAGATGGTTTTCAATGCACGCCTGGATTTCCGTCGGACCGGGTTGGCCCTGCACATCAAAATATCCAACATCAGTGCGTTGAAACTCGTCCCACTGCGCTGTCGTGGCGGACAGGCCAGCGATGAACGTTGTGAGCCACTGGACAGTCCCCTCGCTCCACGCATTGAATTCTTCCACGGAATATCCTGCCTTCGTAATATCAGACAAGGCCTGCGTCTGGAACCTTTTTGACGAGCATCAGCTTCCCACCCTGTATAACCAGGCAAACACCACTAACCACGTACCTTTGCTCCACGGCCTCCATTTCCTTGACGATGACCTTTGACTGTCGGCACATCTTTTGCATCGTCCTCTCCACTGCAAAAAGGAAGTATGCCCTTGGGTCTTTGGTATACACACATGGGGCATCCTTTGATGATGTGAGCACTTCGCTATTCTCTCCCAGTATAGGGTCCCGGACGGCTCCGAGTTCCTTCGATTCCCTCCAGTCCTTGCGATGCCGCCTAACGGTATCTCGGGAGTTCTGTTTATAATAGCAGTCCGATGCACTGTACGCCGTCCAAATGCGATTGTTGATGCCGGTCACAACCACAGACGTTTTAGCTTCGTACAGGGACCATTGTCTGACCCGTCTGCTTTGCGAGAGCCCGGACAGGCAATACAGCCTGGCTGAATTTCGCAGGCCGCGAGGGTCGGCATGAACTCGTGGTGACTCCTTTAGGACGAAGTATCGAAAGCTGCAATGAAGGGTAAAGCTTTTGAAGCCTCTAGACTGATGTCGGTGTCAGTGATCCATGCCCATTGTGCGCGGACAGGATAAGATGTGAACCTACAGTGACGTTGGTTCTCAACACCGGATCGGGCTCCAAGTAGTGATAGAAAAAGTCCGCCAATGCATTCCGGTGGTTGCGTGGAGCTGAACTTGCTAGAGCACAAATTACCCTCCCGTCCATGTTCGAAATGTGGCTGTACTATATATCAGTTCATCTATTTGTGGCATAAAGCACCTAACTGAAATGGGCACACCTACACCAGCCTCCTCGAGAACGGGTAGTTTGGATCGTCTCCATTGACTTGACCTTTGTCGTCGAGTTGCTCGGGCGACAAAGTTGACCTGCGCGTTAACCTCTGTCACGGAGTGTCAATCGGTCTACTTCCGGTGCGCTGTCTGAACGCTACTTACTGGTTTGCTCAGCGCGAGTTCAGACTCAGTCAACCAAGATGTATGAGGTTCATTGGGTTCGGGGTCCCAGTCACGACTTGTCCGCGTGTCAACAACCGCAACGAGGTCCCCTGGGCGCTTCCCTGCTCCGACTGGCCGTTTTGCCTCTCTCATGCAAAAGTCGGCAACGACTTTGGCTGAGTTCGGATATTGGCTCTTTTCTTCCCTGTCGGCGCCCTGCATGAACCTTCGGACGATGTTGACTTTGCGCTGATCGTCGTCATCCGTCCCCGTGCATTGATCCGTCGGACGGTCCCCCGGGGAGTTTGGCACGTCGGCTGTCTTATCTTCTCCCTCGCCATGAGCGCTGGTTTTGTCGTCGTCGTCGCCGTCGTCATCGTCATCGTCATCGTCCTCTTCCTCGTCAAACTCGCTGCCACTCTCACTGGAGTTATCCTCGGTCTCGTACTCGTCAATCAACCGGTGAAACTGGGCGTATGATTGATTCTCAGAGTCCAAGTGAAAGTTCCGTGGGGAGATAAATTTGCTCGGCCATGTGTAGCCTTTTCTCAGCTGGTTCGGATTGGGTGGCATGGTAACGTGCAATACACTCAGCGCCGCATGATCGATCCTGACAGCGAATTCCGGTCGCGGGTCGGAAGAAACGATGCTGCAAACCAAGTGCCAGAGGCCAGCAAGGACAAACTTGGCGTCGATAGAAAGTGCTAGACTAAGAGAGACTAGGTGGTAGTGAACCGCACCCGACCTCTACTATATTACGTCCACCGTGCGCAAACGTGAAGCGGTTGTGAATTGAGGCGGGAGCATGCGCCAACCCTTAGCACATACCTGCATGGCCAACATGGCAGTTGCCTTCCCGTCCTGCATCACCTCGTTCCCATACACCTAACAGCACACCGAATGACCCGACCACTTTGGATGCTCTGGGTGAACTTTTGGGTATGAGACGCCACACAGCCCCGGGCTTTTACCTTTGGTGAGTCCCATGGCATCGTCTCCAAGTTGGGCAGGCCTCGACGGAGCTGGGATTTTGGGCCTAAGGATGTTGGCAGTTCCTGGGTCAGAAGAATCGAGGTGGGAATGCGGCCCCCGGAGTTGGGCTCGAGGGGTGCCGCAGAAGCGATTGCGCTGGACGCCTGACTTAATTATTGCCCAAGCCCGCCTCGAGCGACGCCGCCTTGAGACGACGGATAGCTGAAAGCCCCGACCAGAACACGGAAGAAGAGTGACGTGAGGAGAAGCTTACTTTGCCCAGGGAGCCTGGACGCCTCGTTTTGCAACGGCCAGGGCTGATCAGCGGAACTGGAACGAGTGGCAGCTGTGGTGCCAACAAAGCCGCATCTTCAGGCCTTCGTGGCCAGAACTTTTCTTGGCGGTTGCGCGCTGCAAGTGGTGACTTGGCTGACATGCAGCTTATCGTCCAGATTGTCTTGAATGACACACAGATGGGAATCTTGAGCCCAACATTTGGCGCCCGAGAACTTCAGGCTCTGGCCATGGGGGGGGGGACCTGCAGGTCGCAGCGATGAGACCCCGCCTTTTTACCGCTTGGGTGTTGTCACTCAGCCACTAACGCGATACCAAACGCTACGCTGGGGGTGAGTGCCGTTATCGACAGCTGCCAGCACCATGTTTCATGGGCTGTCTCATCCCAGCAGCACGAAAAGTGAAGGCCATTCACCAGTCGGTCCAGGGCATAGTCGTATGTGCGAAGAGGTCGCTGCTGCCCAGGCCATCCGACGAGTTGGGCTTGAAATGAAGAAAATGAAGATGCTTTATATGTCGGAGTGCTGGTAAAGTGTCCGGGTTGGCAGCTTTCCTCCCTTCAGCCATCTGAAAGTCCGAAAACGCTGCTCCGTTCTCCCGCTCACCTTGGTGTTTCCTCGCCGGCTCCATCAGGCGTCGGTTTGGGTGACCGGGGTTCCGCAAGTTCAACCCAATCACCCGTGCGTCGGCGACCCTCGCCCAACCTTTTTTTGGGGCTTCCCATCTCCAGCAAACGCAAGCCAAACATCCCCCACCCACCCTATACGCCGCTTCGTACAACGGAGATACCGCAAAGATAGAGCCTCGCCGCCTTCTGACCATGGCGTGTGCTGCAGTCCCAACAACCAGGAAGAGAGCCTGAGGCGGCCGAGAGCGATCTCGGGCGCGGACCCGCCCTGTCCAACCCAAGGTGTGTGATGTTTCGCGCTTACGGCATGCCAATCAAACCCCCGCACACACCGTGGCACCTGCTGGTTAGACCAATGAGACCCCCGGGACAGGCTGTCCGCATCCAGCGGCGAGGAGAGAATTTTCGATCGACTCCGGACGACGAGTGCTCACCGCAGACCGACCTCCGGCTCCAGAATCTCGGCTCTTAGCACCAGCTCGCGCCGGAAGGACCCACAGCCCGGAGCAATTGAGGTGCTGCCGCCACCTTGAGCCGAGGACGCCCGAATTTCCGACCATACCGCGCGGTCGGTGGCCCCCTTGTGCGAGGAGTTCGCGTCGGCAGTTCTCTCCGCCCTGCCGCCCTGCCCACCCTTCACGACGCATATCGAATTGGCCAATCCCAATCGCTCAATGCAGCTCGTTCGGCAGCCCTGCCAGCACAGCGACGCGTGTCTTCTCGGTCCATGCAGTGCCACGAGGGTGCAAATCCGCAACTTGGCCTCATTCGCTAATCGCTGCGCAGGCCTCGAGAGAAATGGTATGTTATGCTGCCATGTCAACGACGCGATGGCCAGCCTTCCAAGACGACATGACAAAGGCGTGTCTTTTTACTCAGCCCTTCTGACCGCGTTTGATAGCCGAGCAAACGGGATGGTGGCAAGAAGCGCCGCACAGTCATGGTTTGGGTTTGGACATGCGTAAATACACACCCATTTTCGTCTCCTCAGACTCCGACTTACCCATGCTTCTAGTGCTACTGCGGCAAAGCAGGACCCGACATGTCTTTGTTGACTGAGTACTGCCCAAGCAGGGGATGTTGCCACCCACGCTGCACAAACTGCCAGGTGCATCAGATCCGACAGTCCCGATAGCGGCATAGGGTAGACGCAAAACTCGACAAGCAATCTTGAGTTACCAGATTTGCCCGACATTCTACCGCCATATACGTTGCCTCAACGGGGGCTCACATACCCGCAAGGGAAAGGAGGAGGGGAGTTGTTCGGCGTTCGAGCTAAGCAAAAAGGCACTAGACTTGTTTTCCGTCCCCTTTGTCTGCCTTTTTTTTCATCTTAAAATATTGTGTTTGGTTGGCGACCAAAAGTATGTACACTGAGAGGTTGAGGCTTTATAGACTGCCAGGTGGTGACATAGATTGTCTTGCTTGTTCCATTTCACATCTCATCCGCTTAGTCCCTCGAAAACTCACAAACAGAATGTACGCTAGGACCGATGTGAACGAAACGGGGATTCGAGCTTTGACATGGAAGCTGTACACTGATAATAACAAGCACAAGTACTTTATATGTTCCATGATGAGTCCCAGGAACTCAGAAACACGCCCGCGGCTATACTCAGGGGGCAGTCCAGTCCTCCCGGGGAAGCGGGAATGGATCCGGTGGAATCGTCTTGATGCCTTCTCACCAAGGGAACAGGGGTGCGATTCCTCAAGGGCTGGTCTCACTACATGTCACATGGTTTGCCTCGGGGCGGCACTGCTGTTGTGATTGCACGCGGCGGAGCGGTCTCCGTCCCCACGGAAAATCATCGCCAATGCGGTAAGGCGCCCGGGAGAATCCAGTCGCGCAGCCGTGGCACCGGGCCTATACCAAAGCGGTCGAAATTGGACCCGGAACGGCCTGGGCAAAATGGGGTCGGTCCCTGCAGCCGAGGGGAGCCAAGCATCGCACCCCTGGGACGCGGGTCAACGAGCTCCGTTTGTCAATAACGGCAACAGGCGAAGGTGACATAAATACGTCATGTCGACAACGGCAATGGACTCACTGTCGCTGCGCTCTTTACCAATCCCGACCTGTCTGTTGTCGGCGTTGCGTCTCGTTCAGCATGCATCTCAACACGCTCGTCTACGGGTTGCTTGCGGCCGGTGTCACTGCCGCACCGCCAAAGAAACCGCACAACAAGGTCCCCAAGGGCTTTGTCACGGTTGAGGGTGACAAGTTCCAGCTTGACGGCAAGGACTTTTACTTTGCCGGAAGTAATGCGTATTATTTCCCCTTCAGTGGGGTAAGCTCAGGGACAACACCGCCGACGAGGGCGATCTGGCTGACATGCCGTGACAGACTCAAGCGGACGTCGAGAAGGGCCTAAGTGCAGCCAAGGAGGCGGGTCTCACCGTTTTCAGGACCTGGGGCTTCAACGACAAGAACCGGACCTACATCCCCAATGGCCTCCCCAACTACGGTGGCGAGGGTGCCGGTCCCTCGGAGGTTGTCTTCCAGTGGTGGCACAGCAATGGGACGGCCGAGATCAACGTTGCGCCATTCGACAAGGTCGTCAATGCCGCTCAAAAGGTCGGCACCAAGCTGGTTGTTGCGCTGACAAACAACTGGGCCGACTATGGCGGCATGGATGTTTACACGGTCAATCTTGGCGGCAAGTATCATGACGATGTAAGTTTCTCTCGTCTCTTCAGAACGGCGTTGTCACCGTGATACGGAGCCGCACAATGCACCCTTGGCATCCGCTGACGTGCCTAGTTTTACCACCTCCCCCAAATCAAGACAGCCTTCAAGCGCTACGTCAAGGAGATGGTCACTCGATACAAAAACTCGCCGGCGATCATGGCTTGGGAGCTCGCCAATGAGCCACGCTGCGGTGCTGACGGCACGCGCAACCTCCCTCGCAGCCCGGACGGATGCAACCCCAAGGTCATCTCTACCTGGATTGAGGAGATGTCGGCCTACATCAAGTCGCTTGATCCCGATCACTTGGTGACCTGGGGTGGCGAAGGTGGCTACAATATCCAGTCGGATGACTGGGCGTACAACGGCGCCGATGGTGGTGACTTTGATCACGAGCTGGCCATCAAGACCATCGACTTTGGCGTGTTTCACTCATATCCTGACTGGTGGAGCAAGACGGTCGAGTGGACGAACCAATGGATTCGAGACCACGCCAAGAGCGGACGCAAGATTGGAAAGCCGGTTGTCCACGAGGAATACGGCTGGTTGACGCCCGACAAGAGACTGGAGTACCTGAACAAGGTGCATAACAGCTCCAGAGTTGAGGTGTTGGGGCAGTGGCAGAAGATTGCCGTCCAGGAGAAGTTGGCCGGCGACATGTACTGGCAGTATGGGTACTCTGGGTATTCCTATGGGAGGAATCACGATGATGGGTTCACCATCTTCTTGGATGACGCCGAGGCGAAGACATTGGTGTATAGCCATGCCAAGGATGTTGAGAAGCTGAATCAGCGTCGCCGTTGAGGCATGAAGCCAACAAGAAGTGTAAGCTAGGTAGTTTGCGACCCAAAATCTAAAATCAATTTCGACATGCTTGACTACCTTACGTGCGACACCTCGGAAGTTATAGACGACAAACCAAATCCAAATCTCTGTCCCCAGTCTTCACCTTGCGTGTATCCGTGATGTCGCCATTCTGTATCTTGGCTTTCCGCACGTTGCATCGCCTGGCATAAAGCCACTTAGCGAGGATCAAGAACCGGGCAAGTCCCAGCGGTCCCACAGAGAAGGCGTTGCCAAGAACATAGGGACTAGTTCTGTAGATCTGGCCCAAGATAATCCCTGCACAGTTCGCAAGAGACCGTTGGGCACCGATGGCGACAGCTCTTCGGTAATGAGGTGCCACGTTGACGTTGAGGCATGTCATGTTCAGACCTGGACCATCGTACACGGCAATGGCGCACACAAAAGCCCCAAAGAACTTGACTCCATTGGCTATCGGATACAGGATCAGAATGTACCCGAGAATGCCAAAGATGTTGGCAGGGGCAATGAAAGGCCCTCGGATACAGAATCTGTCAGAGACCCACGCCATGGTGGGGAAGGAGATACCACCGATGATGTACACGGGGATCGTCAGGTACTGTGCATCAAGGCTGCTGAAGCCCATGCTCGTGATGATGGACGGGAGAAATGTGTTGAAGCCGTAAAGCAAGGTGTCTTGACAGAACTGGATTGCCGCGCTGAACCAGTCATCAGTCTCATCACGCGTCATGTTCAGCCAGGGTTTGGTGGTCGTACCTCATCCACAACTTGAAATCCTTCAGTTCAATTCTCATCTCCTCCCAACTCCAACCTTCACTGCCCATATGCTGAACCCCCTGTACTGCTCTGACCCTCATCACCCCCTTTTACTCCTCGCTGAGGAAATACGCCTCAGTCGGATCGTTTGGCAGCCCAAACCATATGACAAAGGCGATGAGAAAACTGAAAATACCTTCAATGATGTAAACCTACCTCCAACCCGCAGGTGGTATCTCAATCGCTCTTCATTCAGCCGGTTTCCGCCACCCATGACGATAGTATTGCCAATCTTTTCCATGTTGTCGCCGGCGCCTGCAGCATGACAACAGTGAATGCTTCTCTCCAGCAAGGCTCATTGCATCTGTCTCTCAAACTCTGATCCCTCAAGTGGGACAAAACTTTGAGCTCTATCAGATATTGGCTTGAGATGATGAGACTGAGACCAATTGTTGAACTCCGCCCAGGAATGCCTAGCAGGCTTGCTCGGGGGCTATGCAGACCGGGTAGACTCGAAGAGCTAGATCTCAGCCAGCAGAAGGCGGGGTTCCCGTCCGTATCTTCCCGGGTCCTTATCAGCAGTTCAAAAATGACGGTTTCTTGAGCAGCCCTGCTACGGAAACCTGGGATCGTTGACCGATAGAGATGGCATTTACGATGCGGCAACGTTGCATGTCATGTGCATGCCAACACATCGGAACGCAGTTGGTTTGGGACGTGCAGAAAGTCAGGTCGTCGGGATTGTCCCCCGACGGGGCGATAACCCCCATTCTCGGGATCGGGGCTCCACCCCTCCACCCCTCCACCCCGGCCAACCCCGCTTGCTGCTTTCGACCGCAGCGGCTCTCTCTTTCCGCGCGCACCCAGAGGCCCATGATGAGGCTGAAATTGAGCAGACGAGTCGTCCGGCCCCATTTATCACGCGGCGCGACCTTCGGAAAGACATTCATTCATTCCACTCGTGCCCCACAACCCAAATTCGCCATCGTCCCTAGTTCCGAGTCGCCACTTGTCAATCTGCTCGCGCATCGGTCGTTCTGGACCCAACTCGAGCATTCACCAAGAAAATGACAACAACTCCGGCTTCTCCCCCGACCCCTGAGCGCACATCGGTGCGCAAAGTAGCGTGAGTCCCCAGAACATGGATCTTGTGCTTGGCGGGCCCGTGTCTGATCGGGTCTTGCTCTCCAGCTGTCTCCGGTGTCGCGGTCGACGGTCGTTCTGCTCTAAAGACCGACCGGTGTGTTCGAGGTGTCGTGAAGGCGGGTACGACTGTATCTACGAGGAGGGGCGGAGAGTCGCTATCAATGAGTCGTATGTACTTTCCGACGACTTTGTGATGATAAAATCCTGACAGCTGGCCAGCTATTTCCGGGAGTTGCAGGCGAAGGCCAAGAAATATGACGGTACGACCCTTGACCCCAACGGCAGGTATGCTCGAGTAATGGCTGACGAGACAGAGCTCCGAGGCCGTGTCAGGAACGCAGCAAACGCGGGACCGGCAAGAACCGAGACCATAGTGGAGAGAGCTGAGAACAGCGACGAGGAGTTTGAAGAGGACTACGACATCCTCGGCCCCTTCACGCGAATCAGCATCGATAAGCCGATGCAGTACAACAAAGGGCCCGGATCCGCCGACTACTTCCTGCGAAACGTCAGTCAACTCTCACATGTGCCCGGCGACGACGAGGTGCTGTACTTCAGCCCCACCATCTACGACCCCGACGCTCTGATATCACGAAGGCTCCTCGTCTGGTCCCAAGTCCGCCTTCCGCCGCTCGACGTGGCTCGCCGCCTCTTTGCCGCCCAGTACACATACCTCGGCACTATCTTTGCCTTCACCGATCCCACTAGCTTCGAGCGTGAGTTCCTCGAGGCCTGTCGCGGTCCGCCCGACCTGTCCGACAAAGACGCCTGTCTCGCCTACGCCAAAGTTCTCGTCATCCTCGCCTTTGGCAAGCTCTATTCGATCAACCAATGGATCGACTACCAAGGACCTCCGGGTTTCGAATACTTCTCCCAAGCTGTGCAGCTCCTTCCCGATGCGCACGAACAGGGCTCGATGCTCTGTGTTGAGACGCTTGCCCTGACAGGCTACTTTCTTCAGAACATGAACCGCCCCGATGCCGCCTTCATCTACATCGGCATGGCGTTGCACATGGCCATCTCTCTCGGTCTGCACCAAGAAGTCACGTCCCCTCTCCCACCAGCAGCCCGCGAACACCGCCGTCGCGTCTGGTGGAGCATCTACTCGCTCGACCGCATCATCACGCTCAAATCTGGCAACCCAATCACCATCCATGACGAAGACATCGGCGTCAACCTCCCTTCCAAACTCCCTGGCGAAAGTGACTACTGCCCCGCCGTCGTCCTGCAACACTACACCGAACTCTCCCGCATCCTCGGCCTCATCACAAAATGCATCTACCGCAAAGCAACCACGCCCAAGTCAGCCCGCAAGCTCATGGCGGCCGTGACGAAAATCACAACCGCCCTGACGAAATGGGATCGCGAACTGCCCGAGGAAATTCGCTTCAACCCCGCCAAACTGAACACATCGCGCGAGAGCGTGAGCACCTTCTCGCACTACTACCAGTGCATCAACATGACGGCCCGCCCGCTCTTGTTTCACGTCGTCAAGAAGCGTCTCGAAGCCATTCGGCTCGACCCGGCCGTTCGCGAAAAGGACTGGAAGGAGGGCTTGTCAGCGACTACGATTCAGGTCATCGAGATGTGCATTTCTGCCGCCGAGGAAACGATCCGGATGATGGCTGAGGCGAGGGCGAGGGACTTGTTGGCCACATATGGCTACATGGATGGGGAGCATGTCTTTTCGGCGGCGATTGTCTTGGTCATGGTCTGTGCCGCGTTTCCTGAGAAGGAGACAAGTAAGAAGGCGATGGATGTGGGGTTGGACTTGCTCAGGGGCATGGCGCAGCGGGGATCGAATGGGCATATGGGCGCGAGGTACCAGCTGCTAGCGAAACTAAGGGGCGTGTTTATGCCTGGGAAGGGCCCGGAGCCGCTGGATATCCCGGTGTCGCCGGTCCCTGTTTCGCCCGGCTTGGGGATGCAGGGGCAGCCTTGGGAGATGGCGTCGCCTGGAGAGTTTGGGAGGGCTATTCTGGCGGCCCAGGTTGGGTTTCGTGAGGGTTTCGGAGAGGGAGGGACGCCGCCGATGGGTGCTGGTGGGGTCGGACTTGGGGTGGCTGGGGACTTGGGAGTAAATGTGATGGGAGAGGGGCTTGCTGCGGAAGGGCTTGCTGCCGAGGGAACTCCTCTGGAATTGTTGGATGACATGGAAGGTTTGGCTCAAGAGGATGCTGGGAACATGGGGGTTGATTTCACTCTGTGGGAAGAAGGCTTTGCAAACCCTATGGCCGATGCTGCTGATTTGAGTCATTGGGGCTGGACGCAGTCCTGATTGTTGCTATTCTTTTTCAAATGCTTCGCCTTCGCATCTAGTGATACACGATGTTGAAATGCCCAATGATCTTGCTCATCCGTCCTCCCTCGTTTCATCTTCCACGTGTCAGCGTCTGGAAAAAAGAGTGGGCGTGCTAGGCTCACCATCCATCATCAACTATGACAGCTCAGCCGTAGCTGCAGGTGCAGCCTTGACGCTCAGCGGGGTTAAAGTTTGGGTATGGGACGCAGAGGTAGCCCCGTGGGCACACGCGTCCGGTTGCGCCGCAGTTTGATGCCACGCAGGGACCCGTATACTGGGCAGTCGCAAGAACCGAAAAAACGGCGGCGACGAAAACAGATATTCGCACCATGTTGACTGGAGAAGACCGCGTGAGGTTGTCTTCGGCGTGCATAGCATGAGGGGGGTAGCATCTATTTATGGACAATGGGAAAGTCAGCAAATGCCTCAGCTCACCACACAAGTCCCATCTCCGCTAGCAGTCGTGCGTAAGGTGTCGGCGATCGACAGCCATCCCTTGAAAGCTTGGGATGGTGGCCAAGACGGCCCAAGCCGGGAGACGACAAGGTTGCACACGGTCATTGGCGCAGACAAACAAGCTGCGTCAATAGTGGAATAAGCACACGGGATCAACTTGCTTGATAGCCGACAAGAGTGCGGAGTGCCACAGCCAAGCAGCGGCTGGCGGCCGTCGACATGACCGCCAAGGTCGCCAGTGGAACGCTCATCAAATGCGACTGGACGACATTTCACCACGACGGAGCCATCTGAACCACTGCCCCCGTGTCTCAATCACTGCATTTCTTGGCCACACGGTCAGAGCGGGCCATACTTCTTTTACCGTCTGCCTCACGGATGCGACTGCTGCATCAAGGTGGTGCAATTGTTGGCTGAGCATCCATCAAGGTCTCCCCTTGCCAGACCTAGCTACTGATCGGAAGCACGCATCCGGGATCAAGACACACAGACGGTCCCAGGCCCAAAACGCACGCAGCACCAAGTTTCTGATGAGTCGTGGATTGGGATCGCCGATTTCATCTTTGCAGCGCATCGGTGATCTAGACTCTTTCAAACGTCTTTGCGGAGTTGGTAGTTGAGTCTCAAATTTTGAGACGATATAGGCGACAGTGATTCACTTTCGCTGCGGTGGCTTGGGACAACATAAACCTACGAAGTTTTACCTGTAAGATCTCAGGTCTATTGTCTATCCGTGGCTTAGACGTCGTCAAATCAAGCCTCATATTCCACCGACAGTGACCGAGCGGCAGCTCAAAGCGGCAGAATCCACCAAGGCAGTCAAATACGACGCAACTACATGTTCTGATCCTAGGGTCTGAAGCCCGTCCTTGACAAGCACAAAAAAAGTGAAGTTTCACTATGAGATTCCCAAAGCTGAGAAGCTCCCGATTCAGGTTCGAACCATTGCTGCCTCCGGGCTGAGGAACCCTCGGTCCCAATGTGAAAAATCTGAGTGCGGCGCCCACTTGAATCTTTACGGCACTAAGGAGGACCGGTACGCTTCAGTCGGCTCATGTCCACAAAACCCGTTTATTTTCCATCCCTCAGAATATCACTGGCATTCCGCGCAGTTGTTTTACTTGCGGGACAGGCCACTATAATATTTGCGAGCAAACGGCCGACGAGTTTGACAGGATAACAAGATGCCATGCTAGGTGACGTTGCTAGAAACTGGGTTCTTGACTTCCACACTCAGTGAGCCATTTCATCAATGAGGCCCCATTGAAAAGCCTAGGGGTTTACTGACAGGCTTGGAACAGATGACACTTTCTGAGTCACCAAACATCCGGACTGCCGTCCTCGATCAAGCCAACTCGATTTCACATCAGCGTCCCCAAACAAGTCATTGAGGCAATTTCCTCCTTACAGATAATCGCGTCGCCGAATCTTCCTCCTAATTTACCTCAACCACTCATCCTCCCGCCGAACACAGCTTTCCTAAAAGTACAAAAGGCCGTCAAAAAAACTGTCAATCTTCCTTGTCCGCAAAGCGCAAACAAGTTATACTGAAAAGAAATCCCCGAGCAACCTGGAAGTCAATATCGCTTACGTTTCCTCGCTACTCACATTTTTACCGATCTAGTAGCCCTAACCAGCTTCGAGGTGCCGACTTGGCTTGCCCCCTGGCTTCGACCCGCTCCCAAGTGGCGCTGCAGGGATTCCAGCAGATGCAATGGTAAGATGGGGTACTTCAGCGCGGACAAGTGGGTGTAAGCTCCGCGGATTCCTATCCACTCGACAATCGCTGACTTCGACTGCAGGTGCAAGAAATGCTGGACGACTCATTGCCGTTTCTGCAAGGAATCGAGTAGTCAATGCCATTGTGGCTACCGATAGGAAGGGGCGAAGAAAGTGTGGGTCAACTTCCTCGCCGTGTCCGGAACTAGCTTACTTTGCCTGGAAGGAACCATAGTCATGATGGGTGGATGGGCGGCATGGAGGTCAGGTAGATTTGAAACCATAACATCCGCAGATGGGTAGGTAGGTACACTGGGGGGTTCTGCTATTGTCGTCATCGAACCAGAAGCAAACATTTTTGTCGACCTGAGGAATATTCGTTCAATGATTGCCTATCCAGGCCTTTCTACCACGGTCCGAAGGCGGCTCCTGCCAGTTGTCTAGTGTGGGAGGATTCATATTGTACCAATTCGCGTGTTGTCTGCTCGCCGCTCTCTAACTTTATAGCCTCGCCTTGACTTTGCCAGTCGCTGCCTCCGCATTCAACCTCCTCCACATAGCCTTTCTCATGTCATGTCCATCCAAAAAGGCCCTGAACCACTCCCTCTTGAAAGGGGGTAGCTTCCTCCCCGGCCCCTCATCACCAGCAAGCCGTCGAACCTCCTCAAAGTACTCCTCGAAATCAGGAAACACCAACGTAAACTTGACTCCATCCCCCCTCTTCTTAATCCTCGCATCCTCCCACTTCTTCATCTCCTCAAACCCCGGCAAGTTTGCTCTCCCCGCCAATATCCTCGCCGCAAGCACAGCCTGCCACTCAAAAATCTTGAAAGTCAAGCCGGCAGCAACAGCACCCACAAACAACAGCGTCGGATCCCCCCGATAAATAACATGCTGATACAGCCCCGGTACGCGATTATTTCTAACCTCAACCTGCGGCAGAAAGGGCAAAGTCCAGCTATAGCCTGTCCCAAAAATGATATTATCCACATCCTCAATCCTCCCTCCATCAACAAGTTGGATCGTCCGCCCTTCAACTCGCTCAATCGAGGGATGGTTCTTGATGACGGGATGCTCAAACGCTCCCGCCCCAAAGTACCCATTTGCCGCGTGTCCAACAGTGATGGCATGCACTTTGTCCGTGATCCCGTTACTCGCCAGATCGAACGCGATATCAGCTGCTGATACTGAAGCTCCAACAACCACGACGCGCTTGTTCCGGTAGTAGTCCCGCCCGCGGTATTGCTTGCTGTGGATCACGGCGCCCGGTCTGGACTTTTCAAATTGTTCGAGACCGGGGATAGCAGGGATGTACGGCACCGAGTAATGGCCCGACGCGACGATGACTGCGTCGAAGGTCTCAGTCCACCAGTAGTCCTGCTGCTTGCCGTCTTTGCGGAGGGTGAGGACCCATTGGCCGGCGGTCTTGGTCGCGTTTTCGACGGTGGTATTGTAGTTGATGAGATCCTCGTAGCCGTTGCGGGTGACGAGGGAGGTGATGTACGAGTTGATAACGGACCAGTGGCGGAATGGCGTGTCGGGGCCGTGGATGGACGTGGAGAGGGCGGATTTTGTGGTCGGAAAGGGTTCTTGGGTGAATTCCATGGGCAAATGGTGGACATTGGTTTCGAGATAGGGGTAGACGGATGATTCGGCGAAGCGAGGCTGAGATGATTTGGGCGTTTGGGCGGGGAGAGAGGACGGAATGGGGAGTGGCGGATCGGCGGTGCGGGAGGAGAGAGAGGAGAAGTCGTTGAGGGTTGGCGGAGGGGAGGAATCACCGATCCTGTGCGTGTCAGTTTGAGAGCGGCTTCAAGGTACCTCATTCATTCGACTTGCCAACAACCCCCCGGTCCTTCACGGCGCTCAAAGACTCGGATGACGTCGAATTTCTGCTCTTTGGCGAGGGCGTCGATGGTGATGGCCCCGGCCGGACCGGCACCGATGACGGCAACTCTCTTGATTGGAAGCAACATGGTGGTTGTGAACTTGGTGAACTGAACCAATGAGGACGGCGGTGAGTTTTTGCGTCGAGATTGATATATCTCTGACAAAGTTCCACTTGAGCTTATCGCGGGATCCGGTATTGTGGGGTCAAGCCGCAAGTTCCACAGCCGTTGACCCCTGTCCGTGGCTCCGGGAGGTGCCTGAAGCTATCACGTCTATTAGCGTGGATTGTGCTATATCACGCAATCGCAGAGCAAGGTTGATTCCAGGTCAGCAAACCCCCGAGGATCACCCCATCCACTGGTTCGCGCCTTTCGACCGAGAAACCTTCCCGTTTTGACTTTCAGTTACCTCATCGCCCGCTCTGCACGCCCAGAGCTGTACCGATCGGGATTCCCTTGATGCAGTGCCGAATCCAAGACACCATGACCACGCATCATCGCGTCAATTGCTGACCCCCACAAGCTGCCTGGACCCTTCTGGACCCCTGGCAGACACCGGGGTGTCGGCATGTCTTAAACATGGCTCTCCCACGCTGGCTATGCAGCGATTCCCGGTTGTGCTTGCGCCCAGAGACTACCAGCAACGATGGCTCAACCCGAAGCTGTTCCGCCAAAGGCCCAGGAAGCTGGCCTCGACGAAAAAGTCCGCGCTCCGTCGACGTCAACAGACGAGGAGCTGGGATGGGACATCAAAGATGAAAGCGCCGCCGTAAGGAAGTAAATACCCCAATCCCTTGCATTAAAAACTTCAGCTAACATGGATAGAATCGACTTTTCGGTTCTCCCTCTCCTTTTTCTCGGCCTGCTCGTCTTTCAACTCGACCGCATGAACATTGCGAGTGCCCTCACCGGAGGGTTCGCCGTCGACATCAAGGTCGACCTTGATACCATTAACCTCGGCAACCAGCTCATGTTTATGGCCATCGTCCTGTTTGAGATTCCGTGCAACATGGCTCTTCAACGAATTGGACCCCGGAAGTGGATTGCCGGTCAGGTCTTGGCATTTGGCATCGTTGCATCTCTACAGATTTTCGTCAAGGAGCGGAAGGGCTTTCTGGCATCGCGCTTTGTGCTGGGGTTCTGCGAATCGGGATACATCCCCGGGTCCATCTACACACTGTCGACGTGGTACACGCGGAGGGAGCTGGCGAGGCGGGTTGCGCTGCTCTTCTTTGGCATGTTTGGCGCGAATGCCATCAGTCCCATCTTGGCGTCGGGCATCTTGAAGCTGGACCATCAGCGAGGGCTGAGAGGGTGGCAGTGGATCTTTTTGCGTGAGTTCACGAGAATTTGTAGCGTGGCGTTTCCACTAACCCCGTCACAGTCGAGGGACTGTTCACTATCGTGGTCTCGGGCGTCTTGATCGTTTTCCTCCCCGGCTCACCTGACACGCCAAAGCCTCTCCTGAGTTCCGGTGTAGTCCGTTTCTCTGAGCCCGACCAGCATGTCCTGCAGAAGCGTCTGGAGCATGACGACTCGGAGAGGGCTCCTGGAGCTCAGGGGCTGCGCATCTCGCCCGCTTTGGTCTGGAAGACGGTTTCACATTGGCAACGATGGCCGCACTTTGTGTCCACATTTGCTGTCTTTTCCAACTGGGCCGCTTTGACTACATATACGCCGTCGATCATGGTGTAAGGACACGCTCTCCTGTTGTTCGGTCTTACGCTAACTGCTGCAGCGCTCTCGGCTGGGATCCCATCGCCGCCAATGCCCTCTCCGCTGTCGGCGGTTTCTTCGCTCTTATTGTCGTCTTCATCTTTGCCTGGATCAGTGACTTTACCAACAAGCGTGGCGCAACCGTAATCGGCGCACAGTCGTGCTATCTCATTGCTCTCATTATTGCCCGCCAGGTCCATCCTCACGTTGGGCAGTGGTCAAGATGGGGTCTCTGGACGCTGGTCAACAGCTTTGCTGTCGGCTATCACCCGGTGCATAACACGTGGGTGCAGCTGAACTGCCGGACACCTGGGGAGAGAAGTATCAGCATTGCGTAGGTTGTATCTTTCTAGTCCCGATAACGAGACTGACCATGACAGCATGTGGGTCATGTCGGCCATCAGCGGCTTGATGGTGGGCACACAATACTATCGGGCAAGCGACCGGCCTTTGTGAGTGTTCCTGGGTGATATTTTGGTCATGAGCTAATGGATTCAAGCTACCAAAACGGGCTGAGAACGCAGATATTGATGGTGACAGTCGGTATCATCTTTGCAAGTCTACAGATTGCCATCTATGTTGTGCACAACAGGAGGGTGGCACAAGGGAAGATTCAGTCAAAGAATGGCGTGCCACCGCAGATTTACATTCCTTAAAAGCTCAATTCAGACAGCTCTGGTAGTGCCAACATCGATGGTTGCTCGGCTGAGATGATGCTAGTTCGTTGATGCCTGCGGAATGTTGCGACCTTGTCCCGGGAGAGCATCAAGTTGGTCTATTTGTTCTTCTAACAGTCATCACATTACAGCTTTGAGTCGCACTTCCCTTCCACTCTAACAACCTTCTCCTCGCCTCTCCGATGCTGACCCCAGGCCTCTTCCAGCGCCTTGCCCAATATCTTCGTCTGATACGTCTTGAACTTCCGGGTGGGCACTTTATTCTCGAAAAGTTCATCAATCTCTTCCAGTGTCAGTCCCTTGGTCTCAGGGATAAAAAAGAAGTACCAGGCGAAGCAGGCGAGGCTCGAGCCGAAGAAGATGTATCCATATCTACCGCCCTGTCAACGAGTTAAGTACGTGTACGTCTCCTGAATTGACGAAATGATGAACTTACCCAGTTCAAGTTTTCCGGGTTAATAAAATACGGGGTGCAAAATGAGATCAGCCAGATGACAAGCTGGCCGACAGCTTGCGTCAACCCGAATGACCACGCTCTCATCCTCGTGCTAACCAACTCAGTCGCCACAGGCCTCGTCCCAACTCCCGTGCCAAATGAGTACCAGATGAGGAACAAGGACACAAACGTGATGAGGCACTTTTGCTGCGTAGCAAAGTCGGCACCCGTTGTCGTCGAAACCGCCAATCCCAACATAAACAGTCCATTAAACATGGCGCTGATCATTAGGAAGGTTCTTCGTCCGCAAACATGTCTCATGACAAACAGGCCAATATTACAGGCGACCAACCCCAGGCACGTGTTGATGACAAAGTAGTGAAACACGTCCTGGAAGGGAACCCCTGAGATGACCAGGAAGTAGGTCGCATACGGGATGAGGAACCAGGCGCCACTACCACCGCTGTCTGCCACCGCCGTGCCCATGCAGAGGAGTGTGCGCCTCAGGTCGCTGCCCTTGAACATGTCCAGCGGCCCGACTGTCGACGAGACACGCTTCTCCTCCTGAATACCCTTGATCATCTCAGTGAACTCGATATCCAGCTCGTTGGGACTGACGCTGCTGCCGCGGAGTGTCTCAAGCGACTTGCGCGCATCGGCTTCACGCTCGCGGATGAGTAGATATCGGGGTGACTCGGGGACAAATAGAAGAAACGTCGCCAGAACGGCGGGTAGTATGAGCAGAACTCCTAGGGGAAGCAGGTAACTGAACTTGTCCATGCGGACCTGCGTGGCGTTGGTGATAGCGGCGGCCACGATGCTGCCGATGAGAATCCACTCGGTCGACAAGCCGACCATGATGGGTCGAAGATGTGCTGGTGCTACCTCGGCGCAGTAGATATTGCTGAACGTCTGCAGAAACCCGTTACCTAGACCCAGGACGAGCCTCCCAGCATAAATGGCGCCCTTGTCCTCGGTGGCCATCTGGACGCTGACGCCGACGGCCGTGAAGAAGCATGCGACCCAGAGACCGGCCTTGCGACCAAAGTGGATGGAGAAGGGCCCCGCCGCCAGCGACGAGATGAAGGCACCGAGGATCGGGAATGACGAGATGAGCTGCTGAAAGGTCGAGTTGAGCCCCCAGCCGCCCGGGATGAACTCGTTTGGGTACCCAAAGACCGCAAGAAAGCCTGGCATCGCTTGGAGGGTGCCGACGACGCCTGAATCAAGGCCAAACTCAAAGTTGGCCATGGAAACCACGCAGCAGATCGCCAGGCATTTCCAGTTGGCCACCAGTGATGAGGTCGACAGCTTGGGCGTGGTTTCGGCCATTTTGACGATCCACGTTGACGATGGCGATGACGACGGGACGGGAGGCAAACGAAACAAAACACGAATTGACAAACCCACGCCGACCGCGTCAATTTCTCAATCACGTCCCAAAAGCTGTCTCCAGATACCCCGGCACCGACACTTGGCGTGGTTGGCCCAAAGGTAAGCCACAACGCCCGTCGATTCCCTTTCCAGCGGACTACTGCGTGCAACCCCGCGGCAGGGCCGGGCACATCCGGCAGGGGGTGCAAACCCTCAGTGCGACAGATGCTCCGATGCCGACTCGGAACTCCCGGTCCTGCACTCTCACGGTGCAATTGCACCTTTCACGGTTTGCGACATGCTGGATTGATTGGCAAGGCATATCCTTCATCGCACTGCATCCTACATCACTCGCTCATCGAGCATTGCAGTAATTGTCCCGTTGCTCGCTCATCTCACGCTCTCATTGTCGCGTCGCGTCGCCTTTGCGTTACAAACAGTGGCTTGATATTGACCGGGCGTGAGATTGAACAGCCCCAACCCCTTCGGTTCAAGGCCAAACCCGGGACTCCGGCCCAGTTGCTTGGCGCTGAAGCCACACACCCGCGGTCGACCAAACGAGACAACAGGCCCCCATTTGCGGTTCCGAGCAAAAAGAAAACCCTCCTGGTAGGTACCACCCCTGTCAGGTAAAATGCCCAAAATCGGCAGCCGCCACAGCGAAACCACCCTGTATTTACAGGATTGATACCAGGCTAGGAGGTTAAAATTACCCATTACACTAGGTAAAAATGACATGTTCTTGATCTCGGCGATGAAGTGGTGAGGTGGGATTTCCATGCGTAGTGTGGAAGTGCGTCGCCGCCTGCGCCGCATGCCTGCCGATGCATGCCGCCCCCTGAAATTTTCCGCCGGCACTCAAGTCCCGCTCCCGGAAGGCAAGAATATCTCACCACTAAAGATGCTTGGACCCGAAATAGCAAGATGCAAAATACTCACGGGAACTCTGCCCTCGGGCGATTGGACGGAAGTTTGGCTCTCAGCTCGGAACGTATTTGATACGCGACGCTGGGTTCTTCATTGTCACAGCGTGGGACATGCCGAGGGTTCTGCTGTTCAGTCGCCTCAGGTTGCTTGCCTCGTGGCGGCGAAAGACGATATCCTGTTAAAGTTTCTCTAGATACCTACTGTTAGCGCGTATACACTTCAGCTCTAGCGTCAGTTTAGTGTCGTAAGTCTAGAGTTCAGAGAAGGGGCCAAAGGTAATCGGCATTCTGTCCGGGATACCTGTCGGCGGCTTCCAGGCTGGTGGGGAGCTCACCAGCAGGATGGTATCCCGTCTGGCCACCTAACTCCAGGATGATGTTTATCTGCGACATACACTTCAAGGAGCTGCATCCCTACGGTTTTTTGCTTTGCTTCTGAAAATTAGGGGAACCCTTCGGTGCATATATCCTCTCCGATGTGAGGTAGTTCTTGCACCCCGATCTCTACCTATCTGCATCCATATTCAAGTTCATTCTACAGCAAGCTCGCCCTTCGTTCTCCACAGGCCGTTTTGACCAACATCGAAATCGCCAGATACAAGTACTGATTAACGTTGGAAGCCCTGAGGTCACTTGAGAACGAAAAATACGCGGAACACGACTTTGCATCCCTCTTCTGGGAGCTAGATTGTGGCTGACATCCCCGACGGAGTTCAGGGAAGTCGCCGCGTAGAATGAGAGAGGTTGACTACAATCAAGGTGCTAGAGGGCAAGCAGTTCATAACAGCAGATAGGACGACTTTGCCCTAGATGATGTGAGCAAGGCATATTGGATCCCCGAGAATCGGGCCGCGAGGACGGGAGTCTTCGTTGAACAATTAGGGAGTGAGCGAGTTCGAGAGTCCCAGTTTAGACAAAAGATCTGGGTGCATGTTGTTGTCGTCATGATGCCCTTGATACCACCCGGGTCAAATAAACTCTTGGGCCTCGCACCCACACCCACGAAAATTGCCAGAACCCAAGTTAAAGGAGATGAAGTTTCTCTCGAAACAAATACAAGCTTTCAAATTAATGAGATAGCCTAAGTCCCACGCGCTGGAATAATGACTCTTCTAGAAATCGTGAATTGTTGCGCGAGGTCATATAGGACGGTCCTTTCCATGGCTCTGAGTGGAGATAGCCGATCAGAATGCAACCTTGTGACCCCGTGGGGGCCGTTCCCCTCTGGTTCCTGCTCCCTAGTCCCCATAGCGAGAGCCACGATGCCACGCCAGTAGCGGACTGCAACTTGGCGGGAACACGCCGTTTCAACTTCAGCGAGCCTATCACGGGCTTCATCAATGTCCTCCACACGGAGACACCCTCCGAACCAACAGCCTCTCCGCTGCCGCTCGTCCGTGGCTGACGAATTAATTTGCATAGGGTCCATAAAACTCTTGTTGACGAAGCTGCATGGAAATAACTGTACAGTACCTTCGCTGCCAGGCGAGGGAGCGGGCTCGGATGTCGCTGGTATTATCCTAGGCAATATCGCGGACCTCGGGTTCCATAATACGGGGAGGAGGCTCTGACTTGTTACATTTGCATTCGCAGAGTCCGTTTTTTTTCCGTTGGAGACACCCAGCCTGTTCCGCATTGAGGCATTCTCCAATTATGTCCCTGGGTAGCGGTATCTCGGCGCCCCCGGGTCGAACCAGGAGAGTATGTGTCTTGGCAAGGATTAACCTCCGCTCGGGTGTGTCTGAAAGAGCCTGATATGGATGTTCTGCTTTCGGATCGTCAGCACGGCACTGGACCCAATGGAAGCTGCCAATGCCTTCTGGCGCCGATTCGATTAAAGCACTGTTGCATTCTCGGAGCAAAGGCGATCAGGGACAAGCAGGAAATCTGGGGAAAAGCGGTGCTGGGGTGGCAGTCGTTTGCATGGTCGCAGGACGTCGAAACGTGGTCCAAGGTTCCACGGGGAGCTGGATATTACCCGAGTGGGTTCCAAGCGCACCAAAGGCGGAGAGAGAACCCAAAACATTTTTTACACTTGTTTATTAACCTGGAGTTAATACCTTGGCGCTGTCCGGCTAAGGCGGATAATTCCCGGACTCGATGGGATGCGGCGACGGCCCGGAAGCGAGGCGCGCGTCCTCGACCACGTCCGACATATAATGGTGGTGGCCATGCCCCGGGGGCCACCCATCCTGTTCTGTTCTGTGTCACGAGTCCCGTCAACGAACCGTCACAATGGTCGCCTTCAGCACCCTGCTCACTGCCCTCGCGGCGTCCACGGCCGTCGCCCAGACTACGCCCAAGCTGCGGTACATGCCGTTTGGCGACTCCATCACCGAGATCATCTGCTGGCGCTCCAAGCTGTGGAACAAGCTGCAGACGACCGAGTGGGCGTCGGTCGACTTTGTCGGCTCGGGCCGCGGCGAGAACAGCTGCAGAGACACAAAGTATGACCGCGACAACGAGGGACACTCTGGTTTCCTCGCCATCAACATCGCCAACCAGAAGCAGCTTGTCGGCTGGCTTCAGAAGAACCCGGCCGATGTCATCACCATGCATCTCGGCACCAACGACATTGTGCAGCAGAACAAGAACGTGCCCGACATTATTGCTGCCTTCACCACGCTCGTGACGCAGATGCGTGAGCATAACCCTCGCATCAAGATTGTGGTAAGTTTAGCTGTCCCCCCAAAAAGAGAGAATGCAAGTCTGATGAGACCAGGTCGCTCAAATCATCCCTCTTGGTCTCGGAAACTTCAACGCCAAGGTGCAGCAGCTTAACGCTGCCATTCCCGGCTGGGCTCAGCAGCAGAACAAGACCGAGTCCCCTATCTGGGTTGTTGATCAGTACACCGGCTTCAGCGGCAGTGCTGACAACCGCGACGGTGTTCACCCCAACGACGCCGGTGACACTAAGATGCTCAACGTTTGGTATCCTGCCATCATCAAGGCGTTTGAGGCTGCCAAGGCCGACAAGCTTGCCGGTTTTTAGGCAATGATTAAGATTCTTGGACAGATTTGAGTTGGAAAAGTGTACATAAGAACGAAACGAGCAATGATGTCCGCAATGATTCAACGCGAAGCCGAAAAATTCGTCTTTGTCTGAGTTTTGGTTTCGAGACTGATGCGCACTTGTGAGGCAAGGCAACAAGGGTAACTGGGGGTCCAGTTAAATGTCTCATGGATGTACGAAAAGTTCTAGGACCGAGCTTCAAGTTGAAACTGAATCAAGTTCAATCTGGGTGGTGAAACTCTCCAGCCCAAAACGTGGCTCAGTTTAGTGTGTTTCACTGAAATCTGAGGACTGTGTCGTGAACCTGGAAGCAAGTTTAAAGTTTTTGGCTTGTGTCAGGTAGCTGTACCCGTTGTCGACGCCGCAGGCCCGAGCTGAGATGTGAGTGTTGAGTTAAGGTTAAAAGCGCCGCGCAAGCAACCAAAGCGGAAGCGTCCGGATCGACCAACAGTGTGGCGCAGAACAACGGCGACAATGTCAAATTCAACGTGACAAAGATGCGATAGTTCAAGTCTTTACTCTCTTGGACAGGGCCCTTCTGTGGAATGGTTGCGACTTGTCATGAATGTTTTGAAAAGCGAATATCGAGGAAAGCAGCAACAAGTTTGAGCCAATGCCTTCATTTGAACTGACAAGCCGAACTGTTTGTTGGAATAGTTTTTTCGTTATGCGCGATGATAGAAAAGAAACTTGGGTTCGCAGTCTGGCCGTCTCCTCGGCGATGACTCGGCACCATTTGGGTACGACGCGGCATCGCAGCATGTCGCTGTTTTCGCTGAGCCGGCGGCCTCGGTGCAACAAGTTTCCGGTCCTTCCTGACTCTCGTCGACTTGAAGTTTGCCTAACCTCGCCGCTGAAGACTGCGCAAGCGAGATTCCTGTTACGGAGTGGTGACGTGACAGCTGCTGAGTCCTCTGAAGGCTCAGTGCGATGGCAACCTTCCCGAATGAGGGGATCCAAGAGCACCAAGAGGGGCCTGTGAGGGGCCCAAGATGAAAGGGGCTCGTAAAATGTCCGTGCAAACGGCACGGCTCCTCCCTTGGTTCTGATTGCTGGCTCTGCCGCGTCTGGTGACATTGGCGGGCGAGCATTTAGCTGCCTGGATCAGCATTTTACGCACACCGAAGCAGGACTGCGAGCAAGCGCCAACCGGAATGCGCGTCTTCCGAACACTGGTGGCCGAAGGATACGAAGCGGTCCCTCCAGGATGAGGATGCGGCCTGCGCCCTCAGACTCACCGACGGTCTGCCTCGGATGCGACCTCCCCAGGAAAGGAGGTGAGTGATTAAGTATCTGCCGCGGTCCCGGCGACGATCGTCAGCTGCAACGCGCTTAGCTTTGGCGAGAGGCACCGATAGACGCCAGCCACGGACCCGACCAGGGTCGTCAAGCATTTTTGGGCGTGTTCTGCCTGGACAGCGCCTTTCCGCGCTTCGCGGATAAATTGACCCTCGCGATCCCACAGGGCCGGGACTCGCCAATTTGGTCACTCCCGCTCGCACATGGGACGCGAGGGCTAAATTAAGTGTGGCTTTCGTCTTGCGCCGGGTTGCGTCTGACGGGAGCGTGGCTGCCCTGCTCAGGGGCAACCGCACCTGCACCTGCACCTGGAATCCAAGGGCGCGGATTGTGGAGAGCCAAGGCAATAAAACAATGCACGATGCCAATACTGCGAGCACACCAGCTGCCATTCGGCGACTTGGGACGACGGGTACCGTAGCGGCCCCTGTTCCCCACACGCGGGAGTCCCTGTGTGACGCCATGACGCCGTCTGTGCCGCGGGCTGCGCCGACGCTTCCACCCCCAAAATCCGTCCATGGCGAGCAGAGTCATTCTTAGGGTCGCAGCGTCACTAACCGCAGTCGGCGTGGTTGGCACTGGGCGCAGCTTGTGCAACCACTCAGGCCCCGGGAAACGTGCTCGACGGGCTGCGATGGTAGCCACGCAACGATAGTCTGATGTAAGAGACATCATGTGTCTGTCGTAGGGCCACTACGCCCCTTTTCAGCTTTCTTTCCGGAAGGTGACATGTCCCCTGAGTCTTGTTTCCAGAACATATAAGCACGGGTGAGATTCCGTCAACTTCCCTTCATCTTAACCATCAAGCTATCACAGCACATTCACTTCACTTCTACCCGGTTCATCACCATCTGATCTTCAGATCCAAGACACATCCAGGCTTTTGACAAACACACAACCAACACACACCATCAACATGAGACTCACCTCTTTCCTCCTCCCGGCTCTCGCCGCCGCCTCCCCAGTGGCAAGACAGGTCGCGCCCGCCGAGATCGCTACCCTCGTCGCCTCCGGTCCCGGGTGTCCCTCGGGCTCCTTTGAAGCCAACATCGCGCCCGACGGCAAGTCAGTAACCTACGGCTTCAACAGCTACGCCGTCGAGATCGGACCCGGCGCATCTCCTTCCAACCGGGAAAAGTACTGCGACCTCACCATCGGCGTCCGCTTCCCCGTCGGCTGCTCAACCGCCACACTCCGATCAACATACCACGGCTTCGCGCAGCTGGGCACCGGTGTTACCGGAACCTTCCAGGCACAGTACAACCTCTCGCCCGGGAGCCTCACCAGCGGGGCGAACCCGGCGCCGGCCGTCATCTCGAGCGCCGGGTTCGGCGGAGCAGGCAATGTCTACACCAAGGTGGATTCGCCGGTTGCGAGGGTCAGCGTGACGAACCCTAACCAGCGTATTGTCAACTTTACGGTGCGGAGCAGGATCTTCTTGCAGAGCAACAACCAGAGCAGCCAGGGGTTGTTGACGGACGATGACTTGTCGGTTGAGATTGTGGGCCAAGGGACTTGCTAGCGGGATTTCTGTTCTGAGGAAAGAGGTTTTGTATGATACACGCATTTACATGAGCGATTTGGCTTGGTTTGGTTCGGCTTGGTTCGGCTCTCATTTGGGTGGCAAGTTCGAGAGTGCATTGGTTTGGCTGTTTGTATTCTTAACTGTATGACTACATCCTCATGGAGGTGCGGTGTGAGTGGCGTCAATTGCATAAGTTCATTGCATGAACCCCAACTAGTTGCGATTGTGACTTGAAAACTCAATACATGTATCGGAAGGTGACTGCCTTGTCCCCCTTCGCTGAGAGTTCCTCGTTAGTATACGAGACTGTTCCATCCTCAAGGCGGGCCCGACGCTTCTTGTTGATCGAGCTGTACCCGATGAGTAGGATAAAGGCGGCAATGATGCCGGCACCGATGAAACCCAGTTCCAAGCCGTGTCCGAGGACATAACGAGGACCGTCTTTTTGTCGGTAAAAGTTGGATGCCATTGCCTGAACCAGTCAGCTTGATCTACTGTGCGACGAGAAGCAGGATAGGACGGCTTACACCTCCCAAGTTGCCGACACCAATCTGAATCGCCATGCCGGCGCTTCGCTTGTATGACCCCGCCAGGTTGTTGCTAAGCCAGCTGATAACGCCGGGGAAAGCCGGGTAAATGGCACATGCCGCGATGAAAACACCGCCGTATACCACTTTTGGGTTTGAGGTCGCGATGCACATGCTAAACCCGACGACCATGATGAGCAACGGGGCGATGATGAAGGGACTCCTCCGTCCAACTCGGTCCGAGAAATAGGCGACAATGACAGCGAGGATCGCGGCCGTGATGTAGATGGGGACCGTCATGAGCTGCGCCGTGCTGGAGCTGTACCCCAGACTGCGCACAATCGTCGGCAAAAACAGACTGATGCCGTAAAGGGGACAAACAATCTGCCACAAAAGTCAGCCAAGCAACGTCTTGCCGATGGTGACAATGACGATACGTACACCCCAATAAACAAAGATGTTGACCCAGATTTGCCAATCCAAAAACGCATCCCTGACATACTTCCACTTGAACTCGTCTGCCTCGGCAACCATCTCCCCACCCTTTTCCCTCCCCTGATACTTGAGCCGTCTGACAACAAAAGCCCTCTCCTCCTCGGTCAAAAACCGGGCCGTCTCGGGGAAGTCCTCGAGCCCCCAGTACGACCCAACAGCAACCAAGACCGTGACAATGCCCTCGAGAATGAAAATCCACCTCCACCCCTCGAGTCCGCCAATGCCGTCCATCTTGGCGATCGCAAACGCCAACAAGCCGCTAAACGCGCCCGCAACTGACGCGGCGCTGAAAAACATGGCCTGTCGCAGCTGAATTTCAGACCGAGTATACCACATGGTGAGATAGTACGCGACGCCAGGGAACAAGCCGGCTTCTGTCACTCCCAAGAAGATGCGCGCGACGAGCAGACCCGTGTAGTTTTGCACGATACCCATGAGCGTCATGACAATGCCCCAGGCCACCATGATGGTTGGCAGCCATCGTGACGGACGGAGTTTCTTGAGGAGGAGGTTCGAGGGGACTTCGAAGGCGGCGTATGTGAAGAAGAAGACGGTCAAGCACCAGTTGTACTGGTCGTTTGTCATGGAGAGGGTTTCCTGGAGACCTTCGATCTTGGCGTTGCCGATGTTGCCGCGGTCGAGGAAGGAGAGGAGGTAGAGGAGGGCGAGGAGTGGGATGAGTCGGGTGTCCATCTTGTCCCGTTAGTGGGAGTCTTTTTTGCATGGGGGAGAGGAAAGTTACCTTTCGAAGGATCTTTTTTTCGTTGACGGCTGATGTGTCTGGTGGTGCATATTCGAGATGCTCGTTAGTTTGTTGGCGGCCATCCATGACGGGTGTGCCTGTCCCTGTGTCTGTGCCGGCCGAGTTAAAGCCGGTATCCTCCTTCGTGTCCATCTTGGTGGTGCTATTGTCACTTTGCGCAGTTGAAAAGCTCAACGAGCAAGTGCAGCCCCGGGAACAGGACACAACGACATTTTAAACCACACTCTCGCTGCAAAGGGACCCGATGATCGTTGTCCCTTCCATGGCAGGCTCTATTCTTCCAGACCGCGGCATTGGGTTCGGTTCGGACTGGATTTGGTAGTCGAGGGATCTCGAGCTAAACCGAGAGGGCTTGTGATTTGCGTCTTTGGTTGGCTGTCGCAGGCTGACAGAGTGGGTGTTGACCGGGAACAACGTCGACGTCCAGGTGTCGTCAGCGGCTTGGGCGACGTACCTTCTGTATTTGGTTAGATCAGCGGCGATATGGGTGCGGGGAAGCAACTTTGTGTCAAGCCAAACGGCCGGGAACCAAAAACCGGGAAGCGGGGGTTCACGTGCTGGTATGACGGAAGACCGATGTGATCAACCGGCGCGGATTTTGGATTTGCCTTCAAAGACGAGGAAGAGTAATTCGGGTTGCATGCATTTCTCTGGGCGAGCTTCTAGTCCTCGGGTGCAGGATCTCGTCTTCACTGAAGTACTGGGAACTGCATTCGGTGATACTTGGCATTGCTGATTCGTCGTGGCCATTGGGCATCAAGCTAGCAACTATTTTACCCGTTACTAGGCGTGCTCCAAGGGCGATTCTGGAAAGCGAAATCACAGCAGACTTGCTTGACTTGCCAGTCCAGATCTCCATGACCACCCCCGTGAACCCCGAGCCAACGCTACCATGGTGAGATCCGCTCGTGAATTCCAGCTGAACATTCCTTTCAACGTTCAGCTAACATGAACACCAAAGTCGAAGTACCTTACCCTCCCCGCTCTGCCTGACGATTACAGACTCATAATTAGACATCTCGCCCCCGGGGCTAAGGACAACGGCCCTGTCTTGAATAAGAATTGAGGGTGTAGTGATGCATGTGGGCGTCTGATATCAGAATTAAAAAACGTCGATTCTCGTTTGCGACAAGGTTCACAGCCTGGCTGCGCTAAATGCTCACCTTATGCAGTTCTTAACACCTACTTGGCGGATGATCCAATACCAAAACGCTGGGTGTCAGCCCTAGACCAATAAACACACCTGAGATTAGAGGGAGATGGGAATAGATACCACCATGTTGATGAAAAAAGGAATGCGATGGCGCTTTCGCATTTCTGTCATTAGGTGTGTAGATACTTGTACCTCAAGTTTGGCTGACTGACAAGCGAGACAACGGGATGTAAGCTCAGTCGCACTGGAAAATAAGTCAGGAACACTCCCAGATGCGAACTTTCGACTCACTCGCGTGACCGCGCGACTCATCTGGTCTGTTTTTTAGGCCACTAGTACCAACGCCAGGAGTTTTGGCGCTGATTTCACGACAATAACCAACCTTACTGTGCCACAATCCACACTAGACACTGGGAAATAAAGGTCCAACTGTCCCACGTCCCGAAATGAGGGACAGTGTAACCACCATCGTCAAACAATGACCAGCACCATCATCATCGGGGCCGGGCCGGCAGGCCTCTGCATGGCCAAGACGCTCCTCCAATGTGACTCAACAGCCGATGTTTTGATCCTCGACTCACGACAAACCATTGGAGGTGTTTGGGCCCACGAGCAGCTCTACTCGACATTACGAACGAACAATGTCTTTTCCACGGTCGACTTCTCCGACTTTCCCATGGACGCCTCGTTCGGCGTCAAGAGAGGAGAGCATATCTCGGGGGAGGTGATGCATGAGTACCTGAATGCATATGCCAGACACTTCAAGCTGATACAAAGGATTCGTCTGAATGCCAAAGTCAGTTCGGTCCGGTGTCTGGATGGTGGCGACCCCGGTGGAGAGAGGTGGGAAGTTGTCTTGGACACTGGGGAACTTCTCCGTTGCGGGAAGGTCGTGGTGGCCACCGGAATTCTCAGTGAGCCTTATCGGCCATCTATCGAAGGGGAGGAGACGCTGGATGCACCTTTCATCCACTCATCCGAACTCGGGCGGCAAAGTGACGAGATGATGGGAAGCCGGGACATCAAGACCATTGCGGTGGTCGGCGGCTCCAAGTCCGCATACGATGCTGTGTACCTTGCAGCTTCAACCGGTCACAAGGTAGAGTGGATCATCCGGGAGTCTGGACGGGGGCCAACCTGGGTCTTCCCAGCGTATACCTTTCTTGGACCCTTCAAGGCGTTGCGCGAGTCCCTCCTGACGCGGAGAATCGTCAGCTTTATGTCGCCCTGGGTCTTCCCAGACGCTTCGGGTTTTGGCTGGCTTCGACGTGTCCTGCATTTCAGCCGCATCGGGAAGGCGATACCGCAAAGGTTCTGGGCCAAGATACAACAATCCACCCTCCGTGACTGCCAGTATCGACAGCATGACGAACTCAGCGTCTTGGAGCCAGAACAAAACCCCTTTTGGTACGTTCACCCTAATGTCCCTGCTCATCTCCTGACACATGCAGGTACGGCACGTCCTCTGGAGTCTTCAACTACCCCGTTCCTATCTCCTCCTTCCTCAAAACCTCTCAGGTTCGAGTCCACCGCGCTGATATCACGCACATCTCGCCGCACACCCTCCATCTCTCATCCAAGTCCGGCCCTACTTCACTCCCAATCGACGCCATCATCGCCTGCACCGGGTATTCCCCTCTACCACCCATCGCATTTCCATCAGCCCTCCACTTCCCTCTCGGGATCCCAACCACAAGCCTGACACCCTCCCAGGCCAAATTCTGGTCCATCATCTCCGCATCCGTTGACTTGACCATGTCCAAATCCTTCCCCTGTCTCTTCTTCGGTCCAACCTCAAAAGCCCATCAACGGGCCGACTCTCCTAACCAGCACACACCATGGCGTTTATACCGTGGTATCGCACCACCTGGGCTTACCGCCGACGGCGACCACTCCCTTGTCTTTTTGAACATGGCCAGCGGCACGGCAAACACACCGCGCATCGAGATTCAATGTCTCTGGGCAGTGGCGTACCTGAAGGGCGAGATGGAGATTGATGAGACAAGAGTGTGGCAGGACACGGCGTTGTTGCAGCGGTTTGCAGAGTTGCGGGCGCCGTATGGACATGGACGGTGGTATATCGATTTTGTTGCGGACCAAGTGCCGTATTGGGATTTGTTGGTGGGGGATCTGGGACTCGAGACGAGAAGGAAGGGCGGCTGGAGGGAGTTGTTTGCAGCGTATGGGGGAGCAGATTACCGGGGGCTTGTAGGGGAGTGGTTGGCGAAGAGGTCGAAGTTGGGTCAAGGGGTTGCATGAAGAGGCGTGCGGTTAGACACGGAAAAAACTAGGTTCGAGGGATAGAGCAAGCTAAAGGCTCGAGTAATACGGATAACTTCGGCAGAAGTTACTCTTCACTTGAAGGCAATCTCCGTTGTTATGTAAGGGATGTTTGTTTCCCGGGAAACTCAGGGGGTCAGGGGGTGAGGTTGATACCCTAACCCTGGGCAAGACCCGAGGATCGGGCCGCCCGTGCTTTCCCCGTTCTGGCGCGACGTCACGTCATCGATTGACGGGACCTGCGGCAAGATGCTTTGTCAGAATTTGCAGTCTGCTCTGCAGAAAGAGTCGGATTGATTGCGCACCGGGCGTGACTGGACCCCTCGTCTGACATGCAGCACGACCCTTGACGGACGGAAACCACCAGCCGAACCCCGCGACAAAAGCAGCGCCATTCTCAAAGAAGCAGCTGCAAGTTGCTCCTGTATCGGCCGGTCATTCCCGTGCCGCATGGCTTGGCCCCACCGCCAACCCCAACACCAACCGGAAAAACCTGTCATCCTTCTTGTCGTTCTTCTCTGATCGTGCCAATTCGTCGAGCATCTTGAGTTTAAATCCAATCGACAACAGAGCGGGGATTCGGAACGGAAGGCGCTATGTCGAGCGACGAATCCACTCCACTTCTGCGGGACCGCAGTCCCGACCACAAGCACCCGAGTGAAGATGGACACAAGAAACACAGCCCGATTTCCAGGCTGTGGAGTGCAGTGCATGTCGAGTATCGCATCTTGTTTGCTGGGTTTCTTATCACGTTGTCGTTCAGCTTTACCCAAGTCCCGTGAGTCGAGTCGAGTCGAGTCGAGTCGAGTCGAGTCCTGGCCCGTCGTTGAGGAGCTTTGACGCCGTCGAGATGGATATCTGACAGGTGGTAGCATCTTCTACGTCTTCTACCTTATGGAATGCGACGTTTATTACAGCAAACATCCACCGTACGAAGGTTCGGGTGACCGATGTGCCCGTAACGAGATTGCAGCAGGCACTGCGACTGACTTTTCCATCCTGGCCATGACCACCACGCTTTGCGGCACCATCAACCTGTTTGTTGCTGGTTGGACTGTCAAACGGTTTGGCCCCCGTCTTGCCCTTATGGTTCAGACGTTTGTGCCAGCCATCCGCGTTGCCACGCAGATCCTCGGTGTCCTTGCTGGTGGCGAGGCGGGTATCATCATCTTCCAGTGCACCCAGTTGATCACCGTTATCGGTGGGCCGGCTGGTTACATGTATGTCGACCCTGTCATGTTGTCTCGACGTGTGCTGATTTGATAGTCTGGTTGTCAATATCATCGCCGGCGAGCTGGTTCAGCCGGCGAGGCGGACGGTTGTGTTTGGGATGCTCCAAGGCTGTATCATGCTTGGACAGGGCATTGGATACCTATGTAAGCGACGCCCTTCTCGTCGTCGTTTGGTATGAGATTGACGTTACAACAGCTGGCGGAATCATCGGCGACACCTGGGGTATTCAGAAACCGTTTGAGGTAGCTTTTTGCTCGTTTCTCATCTCGGTTGCGTACATTCGAGTGGCCATACCGTATCTATCTCCAGAATCCATGTCGGACGGGAAGAAGCCCGAGGTCAAGGGCCTCGCGGGCTTTTTCGCTCCGTTGCGGGTTCTTGCCCCCCAGAAGCTTTTGCTCTCCAGCGGCAAGCTGTCCAAGCATTACGGAGTCCTGTTTCTCTGCTCAGGCGTGTTTCTCGGCGTTGTAAGTCCTCCCTGCTCAGACTTGGGTCGAGTCGACTGACCGGCCAGCTTGCGACTGACTATGCGCCGCTGCTCATCCAAATGTATGCAACTGCCGTGTTTCAGTTCCACCAAGGGGACAACGGGTGGCTGATGTCTGGATTCGCCTTGATGAGGGCCATGTTTCTCCTGTTTCTCTTTCCCCGCATCATCAACCATGGCCGTGCTTGGTACATGAAAAGGCATCCGCCCAACAGCAGCAACTGGCTACCCCGGACAAACACCCGAGGAGACGAAGCTAGCCCGGTGGCCGATCTTCCCACACACCCCGAGCAACTTGTGGCGCCTATCGGGACGCACGCTGAAGAGGAACCCGTCGCCCCGGATCCAGCAAAAGAAGACGAAGGGACGGGCTTCGATTTGTTCTTTCTTCGTTGGAGTCTTGTTGCTGATGGACTCCTGACTACGGGTGCTGCGTTTGCGACCACCAAGTGGCATATTTATCTGGGTAAGAGCAACCAACAGCTGGCAGATACAGGTGCTGAGCTGACCTCCAACAGCGGCGTTTATCCTTCCCTTTGCATCAGGCACCGCACCCGCAGCAAAGGGTGTCATGACCGAGATGTGTGCGTTTGCCGGCCTCAGCCGAACAGACGCACTCAATGCACTCACACTGGTCGAGAACATTGCCCGCCTGTCAACCCAAGGGCTATTCGGCTTCGTCTTTGCTGCCCTCGCCGGGATTGGCAAACCCTATCTGACGTTTTTTTGCAATGCCGTAAGTGCCAGGCCCCACAGAGCCGTTACCATCATCAGCCTAACGTGCGCAGGCGATTGCCTTCCTAGCAGCAGCCGTTCTTATCTTCTCGCGATTCGCCCCCGAAGGGAGTCAGATTGCCGATGCTGCTGTGAGCCATCTGAGCGATGACGATGGCAACTCAGAAATCCGGGGTGCGTGAAGGTGATGGCGGCAACTTCCAATCGAGATAGCCTCGAAGTCGGGGTGCAGCGAAGGTGGACGCTTGCGGCCGGGAAAGCGGCATCCGCCGTGCGTTTGTATATGCGAGACAGAACGATTTGCGCGAGATTTCTTCCTTTTCGGGACCTGGTAATGGGCGCGCGACAGATCGGGTCAGATGTGGGCAGGTTCCATGCACCTAGCCGTCAAGAAGACCCCGGCGTGCCGCGCGCTCGTCTCGTCGTCACTTCCGTTCATGTCGCCGCCCTGAGTCCTCGCCGCCGTTGGAGTGGGGTCCCGTCCTCACTCTTTCCGTTGGCAGATTGTGCACGGGGTTCTGACATCATCCACGGAGGGACACCTTGCGGTTCAGGCAGGCACGAGTGGGTCTGAGTCACCAGGTGTTGCCCACGACTCCCACCAACAAGACATCAGCGATTTCTATTGGCTGGACTGCACCTTCCTCGTCCTCAATCTGCAACTTCTGGGCGGTGAGCGATGTTGCTTCCCATCTTGGGCAGAATCCAAAGACCCCTCCATCTCCCCTTCCCACCACGAGCTCTTCATCCGTTTGCAAGTCTCGTCTTCCCCTCAAGGTCTTTCTTCTCGGCCGCGACTGCGACACTCGCTACATCTTCTCCCTCTCCCTACGTGTCCCACCTTCGCACTCGCACAGCCGGCGCCATGGACAACGAAAAAATCTACAACCCCGACAAGGAGTGGTTCCTCAAGGCCAAGTGCCATGTGCTCCTCCCCAACCTGGCGGAGGCAGAGTTCTCTTCCGAAGAGTTTGAGGCACACCTCGCTGTGCTCTTCAAACCAAAGCCCGAGGTTGACGAGGCCGCCGACACTCCAGCCCCCCAATCTCCCACCACGACTCTTATTGGTGATGAGTTCATAGAGGTGAGCGAGCCGTCGGCCCCTGCTGCCGCTGGCGCCAACAGCATGACGCAAGCCATGCAAATCGACAGCGAGGGTGGAGCGGGCGCCACCACCGCCGGCACTACCGTTGAGCCCGCGACCGACCCCGCGACCGTCCAGACCGCAGCCGACCCAACTGCTACCCACCCCTTCGTCACCGGCCTCCAGAACTTTAGCGAGATAGAGACAGCTGACGCGAGTACCCGCACCAATCTTGAGGGCATGATGCAGACCGACAACGGCGCTCTTGCCTTTACCTCTACCAAGAACCCCCTCGTCGACCTCTTCTACGAGCTCAAGGAAGGCACGTCGCCCCCCAATCTTCGCCAGCTCCACGAAGCCGCCTGGCAGGAGGATGCAGAGCTCACGCTCAAGATCATCTTCAACGCTCGCTCCATTCATCTTGGCAAGGCCTCGAAGCACATCTTCTACCGATCGGCGGGCTGGCTCGCCAAGAACCACCCCCTCACTTTGATTGCCAACCTTCGCTGGCTCAGTCGGCCCGTTATCCCCAAGAAAGCCGAGAAGAACAAGGATGCCGGCGGTGATGAGGAGATGGTTTCCGTCAGCGATGCCGAGATGGCCGACGATGTGACCAAGTACGATGTACGCAACGGTGTCGCGCACGGCTACTGGAAGGACGTGTTGAACATGCTTGCCCTTTGCGCCAACGACAAGCTTGATATCCTGGAGGACCCGGCCACGATCCTGAACGTTGAGAGACCGGAGAAAGGGAAACCCGCCCAGAAAGCCCAGGACGACCGCGCAGATCTACGGAACAAGCGTCACGAAGCGGTCCTCGGCAAGCTAAAGGGCGAGTCGCGCGACGATGTGTTCTACCGCGCGCTCCACGTTGCTGTCGCCCGTCTCTTCGCCGAGCAGCTGAAGACCGACATGAAGTTGCTCTATTCCAAGGACCCTGAGGACAAGAAGAAGGTCTCCCTGTGCGCCAAGTGGGCTCCGAGCACCGACCGATTCCACGACAAGCACACGTTTGTGGCATCGACCATCGCTGAGATCATCTTCCCTGATGAGAAGAACTTTGTGACCCCGGACTACATACGTGCAAAGGGGGACCACGAGAAAAGGATGAGAGAGACGCCCGGCTCGACGGAACCGCCGCCGCCGCCACCAACGCGTGATGTCTACCTCCGCCATATTCGGGACGACTATCGCAGGTGTGTTGCTAAGCTTCGCAAGCACCTCGACGTTGTCGAGCGACACATCAGCGCCAACCAATTTGAAGCGATCAAATACGATCGCGTTCCCTCCATCGCCATGAGCAACTACAGCACCTTGTTTGCGAAGAAGGACAAAGAGCGCTTCGAAGAATACATCAAAGCTGTCGCTTCGGGCAAGGCCAGGATCAGCGGCGCGACCCTGCTCCCCAGCACTCTCATCAAGGCGATTCGCAACAGCATCGATCCGCATGCCTCGTCGACCAACCGGAAGAAGCGAAGCCATGCAATGATGCAGGAAAGCCTTTCCAACATCGAGTCGTCGGTCGCCGAGGGCCAGTGGAAGTCGTTGGTGCAGAGGGTCAGGAACTCGGGCAAGATGGAGTCGAGCATTGCCGTGTGTGACACATCAGGCAGCATGTCGGCCCCCCAGTTCAAAGACGGCACCTGCCCGCTCGACAGCGCTATTGGCCTTTCTCTGCTCCTTGCCGAGGTCACCGAGCCTCCGTTTGGCGGCACCTTTATCACATTCAGCCAGGAGCCGGAGGTCCAGACAGTCTCTCTCAACGACAATCTGAAGGACAAGTACACCCAACTCAGCAAGAGTCACTGGGAAATGAACACAAACTTTGAGGCGGTCTTTACCAAGCTCATCCTCCCCATGGCGGTCGAAAATAACCTGGCGCCCGAGCAGATGGTCAAGCGCGTCTTCGTTTTCAGCGACATGCAGTTCGACGAGGCCCATGGCATACGTCCGCAGTGGGGGCAGCCCCGCTCCGTGATGGACAAGTGGTCGACCAGCTACGAGCGCATTCAAGGGGAGTTCAAAGAGGCGGGGTACGAGGTTCCGGAGATGGTGTTTTGGAACCTGGCCGGAGGCAAGGCCGGCTATAGCAGCGATCCCACGGCGCCCAAGCCCGTGCAGGCTACCGAGCCTGGCGTGTCCCTTGTCAGCGGTTACTCGCAGGGTATGCTCAAGGTGTTTCTGGAAAATGGCGGATTCACGGACGTGGGTATGGACGAGGTGGAGCTCAAGGATGTCGAGGATGACATGGTGGCAGTGGAGGCTAGCAAGAAGGTCAGGGTCGACCCGCTCAGCACGGTCAAGAAGGCGGTGTCGCACAAGGCGTACAACATGTTGAAGGTTGTCGATTAGGCAGGCAGTCGCACGAGTTTTGAGTCGCATAGAAGCATGCGGACAGCCCAGGCAGAGTGTCGGTGGGTTTTGAGAGATAGCACGGACTAGATATGTGACAGCCCAATTGAGTCCTGATGTCAATGATTGGCCGACCTGATATGCATGTTGTGGACAAATGAGTTCACCCATGAAGGTGCTTGTTATTGGTAGGCAATATATGTGCCTTGGTTCTGCGACCAAGGCTTGAACATCCAAAGACCCATGCGGGTCTCCCGTGTGTGTCGCGGCTCGGCCAAGGTGCCAAGCTATCACGCCGGATAATTTGCAGCCTTTGTACCCGGCACATGAATCCATGACCCGCCCCGCCGTGTTTAAGTTGCCGACCAGCCATGCGGGGTCATGATATTTAGAGTACGGCGCCACCCGCTCCTGTTCTTGCGTCAGCTTGAGAATCAACGGTCATGGCAATTTGGCCTCACTGGCGTCGACACGTGTGTGACTGCTCTGTCATGGGCCATCAGTCCTCTGTTTCCTGAACCTGCCAAAAGCGACAGCTTGTCAACCCATTCATCAAGGAGTGACGCCTAGCCAATGTTGGTCAGCCCACAGGACAAAATGGCGTCTCTCATCCTCGCCCTCCTCCTCACATCATCCCTCGCCTCTCCAACACCCTTCCTCTATCCGATTCCCCAACCACCATCCGCACCGCAACCGCCTCAGCCGCGCCAGACATGTACCAAGTCGATCCCGAATCTGTGGAGTATTACCGACTTTGTCGCACACTTGACAGACGATGAGACGGTAGCAAAGGGGAACGCGACGTTTACGTTGGTGAACACGCAGACGGGAAACAAAGAGGAGCTCAAGTGTAACTTGAGGTTCAACTATTTGTGTGAATGGCTTCCTACGCCGGGTGATAAGGAGACGAATGTGTGGCTGGCTATGAATGAGGGACGGGCGGCGGTTACGGTCAACCAGGGGTGGAGCTGTGGGGAGACAAAGAGTAGGGTTACGGGTGTTGTGGAAGTGCCGGTGAAGTGTGAAGGTGGAGAGTGCAAGGGGATTGGAAGCGGGGATGGGGAGGTTCTGGATGGCGGCGAGTTGAGAAGGAGGGTGGTTAAGGGAGGTGGATTGAAGCTGGTCGGGGTTGAGGGCACAAAGGTGAGGGGACGCGCGGTGGTCGAGAAGGAAAAGGTGGACGGGAAGGTTGCGGTCAATGCAGATGGAGACTGGGCGAGGAAGGGTGGGTTGGTGTTGAAAGGGTTGGAGAGACGAGCCAAGGTGGAAGAACCGAGCTCAAAGAAGCTGCAGAAACGGGCAGTCGTTCCACCGTATCCAATGCCTAAGGCGCATGAGGTCAAGGAGCAGGACGCAAACGGGTTTCTTGGCATGGCGAGGAAGGGAAGGGCTATGGCGCAGGCTTGGGGACACCACAAGGGGAAGAACCCGTGGGTGGAGGTGTTTCAAGGAAGGGGTGGGAACGGTGGGAGGGTGATGGAGAGTAAGGGTGGCCAGGTGAAGAAGGTTGATGACAAGAAGGAACACAAGGAGGAAAAGCCACGGGAAGACGAGAGGGGCAAAGATGAGAAGAAAAAGGATGATCCGGTGTCGGAGAAAAAGCTGATTGAACAGATGGAGCATCGGTTGTGCTCCCCTTCCTGTTTGCGGGAGGCGATACCCGAGCCGGACAGTGGCCATCAGTACTCGGATGGAAGGAGGAAACCGCATCACTGAGGGCGGATAGCTACCTATATCAACAATGGAGATTCGATAACTTGGTCACTATTCCATTTCCTCGATGAACCAATCGCGCCGGGCTTGCATGTCCGTCCTCTCAACAAGTTAGATGAAAGACAATGCGTTCTTGCCTGGTGTCGCAATATGAGACTAGCGTCAGATCATGATGCTGGACCAAGTAAAGCGGGTGCAGTATCCACGTTGTCTGCGGTGTCCTTGTCGAGTTCTCTCAAACTTCGTCGGAAGCACACACCATATTCCACATTGGGGATCACATGCCATGCTTACCGTTGACGTAAGGAGATCACAAAAAGTTTGCCAAAAAAAAAAAATGGGCGCCCATCTTGGTATCCCGCATCCCTGCAGCCCTCGCATCCGCAGCCGGCCCAACATGTCGCCAGGATTGGACGTGGCAAGAAGTTGCACTGTGCAGTCTGCGCGCCCAACGATCACATTTTCTGACCTGCACTTGACGCAGCCATCTGGTTCGTTCAAAAAGCGCCCCCGGCGCAGACGTGCAGCCGGAGGACGGTTGCGGCGGGAGGGGGCGGGAGGGGCCGCGACAAGCCGCGGGGGTGATTTCGTTCAGTCAGTCGAGCATGCAGCCCCACCCTGCAGCATGCAATGTCTCGAATCAACCATCCGCTTGCGGTCCCTCTCTGTGTTCTCTCATATGTATTTCACGTTCCATGGGCCCAACTGTCGTCGTTCCCTTCTTCGAGACATCATCGTTCCTTTTCCCAAGCCAACCGCGTACCATGTCCGACAAGCAAGCCGAGAAGAAGGAAGCCTCGCCCCCTGTCCAGGCGGGTGAGGGAGCGGGGATCCTCCCAGCCGAACACCGGGCTATCCATGTGGGTGGCGCTGACACTCCACATGATGCGTCCCCCACTTACACGTTGCAGAACAACGACGACGACGACGACGACGACGGCTACGACGACGGAGACTCGGCGTTGGGCGAGGACGAGACTTACTCGACGGCCTCTCTGACGTCTTCCATACTCAAATACAGAACTCTGCACGGCCGGACATACCACAGCGAGCGAGGCAATGCGCAGTACTGGTAGCGGCCATCCCTGTCTGGCCCGCACTGACAGACACCCCTGACAAATTGCAGGTTTTCCAACGATGAGCAACAAAATGAAGTGACGGACATCAAGCAAGTCACCTCGTTCTGAATCCCACGACAAATTGGTGATGGCTAATAGTTCCAGCCACCACGCCCTGACCTTGGCTCTTGGTAACAAGATCTATCTCGCTCCGCTCGAAAAGGACAAGGTCAAGAATGCACTTGATGTGGGGACGGGAACGGGCATCTGGGCCATGTGCGACCCCTGCATCGCTCAAGACGAGAGAAGTAGTAACACTGACCTTTGCAGTGACTTTGCAGACGAATTCCCCGACGCCGAGGTAATCGGCACCGATATCTCGCCCATCCAGCCGGTGTGGGTGCCACCCAACCTCAGATTGTTAGTCCACCCTCCTTCCTTCCTTGCCCATTCTTTCCTGGTTCCTGACACATATGCACCCGGTCTAGTGAGATCGAAGACTGTACGCAGGCGTGGACCTTTCCCACAGACCACTTTGACTACATCCACCTCCGCTGGTTGGTTGGCAGCGTCGACGACTGGTACCTGCTGATCAAGCGCGCATACGACTGTCTCGCACCAGGCGGGTGGATCGAAAGCTACGAGATGTCGGTTATGTGGGAAAGCGATGACGGCAGCGTCACCGAGAGCACTGCGCTGGGACAATGGGGCAAGATTTTCATCGAGGGCGGACACCGGACTGGTCGGTCATTTACCGTTGTTAATGAAGAGATACAGCGCAAGGCGATGGAGGCTGCTGGATTTGTGGATATCCAGGAGAAGGACATCAAGGTGAGGTCGCTAGTAAGGTGGTACATGAAGAGCGATGCTGACAGGAAACAGCAACCAATTGGACGGTGGCCCAAAGATCGACGGCTCAAGGAGTGCGGGATGTATACACAAGTTGTGTTAGAACAGGATGCAGAGGGCTATTTGCTGCTTTTAGCCCACACGCTGCTAGGGTGGTCGAGGGAGGAGGTGATCGTCTACCTTGCCAAACTCCGTGGGGAGCTCAAATCGGGGTCATACCAGGCTTACTACAGGCAAAAGGTGGTTTGGGCGAGGAAACCGGCAGCGCCTTGAGCCGCCAACCCCATGGTGGGTACAAACGCTGACATGATGGCATCCTTCCAAGCGTTGCCCCATGTTGAGTCGGGTTTCTTAGCCCAGACAACCCTGAACCGAGAAAAGATCTTATCCCTCTGCAAATCATGCCTCTCCAGCTCCCTGGCCACTCGCTCCGCATAATCCTCTGCCCTCTTGACATCCCATCCCAACAGCCCGACAAACATCTTCCCCGCATACGCCGGCGCCCCAACCCGAATCAATTCCCTCAACAGCAAGTCTGTCTTCTCGTTCCTCTCATCCCCGCTGCCCCATCCGCCAAGCTCAACCCTGGAATCAACAACATGCAAGGCCACAAACCCTACACTCTCCAACGCCCCCGGCAGCTTCTCCGCAAACCCATGATCACATCCGATCCTGGCAGCTGCCTCGACTGTCCATCGATGCCACTCCACCAACAGCGGGACACTGTCTTGGTCACCCTCCCATCCCATGGGACACCACCATTCCCTAAACTCAATGATGCCACCTGGTCGGAGTCGATCAAAAGCATGGCGCAGCGCCGTAACAGGGTCAGGTAAATTCAGAAGGATCTGGCGACCGTGGATCAGATCAAATTGGCGCGCGAGGGCTCCAGTTGCAGGCCATGGCTTTTGGAGGTCGTGGATTACAAAGGTGGCGTTCGCGGGTGTCTCGATAGCAGGAAGCGAGAGGTCGATTCCTACGACGTTTGTTGATGGATAGCGATGCGCAAAGTTGAGGGTCCAGCTGCCTGTTCCGGAGCCTATGTCGGCTACGTGTAGAGATGTGCCGTTGGGCGGTGGAAAAGGGGAAAGGAGGAGGGCGCCGTTTGCGTCGGCGAGGGAGAGGGCGTGTTGGATGTCGAGACGGGCGGTTTCGGCTTGGGTTTGGGGTTTGGGGAGAGGATACGATTGGGAAGACTCTGTTTCGAGGGACATGATGAATTAGATCATTGTGATGAGTGTGAGGGGCGGGTTTGAGAATGGGGTGTGCAGCTTTATACTGCATGGTTCCCCGCGCACGACATGCAGCTTCGGGGATGTGCCGTTCGGTCAACTCTCCAAGCCGAAATTCCGGCAAGAAGTACGAGCGGCAGGGATCAGTTTTTTTTTCTGGTCTGATATCTGAAGTATGAGCAAGCAATAGCTTCCCTAACGCTTCGACACTCCCATTTGAACAGAGACTACGTCCTACCACGCCTCATCCGGCGTATATGGGCCCATCACCTCAACCCCAAACACCCCCAAGACACCCGCATACACCCAACAAACAAGATTCAACAGACCAAAAACCGCAAACGGGATAGCCGTCTGCAGAACCATGCCCGTGAACCCACCATTTTTCTGCACGATGCCCCACAGCTCCGTCTCTATCACCTCCTCTGCCCCTCGCCACCTCCACGGTCCCCTCAAACGAAACTTGGTATTCACTTGACTCACAAACATCCAGGCCAGAAACATGCTCACACCGCTCCATCCCCTCTGCCATGCAATACCCAGCAACTCGACCACGCCAGCATCACAGTCCATATCCTTTGCGAGTTGCGCGACGTAACTGTCATGATCAATCCCGTAACTAATCCGATTTCCTTCCTTCGGTGCCAGCATGTAATGCCATTGATCCGATGCTTTCAACACAGGCAATCTCTTGCCGCGCAGTCCCGGGATGCGTACCTCGGGATGGAAATGTTCGACAAGCTTTAGCGTCCACAACATGGCTTGCATCTCCGCCACGGTTGGGATAGCCCCGATTTGGGGCCGCAGGAAGCCAATCAACCCAACTGTGGGGTCGGATGGTGTCATGATGTGCCTGACTTTGGCGTCGGCGAGGGACGGGTACGGGTTTGATGAATGGTCCAAGTTGTGCTGGGAGAAAAAGGGGAAGGATTGGCGGTATCCCGTTGCGAAGATGACCATGTCTGGTTTGATGGTTTCGGTCTTGATGCGGTTGTATTCCGGCGAGTTGTTAGCTTCAAAATAGATCTGGTTTGTGGACGAGATGTGAGTTGGCCAGGGGGCGAGGTCGATGAGGCGACCCTGGAGGTCTGGGTTGGGAGTCCGGACGAGTTTGGAGCGGATGTACTCGAGGACCGAGCCTTGACCGAGGGTTTTGTAGGGGGGGTTGATATACCAGACTGCCTGATTGGATTTCACAAAGATGGCTGGGGGGTTGTTAGCTGGGGAATCTGACATGAAGTGACGGATAGTTGATATGATGATGCGTACTTTGGTTGAGGTGGTGGTTCCGGTCCTTAGGTTTCCCAACCCATTGGTCCCAGACGCCAAATGTGCCTGTTAGAAACCATGGTGCCAGTCCGGTCATTACGTAGTGGTGAAAGTTCCAAGGGATCATCGAGTCGCGGATGATGCGGTGGACGTAGCTCGAGTCAAAGATGCTACTGTGAGCTACGTCGAGAGGAATCCCGGGCGAGTTCTTGTACTGGTCGCGCTTGGCTGGTTTCTTGCCGAAAGACGGGAAGAAGTCTGTCTCTGGAAGCAGCTGTTTCTGTCAGTCGTGTCCCTTTGAAACTCGCCGGGTGACTTACCTTTGGAGCATTCACCCAACCGTGCTTGTGGCAAAGGATGACTCTCTTTGTGGGTGAGTTGACAGCCATGTAAGCGATGTCCATTGCTGTCTCACCAGCCCCCAAGATAACAATTGTCTTGTCCTTTCCAAAATCTTGGCGTGTTTTGAACTGACTCGAGTGCATCATAGCTGGCACCCTCTCTATGCCCGGGATGTGTGGGATTTCAGGTGTGACATGCAACCCTGAACAGACTGCAATGGCGTCACAGTACCACTCTTGATCTCCTTGGCTAGGGGATCGATACCGAACCACATGGCCTCCGCCTTCGCGACGAACAGCGAGGACTGGTGTCGACAGATAGATGTGTTGACACAGCTTGAAGTGATCGACATACGCTTCGAGATACTCGAGATATCGCGCCGCTTTCATAAACTGGGGCTCATCTTTCAGGGCCCGAAAGTCAGAGAAGCATGTGAGGTACTTGGACGACACGAGCTGAGATTGTTAGTCTTGATGCTAGGTATCTTCGCCAAGAGATGGAGAACGTAAAACCTCTGCCTCTTCATAAGTGCGGTACCGAAACGTTCCGCCAATCTCATCCTCAGCTTCAAAGAGTTTGACCGCAATAGGTTCGAGTCCGGGGACAAACTCGTGAGCCGTAGTGAGATGCTTGAGAGTTACCAAGCCCGATGGGCCTGCTCCGATGATTGCAACCCGCATATCCAATCAGATGTTGTGTTACTAGACAGATAATTGCCAAGGGATGAAGAGAGCAGCAGTTGATAGCAGAATACCAAAACAGAAAGACAATATGCTACCCCCGCAACCGCACCAGATGCGTGCATGCACGTCACCGTTCTGAGATTCGCGATAACAATGTGACCCCTCCCGTCTGCAAACTCCTCACAATCTTCTTGGCCAATGTCGGTCAAAGATATCCCGCGCATCAGAACCTGCAGGCCGAGCGGGGTTGAACTCGTCGGCACGAATGATAATACAGCCTTTCTCCTCACGTTGCACAGTGCCAAAATGACAAGTTACATCGCGTCCAGCAGCACAGAATTCTTTGCCCAAGACTATTGGAGACCTTGCACCTGCAAAGCAGTCCGTTTCTACCTAAGCAGGTATCCAGCAAGATGTATGCTCCAAGGTGGAATCCCGACCTGACTCTCCTAGATGGGTCTTTAATAATTACCTCCCGGCACATCATTGAGGACTAATGCATACGTCATTGGCCGCAGCAGGAGAATCCAAGGAACGCCATTGGTTCCATTGCAAGAGATGGTTTCGGGAATCAGATTACGGACACAGCGAAGAGCTTGTCTCGTGCGGCTGACTGCAAGCCCTCGGAGAAAGACACGACATTCAATAACCTTGTCTCAGCCATGCCGAGAGCTCCGGGCCCTCTTGGCTGAACCCAAGCTGACGTATTTATGATGTTGTGCCCTTTTGTCGCCAATCACCCCCGGCCCTTTCGAGATCCCAAATCCTCGGTGGTGTGAAACTAGAGATCCACTTGGAAATATTGCGATATGTGGTCCGTCAGCAGCCACTCAAGGGCATCAGACCAACGCCTAGAACCCTTTTTCCGATTTCCGGTCGGCCAGCAGCCCGCCATCATGCGGCTGCCCGACCCGACCGGAGACATATTAGGTAATGCGTGTGCCGACCATGATATAAACCTCGTCTTCACTCGTCTTGAGTTAGCTTGCTTCACATCACGGCATCCGCAACCCACACTCGCTATCAACACACTTGTTTACCAACCGGCACTCTGTCTTACATTCATTCCAAGATGCGTTTCTTCAGCGCCCTCGCCCTCGCCGCCAGCGTTTCGGCAGCCGCCACCGGCTTTGTCGAGCTCGGCAACAAGTGCCTGAAAGAGCGCGACGTCAACTACCTCGTCGATGCTTACAAGAGCATCCTCACCAAGTGGGAGCCCGCCAAGGCCGACTTCATCGCCGACGCCGGTTTCTTCGACTACTCGGACAGTATCAACACCGTCGCTGGCCTCCAAACCGGCTTCCCCATCTTCCCCAACAAAACTGCCTTTGTCGGATACCAAACCCAGACCGTAAGTCTCTCCTTTTCCGAGTGCAGTTGCATACCCGCTGACGGACCCAGCCCGACAACATCCCTCTCGTCATCGCCGAGGTCGGCCCCTGGAACTGCAACCAGATCGCCTTCATCTGGACCGCCACCTTCTCCAAGGTTCCCGGCGGTAGCCCTCTTCCCGTGCGCGGCATCACCATTCTCGAGGGCGTCTATGACAAGCCGTCCAACAAGTGGGAGATCCAGAACATCAAGGTCGAGTTCAACAGCATCAACTACTACAAGAACACGGGTGGTGTTTGCTCCCGACCTGCTCCTCCACCTTAAGTTCTCATTTTGGAGTCGGAGATGAAATGTAGATGGTCTGTGTAGAGAAGGGATCGTGAGGGTCATGTAATTAGTAATATACTATTCGCCATTTGACACCTCAGAGCGTTGCATCCTCTTTAGTACTGCTGTGCTGAGTTTTCCCGCAATCACCGCCGAGTGGCTAGTCCAGGAAGAGTGCAACATTTGCTTTTTGGCGAGTCCAATGACGGGTACCTGACCCTAGTCTCCCGAGTCCCGACCATTGGACATCGTCTGCCCCTGAATCGGGATCCCGGGTCGGGCAACCAGCGGGTCAGCAACTGGGACAAGCCGTGGAAGGAGCCGTCAAGCTCTTCTCATGACTGCGCCCCAGCATCAGCTCCAAAGAAAGGAAATGAGTGCAACCACGCGTGCGCGTGCGCGACCGAGGCAATCATCCATCAAGAGCCAAGCGTTAGGCAGCCGTGAAGTTAAATAACGACACCGCCTTACCACAGTCCTGGGTCTTGTCATGTCCAACTGTCGTCACAGCGAATCACGACAATAACCCGGATCCCTTCTGGGGCTTGAAGGGAGCAGGTCACAACTTGGGAATCGTCACGGAAGCTAAACTTCGCATTTACGACTGACAAAACGCACCAAACTAGACATATCAACAGTTCATATACTCAGGAGACCAGCTAGAAGCCGCCTTTGAAGCAATTAACGCCAAACTTCCTACCCAGCCCGGCCATATATCCCATGATGTGTCAATCTACCAGATCGGCGGTAAATCTACAAGTTCTTTCATATGTACGCTCCCTCGCCGTTTTATCACGGCCTCATTCGTGTGTTTAAATCAAGGCAATCATCGACCTCCGCATCTTCTCCAACACTTTCACCCCGTCTCAACTCGATAACTATACCGCTCCCTTCCTCACACTCTCGCCCGTCGAGGAACGCTTCCTCGTTACAGACCACCCCGGCCTCATCCGCGAAATGGACTACGAAGCTCCGCCATCAAGCTGCGGTGTGCTAGCCGGCTCCTTCGGCTATGTCTTTGGCATTGGGGTGAAGAAGTACGTCCCGTCAGCAATGAGGAAGATGTATGATCTGTTCAATAAGGTGACAACGACTGTCCCTGAGTTGGGGAACTCGTATATCTTTATTGAAGGGTACGGGACCGAGAAAGTAAGGGGGGTGGAAGAACAGAGTACGGCGTTTGCGCATCGGGGTGTTAGGGCTTGGCCGTGAGTTTTATCTCGCTCACTGTTGGTGGCTGCGGTACTAAGGCTGACGTGGATAGCAATGCTGTCTTGGCCTATCGGGGAGCCGAAAAGAATGCGACGCTTGAGAAATCGATCGGTGGGTGGGGTGAGAGGTTGCGTGAGGCGATGTTGGAGGGATAGGAAAAACAGGAGAGTTATGCCAATTATGCGGTAAGACAGGAGAGTGTAGAGGCTTTGTACGGGTGAGTACGAATACAGATTCCACAATGTGCGCTGTGGTTTGTGGTGCTGACTGAGACTGAAATAGATACGATGACTGGCGACTGGAAAAGCGCAGGAAGTCGAAGAAGGAAGTCGATCCGAGCGATAGGTTTGGCTTTTTTGCGCCCATTCACTGAGAAGTAACAAGGGTGGTTGGGTCAGAGGTCCCAGAAACATTTTTGCTATGCAGGTAATTGTACATCCTAGCAGCCACATATATACAGTCCGAGAACGGTATGGCGGAACTCGAACAGGCCTTTTCTCCTCTCAATGCATTCCTAAAGGGTTTTCTGATGCCAGACAGTCGGGAGCAGGTAATAATGGTAAATGATAAAGCTCTAAGAGAGATCGGCCTTAAAGTCGGTGCAAGTGAACGTCGCTGGGGCGCCAGTAAAAGCCTCAGTGCCAATTTGGTAGACTAGAAGTAATGTTAGATAAATAACAGAGTAACAACTGGGTGGATCATACCGATGAGGTTCTGCTGTTTGGCAGGGTACTGGTGGTTCTTCTCGGGGTAGTTGAAAAAGTCCTTGACGTCACAGCTGAAAGTGCGAATGTCTCCCGACGGCGGGAGGAGGCTGTAGACGCGCATCTTGATGTAAGTGTCGCTTGATTTACTCGCACAGCCCACCCCGCATGACCCATCCACAGATTACCATCTCCGCGTCGAAGTCAGGCACGATGTAACAAGAAGTCGGCATTTCTTACGATCTAGCTGCTAGATCCCGGACCTCGAGCGAGAAAGAGTTAGCAAACGGAGATGGGTTCCGAGGCTTCGGGATCTGGCGCCGATGCTGCGATGTGATTAGCGCGCATAAGACGTGTCGCTACGATCCGGATACCGGTTCGTGAGAGTAGTACCGGGAACGGACCGAGAGAACCTTGAATGGCATATGATGAAGCGACTTCTCACAATTCCACGGGTCCGAAAATCAAAGCTGGCCCCGATGCAAAGACCGGCTGATTGGGAGGGTGTTAGCATTGTCACATCGGCAAGTGGTTCGGCAGTCGATGTCTTCCTCAACACCCGCCCACAGTCTACCAGAATGGGTAATCTTGAATCTCGTAGCTCTCAACTCCGAACAGAAATCCGGTTGGGCTTGCCCAAGCTATGAACAAGAATCGAGTCAAACACTCACGCAAGCACACGGACTTAGACGCCAGCCCACGCACTGAACCACCTCACAGCATGGAGACACAGCATGGGGACATAGCATGCACATCCAATAGACAAAGAGATGCTAAACTCAGCAGCAGCAGCAACACTAATAGGCTTCGTAACCGCCAGGATCTCGCCATCCTCCAACAAACTCGGGTGCGCTGAAAACCCAGCGTCAACACCCTTGCCTGCAGCCAGCAAGCGGAAGGCGTACCGTCCGCCGAAACAGTATCCCGTCGTCGCAATCTTGGTGATACCCTGCGACTGGAGATACGCGACGCTCTTGGCAAGGATCGGGTCGATGACGGAGGGGTTGTTTCGGAGTGTCCACTCTGTTGCGTTCTCGTAGACCTGTTCGATTCCTACTGGTGCCCCGGAGTGGGCGATGATGGAGGGGCCGTCGCCGTAGGAGCATTGTTTGGCGGTGATGGGGAGGGCGAGGACCTAGAGGACAGTGAGGGAAGATCGCATCTTAGAGTTGGTCAGAAATTCACAGCTTGTGTAACCAATTCCCAAGTGCAAGGTGAATCGAGGTCAGCCTATTTGATGGCATCTAATCAATATATAGGGTTACAGGTCAAGATCCCGGCTTCGCCATTTGACATGATGCAGTAGTCCCCCATGTAGCTATTCCCAGCGTTCGACAGGGGGTGGCGCCCAATGCATGTGTTCCCCGCGTGGTTATCAGCAGGAGAGGGGCGCATTGCAGGAAATAGTGGCATCAAGACAGGGATAGCGCCGCCTCGGCTCGTGTTGTCAGGACAAGCCAATATTTGGCATTCACACCATGGCTCCTTGCAGCAAGGCTCCAAGTTAGTTCTCACATATCACCAGTTAAAGGACTTGAAAAGGACCAGATTCAAGCATTGCTAATTTAACCATGCGTGTGCGTTCCTATAAGTACCCAGCCTAATAACCCGTTCCCATTCCAATCCCAAGCAGTCCAAGCCTCGGTCCAAACGCCCCAACATCTTACACTTTGCTCCCCAAAACGTTTGGTGGGCTACTGTCCCTTTGAGTCTGTGTATCCCTAGGTTCATCACTGCTCTGCGGCCCCGTATACATGAACGGATTCTTGTTGTCTGTTCCCGTGGCATCCCACCCTCGCATTTGCCTCGCAAAATGCGACCCATTGTGTATCTGCCCCAGAAAGCTCTCGGGCGACATGTCACTGACGGATTCGTCGCGCAACACGCCCCATTTCATTAGGTGTCGATGCATCGGCGCTTTGAGTGTTGGAACAGAAGCAGCGAGGATGCCAAGCGTCAGCTCGAAACCCCAGAGAATATCCTGAACCATGTTGATCTTGGGACCGCTTTTGCCAAGGTAATCCATAATGAGAAACAACCGAGCGACAGCGACGGCGGTTGATGCCAAGCCAGCGCCCATGAGGCATCCTATGAGCACTTTCTCGTGGAGAGGTCGCCGGAGGTGTAGGATGAAGGTGATGGGAAGGAGCGAGAGAATCAAGTCGGATGCGATTGTAAATGCTGCACCTTGGAATCAGCCATGCCATCGAGACTAGATAGAGGGAAGCCTACCGCTGTAGACGTAACCGTAGACCATGAACTTAGCCGGAGGAATGCATTCTGCCGTTGGCGTTGGAGCCCATCTCGCTGAGACGGGTCTGCACATGATGAGATGCATCGTGGTACCGACAATTAGCATGCATGCTTGAATGGCAAGGACAACCCACAACGTAAGTCTCCATGGCCGCGAGTCTTTGAGTCGGAGAAGCATCAAGGCGATGGAGATGCGGATCAGGTTCATCGCCCACACCCAAAGGACTCCGTCGGCGACAACTAGCGGTCCGATTGTCCATGGGTCTGGAAGAAATCCTTCAAGTCCCCGGCCATGGTAATACATTGCTGCGTCGATGCCATACCAAGCGATTGTCAAGATCTATCGACCATTAGCAATATTCACGGAGGATGGGACGGTCCCGTTTTCACCAATGCAAACACCAACGTCAGATCGTCGCCTCCAATGCGCCATGTCGGCCGTATCCTCCAGTAAACACGAAATCCCGTCGTGATGGAAGCAATCCCGAGAAGTACACCGACCGGTGCAAGTGAATGCGCATCAAGCCTATCGCCGGCTTGGTATCCCGGGTCAACAGGCGGAGAGGGCGGAGAGGCCATGATGTCGGGGTCATTCCATGTTTGGCTAGACGGTGGCTAGGTATCGTGGTGCAGACAAGCGGCCCCGTGATGCTTAAACCCACCAAGGACCACACAATGCGTGTCGTCTGTCGTTGACGTGCAGGGCGTGATGTCGGTTGCAAGCGTGTGCTGGGTTTTGGAGGTATGCAATTGGCGCGCATATTAGACCCCCTAGCAACCGAGCGAGCCTCGCCGGTACGGGCTTAGCGCCATCTTTTTATTGATCGCGGGTCCGGACCGGTCAAGATCTCGGCAATCCTGCTGCATCAGGGAGTTCATGCGTGATTGGAGAGGTCCGTGAATCGCACGATGGGGTCTTCATTTGAAGGCCCGCGACGTTGGGATTCAGTCTGGTGTGACGCGGGATGAACGCGGGCCAGTATTTCTCGGTGTTTGATGCGTTGACTTGGACATGCTCCATTCAAGTGCAAATGCATGCTCAGTGGACACATCTTTCAATCATTGGGATGGCAGCTTACGTCACAACGCCGAAAATGTAATTAGCAGCTTTCTCACGTGGTATGCTGGCCAACTCAAGTAAATAAACATCGAAGATGGTGGGGACGCACTGATACCCGGCCGATACAAGCCAAAGCCTCGAAAAGTGTTGATATGTCGTCTTTCTGGTTGTGGGAAGCCCATCTAGTTCTAGCCAAATCATGCCAGGATGAGGATGCATTCCACAGCGCGCTATGAAGAGCAAACCCGGACCAAACGGTTGTTGATACAGGCCAGGTTATTTTGGCTAAGATACATTTATCCCGCCGATTCGGTCTTCCACACAGCATGCTGATATGTCCCGTGTCCGAACTCTGGAAGTTTACCTTCCCTGGTCAAGTCCGAACAGCTTTTCCTTCCCTGGTTAGCCCTAAAACCAAGCCACGCGGCTCTTCACATAATCTCACGGATGTATTTGGCTCGCATCGGGCGTCGGACGGGTGATGTGTGTACAATCTATCGCTACCTTGCTGTTTCCTGGGTTTCTTGAGAGCAAACCTAAGCAATGCCATAAATCCCTACTTAAAGCAGGCAGTTTCCTGACAATCCAAGTGTGCCAGGGAACTCGGGTATCCAGTTGTCTCACCATCTTCTCGTCCCACCATTTGCATCAACGATGAAACTCCTCACTCTAATCTCCGCCCTCACAACCAGCTCGGCTTTCATCTTCCCCTCTGACCAACCTGACGGCATTTACACCGTCTCCATCTCCGCCAGCGGCAATGCTCTCTCTTCGCCCGTCCTCATCGCTAACTTCTCCTCTTTGCCGGGCCTAAGCCGCCGACAAGCCCCCAACCTTCCGAACCCCTCAACAAACTGCCACAACCGCGGCATCAACAGAGGAGACTACGACACCGCTCTTCGAGCATTCAACACAATTTGTGACAGGGTGAATACTACCCTGCCTTCACAAGCGTCGTCGTCAGCGCCGGCAATGCCATCACATATCTGTGCAACTACGAAAACTCGAACCGGTGCTGGAGCAGTGAGTCGAATGAAGCAAATGGGTTGATCAATGGGCGCTGTGGGAATAACGCTGGCCGGGTTTATGTCGACGCGTATAAGAAGTCGCACGGGAGGGAGAATGCGGGTGTTGATATATGTTAGGGTGGAAGGCAGGAGGTTCCGAGCGAGTGACAAGGTGAAAGAAATGTGATGGTATGACAATAGAACAGACTTTCTTGAATGGATTGGTTTATGTTGCAGGGCTAGAGTTAATATGTAGATCAAGGTACCTACTCACTGCCGAGATGCCAACATGGGTAGAGACACCTCATTGCAGCTTACAAAACTTGCCATTCCCATCAATTGCACCCTTGCTCTGCCAGCGACAGCTAGTCTACCTAGGCAGGTAAACGTTATCCCTCCGAGGGGACGATCAACTATTGTCACTTTTTTACAGCCAACGTGGGTCCAATGAGTCTCGAATGAAACCCCTAATCGTCTGTTAGCACGCGTGATTCCAAAGAGCTGTCTAACTTGGAGGCTTACCAGGCTGCTTTACATCCTTCAGTGGTTTGGAAGTCTAGAGCCATTTCAACTCCACCTTCAATCCAACGAATCATGGTTTCTGCGAACGAAAGATGTCAGATAAGTATCCTTAACAATCGCTTTGCAGGTTACACTATTACCTCCCCGTTTCGTGAAGCATTTTCTTGGGGTTATATCGCTCATGATGATGGGTTTGTTGAGGCCTTCGTCATAACAGAATATAATTGATGGCATCTGGTTTTGTGAGGATTAATGGTAAATTCCTTGGCATAGTTGCTGAACTTACATCGACCCGCGGCGAGATATGGGGCACATAAATACCGTTACCGAGATCAAACCAATGGTCATTACGAAATTTATAGACACTTAGGCGGAAACACCCCTCTGGCAGCGAAGGTGGGTTGGGTTGATCGCGCTGGAACTCGAAATTGCTTGTGACTTGGAGTTCTAGGTCGTCGGAGACGTGATCCACAGTGTGCGCCGGATTGTCTGGTTCTCGGACTTCGGTTGTCATTCTGGCCAGTGACGCGTATTCAATTGGCTTGTGCTCGCCTGTAAAGACGATGCCATCCCCTCCGTGCCACCTCCTTTGAGGAGCAGGTGTCGACTTGATTCTGATTTTTGGCGCCCCTTGGTGATGGTGTTTAGCATGATGGCTTCTCAATTTTTGGGTCGTGGGAAAAGCTGGATATAAGCAGCCTGGTACTTTGCAGAGTATGACGGGAGAATGAGCCTTTTCGTGCTCGTCTCTGCATAGCTCACTGTCGAAGCCTGTTTGGCCCAGGGGACAAGACTTGAACCTGCAGGTATAGACCGCTGATCGAAAGTCATGTTTGAACTTTTCTAGTTGCTGGATGCTGAAGCCTGGGAATGACCGCGCAATAAGGAGGACGCTGACGGTTTTCTGGTAATTGAGCAACAGGGCTGCGAGATCCGTTATCTCGCCGAGGTCCGTCGCTGGCTGTCCCGTGCTGTTCGGTATGGAGGAAGTCAGAGATGCAATGTGGGCAAGCGTGCCGTCTGTTGATTCACTGCCCGCCCGGGGTTTGACCTCATGTTGTGCTGACAGGATGTTCTTCGCGGCGCATTGCAAGGAATCATGACGTTGAAGGTGAGCTAGTCGCGTGTCTGATGTGCCAGCTTCGGCTACGGGCTCGACCTGCAAAAGTGAGTTGAGGAAATTTGCAAACTCGATGGACCGAGTGAAAAAGCGTGATGTTGTATCGAAACCTTGCTCTGAAGTGGCAACCGACAGCAGATACTGTACCCAGTGCTCTGACGCATAGGTATGCAACCCGTGGAAGCCTTGAAGGACTCGACGGAGTCGGTTGTGGGCTGAATAGCTTGGCTGAAAGATCTGAAGCCCCGACAGCAGGCATAGCACAACAGCAAGGCCCTGTTCATGCGCTGCGTAGTTTTCGTCCAAGCTGACAATGCTCTCTGGAGTCTGAAGAAACCTGGGGTGCGGTACATCAACACGGGTTTCCAGGTTGGGTACTCAACATCTGGAGGACTCACTCCTTGACAGAAATATGCACAAAAGCAAAGGTTGAATCTGGCCGTTCTTCAATGAGCGACCCGCACATGTCAAACAAGTAGCTAGGTGCCAGTTCTTGAACGTGAACGTCTTCCTCTTCAGCGGGAACGGAGAGGGCGGAAAGGAGCTCGACTTTCCGCAGCGGTCTTTTTGCGAATGCAATCCAACCAAAGATGGCGCGTAAGCGGCTGATGGACCGTCTATCGAAGTGTGATACAATTTGCGTAAGGATTTGCCCGTAGCTGTTAGACGTTAGTGTCAAACTTTGGGTTACATGGAAAAAGAATGACAAACAAGTCTCTCAGCTCTCTTGGGAGAGTGTCAACAGCACACATGACCTCCGCCTTCCTTGTGAACATGTTCGTCGTCAAGTATTCGAGCACAAGTCTTGCCCAGAGAAACATTCCTGCAAAAGTGTCAGTTGTGTCCCTGAGAGACTGTATTGTGATGGATTGAGCAGACCGTCCGCTTTGATGGCTATTTGCGTCTCAAGGCTGTTCAGTTCTGCGTTGCTGATGCCCATCTGAAGCCATCGTGAACGCAGCGCACCAAGTTTTTGGGATGCGTAAAGAGCAATGGATTTCTCCAAGGCCCTTTTTTCGCTTGAAAGTGATATAGCATGCTTTTGTTTCAGCTTCTTGGCCAATGAAGGTGGCATACAACTTGAAACCAAAACTTTGCAGACAGCCGACGTTGACGCGAAAGCGGCCGACACCATACGTTCCAGTAGACTGATGATCTTGAGTTGCGTTTCCTTGCTGCACTCGTCTATCCCATCAACAATGATGTGAACGTATTTTGTCTCCGCAGGATTGTTGGAGATGGCGCTGACCGTATCAAGTACCAGCCTTTCAAGTGCCTGTATGGTGATAGGCTTTTTTCCGAGAATGAACTCGTGGAAAATAAAGGCCACAAGGTCTTCGTCTGAACGAACAAGCTGTAGGAGGACGGACCGTAGAAACTGCCCGTACTCCGTCGATGCCACTTGTGAGTAGGTGCAGACGTGGGCGACAACAAGAGAACTCCCTGAGAGCCGAAGAAAGTTGATCATCTGAGCAGCCAGCACGCTCTTCCCAGTCCCCGGATTACCATGCAAGGTCAGGAAGGCTGATTCCTGGCTGCATCTCATCCAAGCCAGCATCTTAGAATGAGCCAGGATCCAGTCGCCCGTCCCGGGGTATTTCCTTGGTTCTGCCAACAGGGAGTCCAAGATTTTGCCCTGTTCGCTGTCATCTAGTTTCAGCCAACCTACGATCGCAAGGTACTGAGTTGCTGCGCGTTCCTGTTCCTCTTTCTCAATCTTTTCAACTAACTCGCGGTTCGACGCCTCCACGGCCTCTCTCGTTTTCCGCAAATCAGACAGCCCTGTCGCATTGGCCGTGGTATCCACGAGGCGCTCATGGGCTTTGAGATCGTCGATGATGCCGTCGAAGCGACGTTGGAATCGACCCCACGAGGTCATAAAGAACACCTTCCAGCCTGCGATGTGTTCAGTATCCTGAAAAATATAGACGTACAACGGTAGACTGACCACCTCGATTGACAAACTTGTATGCCTCTTTGTGAAATCTTAGGATGTCCGAGTAAAACACAGCGAGCGTGTTCTGGACCTCAGCGTTGTCGAAGTAAGTCACCTCAATGATACAAAATCTTGCAAGGGGCTCGGCAATGCGAGCATACGCGGCGATGATCTTGTCAAATGCGGCGACATAGTCAGAGGCGATCTTGTGGGAACGATGACGATTAGCTCAGTGTCTAATACAACAAGGTGTTATCGCCGGCTGGAGGCGTGTGTGTGCATTGTATTGTACCTTCAAGACCAGCTTGATCGGCGCCCATATCCATGGCAAGTATGGCGTTCCATTGCAGACTACCTCGATGGATTTTGCGTAGTACTGCAGCCCGGTGAATAGCGGCGTCAAGCGTCGCATATTGCGCAGTAATTGACGTGCGGCGAGCTGGTCCTCGATACCGTGCGCCGTCTTGATGACATCGTCGAGTGTTGTAGTCGAGAAACCGGCGCCGTCGGTCTCCGAAACGGTGCGTTTCAGGTCGTTGAAGGCTTCGCGGATGGTGCGCTGGGCTGCGACAGAAACCCGCGAAAGGAGCGGCATTTTCGATATCGGACACTTGGATCCGATGTCACTCTCAAGACATGCTGCTTTCAGTCAGTCAGTGAAACCCACGCAAACCGGCTTTTGATAACGCGTTGGCAGGCACTTGACAGTGCCACATGTATTGTATTGGGAAGCGCGCCAGGCGTTCAGGGTGGTCGGCATCGTGGTCGCAGAGTTTTCACCTACAGGTCGAGAGACGGTGCCCAAGGCAGAATTTGTTGGGCGCTAGCCAATCGTCATCCACCACACCACATGGAGTCGTGTCACACAACTTGCGCAGCCCACGCTATTGCTGCAGGCGCAATCGAATGACAGGCGAGGGACTGCTGCCAACCACACCCATCACCGTCAGACTCCGCCCCTCGGCCCATACGTGACCGCACACTCACTGCGATGCGTTGCGCGCAAACTCCACCTTGGCTTCTCAAAACAACAACAGCTACCCAAGGTAGACGGGCGCGCCATGTTTGATTTCGACACTTCTGGCGCTTTTGGGCCACCCGAATGGGGGTCGTCGGTCATCCAACACGGCGATATTCTCTGGGACCTGCCCCTACCAGGCGGTGCTGAGGTCAACGCGGCCGGTTTTCCGGCAGATAATGCGCCAGAGGCCCAACTAGGACGTGGGATAGTCTGCTTTGGGATGGTTAGTAGCAGCCACTTACGTGCCGATGGTCGATGGCCTAGTTGACTTGATCTAGTTTATGAACATCCCGGGTCGATGCCAATACCAAGGTCTCGAGATAGTGCCAAAGCGCCTGGTCCGACTGGACGGTGTTGACTCCTTTGTTGGAGCGGTGGACGGCGACATCAAGGGAACCATCGACCCGGACTCAACGTTTCTGACGTCGGCCCTCCTCGAAGAACCCAGCCTCGAGCTTCAGATTATTTGTACCATTGCGGCCGATCCAGTCAAGTTAGCGAGCAACGGGAAGCGTCTGCGGGTATCCGGTGCCTTACCAAGGTGTTCCTTGGACATCATCCTGTACGGGCCAAGCAGTCTTTCGGATGCCCTCTGCAGCTTCATTGACGAATGCAACGAGCAACTTGAAGATGACCAGAAGCTGTATCTCCAGGATCCTGTTCTCTGTGACAGGAATGTACCTTATTGCAACCCACAGAGACTTCCTCCGCTGGATCCCACCACAGTCGTACTCACTTTCGATCTAGCCAATCTACAGCGGAAGCCTATCGAATTTGAAGACTTGGCGCCCCGGCCCGAGCTATTAGATTTATTGGACTCCCAGGAGGATCTTCCCGAAGCGGCACAGCCTCCGGCGATCATGACATCACTGGCGAGGTGAGACTTACCTGACATTCGCCGAGCTGCCTACCTTAACTATCAACTAATACTCCACAGGCATCAGAAACAAGGTCTAACATTCATGCTACGAAGAGAACAGGGCTGGGCATTCGACGGGTCGAGACCGGACATATGGGAAGCGGTGGAGAACGAGAAAGTCCATTGGTGGGTACCTACCTCTTTACTACCTATCTGTCCCCCCGGTTTACATCTCGATGGGATTTTGTGGAACTGATCTCTCTCCAGCTTCATTAATCGGATATCCAACGCTCGTCAGGCAGATGAGCCGCCGCCATTTTACGGCGGGATTGTGGCCGACCCAATGGGTCTCGGAAAAACTCTCGCCATGATTGCCCTGATTGCCTCAGATGCCTACAATCCAATGCTGGACTATTCCGAAAATCTATCTGGGGTTCTTGGCGCAGAGTCCTCTGAAATCACACTGATCATTGTCCCACCTGCGCGTGAGTGGCGGAGATTAAGTAACACATGACAAATAGCTGATTAGCAAGCAGTGCTGGGAACCTGGGAAGAGGAGTTGAGGAGGTATCTCCCCGGGCCATCAGCCATTTGAAGTTCCCGAGGCTTCGCTGACAACACGGTAGCCATGTCACACCTCAGTGCCTCCCCTGGCTACTATATCATGGGAAATCACGCCCTACAGACCACTCGCAGCTCGAGGGGGTAGCCATTGTCCTAACGACCTATCACACTGTGTCCATTGAAGGCAGAAGCCCAAGCGGTCGACGGTCGTCGTTGCTGTTTTCGATGAAGTGGAGGCGGATGGTGCTCGACGAAGGTATGCCGGGTATTATGTCCCATCAAAGGAGCTTTCGCTCTACGTACAAGACACTGACCGTGTAGCTCATTTTATACGCAACGCTGACTCCCAGATGGCGAGAGCCATATGCGCGCTGGACGCCGTCTCTCGCTGGGCTGTGACTGGCACGCCTATCCAGAACCACATCAATGACCTGGCAGCCCTGCTCAAGTTCCTCAACGTGTACCCTTACTCAGAGAAGCGTGTTTTCGATGCTGACATTTCTCATCACTGGAAGTCCGGAAACGACGGTGAGGCTGTCAAAAGGCTTAAACGTCTGGCCGGTTGCCTTTTGCTTCGCCGCTCAAAGGGTACCGTCCAGCTTCCACCAAGGCACGACCAAGTCTGCCACGTCGAGTTCCAGCCCCAAGAAAGAGAGCTCTACAACCAGCTGAGGACTCGAGCCATTGCCCGGATTGATGATTCTCTTCTCGCCGTCAACCGCGGTGTAGATACCGCCACGTCTTTCATCAGTATCTTGCAACAGATCGAGGCTATGCGCATGGTCTGTAACCTCGGACTTCTGTATCCAAGCCGACATGAGATATCAAACACAAGCCTGAAGTCGCAAGACTGGCAGGAAACGTCCCAGCGCGCCTTCAACCTTCGCCTCGAGATGGGCCCCATCCAATGCTTCTCTTGCTCTTTTTCCTTTGACGGAGCTTCCGATCCATTCAATGACGCTGAGTCAGTGAGTCCATTGTACGCCCGGTGCCTAAGATGCATCTGCTCCGGGTGTGCACAAGGCAAGACCCAAGGGACGTCGAAAACCCCAGCCATGTGCGGGCATAATCCTCCATGCCCAGTTGCCCCCGTTTCAACAAATCCATCTGGTTCGGAGGAGCCGCCTCTATCCTTATCCCACAGCACAACCCAGGAAACAGCTTACATGCCAACCAAGGTCCGAGCTCTGATAGGTGATCTGAAAAGAGTCCCTGTCGGCACCAAGAGGTGGGTATTTGTTTCCACACAACCCCTTTGACCTCTCCTCATCCGTGCTCACAAAAATAACAGTGTTGTCTTTTCGACTTGGCGGATGACCCTCGACGTTGTCGACACGGCCCTCCGCCAAGCCTGTATCCCGGCCATCCGCTTCGACGGCAAGGTCCCGCAGCGGGATAGACAGAGCGTTATCAATAGGTTTCGCGATGAACCATCCATTCAAGTCATGCTGCTGACACTCTCGTGCGGAGCAGTTGGGTAAGGCCTCGACAGGGGGACCGGCTTCACGCAGCTGACTTGTGACCATAGATTGACTCTAACCGTCGCTTCTCGGGCCTATCTCATGGAACCTCACTGGTGAGCAACCTAGGATTCCCGAGTAACCAGAACTATAACCCGATTTAACACGGGCAGGAACCCTACCATTGAAGACCAAGCCTTAGCGAGAATCCACAGAATCGGTCAGACCCAAGAGGTCACGACTGTGAGATTTTACGTCCGAGACTCATTTGAAGAGGCAAGTGACGGAAGGCGCTGGCTGTGTCAAAAGTCCACGACTAACTCTCTCCTAAGAACGTCGTGAAAAACCAGCAGTCCAAAAGAGATCTTGCGAGCATTCTCCTCGCACCAAGCGGGGCAGCGGTCGGCGACTTGGGGCATCTTCAGGTGAGTTGAGTTGAATCCCACGTTCGGGAGCTTGTATTGACAATGACAGCGTCTTCGAGCATTAATCTGACCTCGCGTGCATGGAGGCGATGAGAAAGCTGAGACTACCACTTATCCCGCGTTTGGACTTGGTTATTTCAAGAAAGTTTCGCCTTGTAGATTCTCAAAGTCGTGAATTCATTGCTTTTCAGTTGGCTTCAAGACGCTCAAGCCAAGGGTCACTTAAAAGCACCGCCGCGATCTGAATCCATCATCACTTCGAAAACCCAGAAAACCAACCCTCCACTTCAGCACCCTTCCCATCGTAACCGACAATATTCCCCTCATCCTCAACAAAGATACCACTCCGCCCTACAAAAGTCAGCTCCATCCCAGCTGCCCACCAAGTCTTTGACTCACAGCTTATCGGGCTCATCATCTTCATCACAGTCCCTAGCCGCAGCCCCCACATTATTCACATCCTGCCTCCCAAACCGTTCAATCATCAGCGTGATCTTGGCGTCCTCCGGAGCTATTACCCAATCAACATCACTTAACACACCATCAGCGTGAGTGTCAACAAAACATACTCGGCTCCCCACCGCGTCCAAAAACTTCCAACGTGGTCTCAACCGGTGTTGTCCTAACCGACATCTCAATCCCCATCACTCTCGTCCCTCCGTTTTCAATAGGGAGCGATTTGATTGCGAGCACGGCAAACTCAAGCGTGAGCCTCCCCACTGTAAGGAGCGTGATATCTCGAAAGTCGAAATAGAGGCAGTTATCGAACTGTTCACCAGTGAGATACTTGGCGTGTAGTTGTGCGCCGCCTCTGATGATGGGGTTGTTCCATTGGCCCCCGACGGATTGTTTCGCGATTGGTTTGTCGCTGCAAGTTGCGTCAAAGAGCGCGGTTACGCGACAGGTGTAGGGTGTACCTGAGGGTATGGACCCGTTGGGAGGCGTGAATTTGATGATGATAGGTGGGAGCGGGACGTTGCCTGGGGTTCGTGGTGGGGGTTGGCGGGCGATGGAGATGGTTCCGGGGGATGGAGGTAGAGTGGTGATCGGTAATTCGGAGGTTGAGGCATTGAAAGGCATTTCGGGCAATGTTTGTTGGCAATTCTCGCGGTTGATGGAGCGATGGACAATATTCAGTGCTTTTTGTATATTCGTGTCTGATGTTTTATCTGAACGTACGGGCTCTGACGGCACATTTCTCATACAGAGCACAGTGGTACGAGGCTCGTTTCATCTGAGGAATTAGGTAGCCACCCAGCACACCACGCATTGATAATGTGCCCGCTGCTGTCGACTTTGTGCTCCAGCTGTCCAGAGAGGTCTTGTGGGTGTTCTTCATTCAATCGTCTCCACACATCGACAGCAAGGATAAAATGTCGCGGCGCTGACTGCCCGCTCTAAACCTTCTCAACGTTGACTAACCACATTGAGGTTTGTCAAGACTAAGTAGACGGTCCATCTAGTCATTCGGCACCCGGCCAGCTGTTCTTTTCTTGCTGCAGCCCTTGGGGTGTCTAGTCATTTACTCACGCAAGTTACTTCCTCCAGTGGGCGGACGAGTTGGCCCTTGAGTCTCGACTTGGAGTTTTTCAGGACTTAGCGAAGAAGCAACACCCTCCGCCGGCTGTGGTGTCTTGTCCATCGGCCGCATCCGCATCGTGATCGACCACCCAGGCTGTATCAACGTTTGCCAAGCTGTAGGCGAAATGACCTTCCCGTCTGGGCCGGTGAGATTGTAGTGTCCGTCACGCACATCGGGACCCAGAACATCATCGTGGAAAAGGGACATGTTGATCAACTCCTCCATACCCTGGACGAAGGGAGCCCCAGTTAGTCCACTCGAAAGCATCACATGCGAGGGATTACATCCGAGATAACTTACCGCCCAAGTTGCGCAGTATTTAAACGGGAAACCAAAGTCTCGACCAACGGCGTCTTTGAGCTTGATAGAGTTCCGTACCATCTCGGTTTCTTCTTCCTCGTTGTCGGTAACCCACTCGTCCGTCTCTTCGGGGATAGGCCTTTCTGTCGGTTCGGTCTTGCTGTCCATTTCCCCAGCAGTGTCACCATGTCCTCCAACTGCAGCTTCGGTTTTCATGTCCCCCACGCTGCTGTTAGACCCGTTATCTGAAAGTGTCTCTCTATCGTTGTCTTCATCGTCTTCCACCGCGTCGTACACAGCTGAGGAAACGGTGAAAAAAGCGAGCTGCTCGAGGTGACGACTGACATGGCGCTGGTAGAGCTTAACGTTGAAAAACTGCACTTCGCCGCACAGGGAGCAACAGTTGTCAGCCCAGGTACCTACAACTAGCTCTCTCAACTATCAAATATGCCCAGAACCTGTATTGTATACACAGCGTAAAAAAAGAACATACAGTTTAGGCTTCAATAGCAAAAGGAAGTCACAACCTATCGCATAGGCGAGGTAGTACAGTCCAACTTCGCGACAGGCGTCGAGTTGACGGCTCCTAGCCTGTGCCTTGTTTGGTGTGTTAGAATAAGGATGGTTGGCCTGAGAATGACAGGAGAACGGGGCCTGTCTGTCTGAACGAAGGGAGTGTCTCGTGCTACCAGCGTTGAATTTCTTCCGATCTTTGCACAAAGAACAAAAAAACCGTCCCATAATTTACTACTTCGTATGTATGACGCCGCCAGGTGAGTTCAAACGGAATAGGCCAGTTCGGAAATATAAAAGCTACCTTACTCTTCTCCATTATGTACATCTTTCCTCAAACATTAACTTATGGCATCTACAACGTCCTCGTCTGGCTGCGCTCTAGCAAAACCGCGTGGTTCAAACAACAGGATGAGCAAACTTAATCTCGCCCGTCAGCCGCCGCTATTTTGGCAGCAGAATTGCAACCTCAATACCTTTATCGTGAGGTTGCAGCCCAACGGTCACATACCCCTAGGAACATCATACCTCTGCCAAGTAACGCGGCTCACGGCAACGGCCTCGTCCAGGACGGTCACTATGCGGAACCACCTAGGGCTTTGGTCAAACAGGATCATTGCGGGTGGCGGCTGGCGTAAGGGTTACACCCTCCTTGAGAATGGACGATCCGTCGATAACGGCGTCTACTTTGCGTTTTTGGACGTAACCATCAGCGCCATGGGACTCTTCACACTCGAGCTGACAGTGATGGTGACTGAAAGAAATCTCGAGACAAGCGGGCTGAGGAAGACACATACCTAGGTTCTCGCTACGAGTACGCGAGCGGTTACGATTTTCCCTAGTGGCGCGCGCGCTTCGCCACTATTGAGCTTAGTATGTACTTCGATTTTGACACTGGGAAGAGTTTCTGCTAACGTCTTTGTAGCGGAAGAAGAGAATGATATCTCAGCAAACCTCCAGATGTATTCACGGGTGCTCTAATTAGGTAGTTAGTTTCCTGGTGGGTGTTTCGAGACCATGACATTGGGGTCTCAGATCTCCGCACTTGGTCATATATGTGGTGGGAGAAGGACTGAAGACTGGAACTACAGTGTTCCAGCTTTGAGTTATTTCGCTGCGTAAGAAACACAAGATAGCAATGATTTCAAAGACTGAGGTCTACGCCACTTTATTAGTTCCTTGCATTGAAGAATCTCAATAGAGCGAGACTTAAAACACGCGAACACACACAACATGACTGTGAGGTTTGTTCTCCCGTGAGTCTAAACACTTCAAGCTCTTGGGTATAAAAAAAAAGACTCTGACCCCACGCAAGAGAACCAAGATCTAGATAATCTTCACTGTTCTCACCTCCGCATCGCCTGGTAACTCAATAACATCCTCAGTCTGAGCAAACCCTAACCGCTCGTAAAACCCCTCTCTCCCCTCGACTGGGGCAAGAACCAAGTAATACTGAGGCGTGAGCTCCCCTGGTCTCGTTTCCTGACCCCCAATCAGCACGCATAACGCTCTTTCTGCTAGCCTGACGGTCTGCGGATCTGTCCCTGGACAATCCGCCACAAACGGCAAAGTAACCAGCGGTATGTCACCGCCCGCCCCAATCACGACGTGCAGGTCGTTCCGGCCGTTCCATTCCCCACCAAACTTTCTGCCGACAATCATATCTACCGTCCCCCAGCACGACATCGCGGACAACGTGACCTGGCCTGAGATGGGATTGCCAAAGGGGCTGTCATGTTCGTACTCGCAAAACGTCTCATCCTCATGCACCCTGACGTTGGGATCGGGGACGAAGCAGTTTCTCGTGACGTGCCTATATCGAATGGCACACGTTGATTCGGTTTTGAACTGTAGACTACCGGAACGTGGAAAGCAGCTCCGAGACATCCATGACCAGGTTGGAATGCTGGATTTGGAGCGAGCGGTTTTCTTGCTTCTTGTGGATGACCAGAGCAGCGCCCGAGGGAGATCCGCTGACCACAAGCCGGCGAGGTATGTGTGTCCGGTAAGGGTCTGGAACTTGTTTGCTATGCCGGCGAGGGCAAAAGGGCGGTCGAGCTCGTGGCTAAGAAGTAAAAACGAGTACTCTTCAACGGCTCGAAGCCAGAAGTCAAGGGCCGGCTGGGTGCCGCCGTTTCCCTGGCAGATGTCGTGGAAGAGTACCTTCTTGGGGTAAAAAGACTGGAGCCTCGCTCCGATACTCTGGAATTCGCCGCCGTCGTTGTCCACGAGAGCGTTGGCGTTGACGCTCCGAACACTGAGCGACTGGCCGTGGGCTATGCGTCCACACTCGCAAAAGCAGTCTGTCCTGCACTCCCAGAGGATCTCAGATGCACCAAAATGCAGTGTCCGTCGGGAGAGTAGCCTTTCCTGAAACACCCATGCCCGGTTCAGGAGTGGCTCCATTGCTGTGCGAAAGTATTCCATGTCGCCGTGCAAGGCCTCGTGACTTCGGTCGTGGGATATTCTGGCAAAGATGGGTGTTCCGTCCCCTAGTTCGGTGAGAGTGGTCTCGAGAGGATCGCCGTCCACGCCAGACAGGAGGGAGCCAGAGGTCTTGAGGGTATCCCTGAAACCCTGTCCATGGATTCTCGGGTGGAACAGCCCCCTCGTAGCATTCCGCATGGCTGTTGCAGCAACATTGAGAGTGGCATTGTAGTAGATCTCAGACATCTTGGCTGATTCAACCATCCAGTCCTCATGGTCGTCTTGTATGATGCACAGAGAATCGATCCACGCGTAACGACAGCCCAGTGCTCTCGCGAGGAGAATGAAGTCCTGAAAAAGAGGTGGTAGCCGGTCCCATGGTATTCCCTGCCGGTGGTTGTAGATGGTGTTGTGCGTCGTTCTGGGGATGTACTGCACGGCCCTGGAGCTTCCCCAACAATGACTGAGAGTCATATACGGCTCGTTGGGGTTGATCCCGTCGTCCACGAGGGTGTCGACTAATCTGACGCCATCTCGGATGTCGAGAAGGCGTTTTGGCAGTGTGAATGGGCCCTGTGCGCATTTCGGGTGTGACTCGTCACAAGACTTCATCCATGTCGAGGCCAGCTCAACAACCCGTTCCAGAGTCACGGCTCTTGGAACATGTGAGGCGCTGCCGATAGCTGGATAGGAGACCTGCGTGTTCACTTGGCTGCCGTTGCTGCAAGCTTGATCAGCTATGCGACACTCCTCAAGGAGAAAATCAGGAGAGTTCCTACCCGTTTGTCCGGTAAAGCTCGATTCGCGATGTCGAATCCCGGATCGTGATGGCGTGGGGGTACGACTGGTCACTGATGTTGGGGTAGAACAGCGCCCAAAAGACCAGGAGGCCGGCCCCTGGCTGCTGTGCGAGACACAGAATGCGCTCAAACATGGCCTCGGCTTCATTCCGTTTTACTTTGGGTGACACCTTGGTCTCCCTCCACAAAGCGTCTGCGGCGTGCTGAACCGCGCGACAGACCCTGCATCCACGCGCGGCTTCCCGTTGCACCTGGTCGAAGCTGGTTAGCCAGTATCGAGCTTGCCCCGCAGGCCTCCCGGCTGCAACCGGCAGAGGCGCGAATCTGAAGCTAGAGTATTTGGCGTAATCGAGGTCGAGACACGCCGGGCAAACCCGGTGTTCATCGCCATGGACTGAGTTCTCGGCGATTTGCAGCGCATGTTCGTTTTCCATGAGCGTCCTGGGTTGGGACAGGCGACGTCGACGGTGGCTCCAAACGCGGGGCCCGCAGGATCCGGCACTGACGGGAGCGATTCTAGCGAAGTTGGCTCCGCTCACCGTTCCCGCGATGCGACAGAGGGTCGCCCGAACGGAGGCAGCCCAGAGAACCATAGCGAGGCCTACGGGAACATCGGGGGCGATTTTTCTTTTCTTTTCTGGACGGATTAGAATTGCTGACTGCATCGTCGCATCGCGGATTTTTGTTCTCTTCCCGGCAGTCATTCGCGGGCCACCCGCGCTAGGGTCATGTTGGTGCACCATGCGAGGATGCCATTGCCACTCTAGCTCGAAGGAGCAAGCAAAAACAGGACAGCCCCATGATGTCGTGGAGAGAGCCGAGGAGCAGCAAACACTTTGTCGTCTTTGCCTCTTCTCGCGACGGTGGAAGGGGCGGGCGCACTTTGCAGGGTTAGGGTTTATTGCTCGTGGCTTTGATTTCAACCCCTGCCGGCAACTTCCGTAGCACATCGAACACGGAGATGAGATTATGAGGCGAAATTCGCACCCAAATACTCTAAACAGTTTGCTGCGTACCCACGTTGTGTAAAGAATGAGTCCGACTCCTAACCCTGGCGCGACCATACAAATGTGTCGGACGCATTCTTCACACCGCGTGGTACCTATTCTGCCGCTGCCGCGGGGCTGCGTCTGGGGATCTGATCCGACCTGGTCGCTCCTGCCAGTCAAGTTGTTTTTGCCGCCGAAAAGTGGGTCTTGTTTCTTTACCGCCGCGACCTGCTCGCGGCGCCTGCTGATGCCCAATCACCTGGACCCCAGGTCTCCATCCCGAAACAACCCCACGGAAGCTTGACCGAGAGCAACATGAACGAAGATTTGCATCTGTGAGAGCCCAGATCCGCGTGGGTCGGGATGCTGTTTTCTTCACTGCCCTGCACGCCACGATGCATCATCCAGATTGTAGGTGACATTCTAATTCAGCAGCACCGGCCGTGTCCCCGCCCATTCCCTACGATGCTTGTGGATAATCCTCAGCACGTCGGGAACATCGACGCTGTTGATAGCCGCGGATTATACAAACGGTGACTCACGGGCAAGGGGCTTGGCTGAACTCTGGAGAGCTGCCTCCGACAGGTTGCTGTCGTCGCGACCAGACTCGGGAATCGCATCGCGGCGCGACAAGAGAGACGTCAGTCTCAAGCGGGGTCACACGATGTTCATTCCGTGCAATGGCGGCGGAGACAGGGCGGGCGCATCAACTCTGCAAATGCCAAGAATATTATATCGGCTACAAGTCTACCGACGGAGCGCGTTTTGGCTGCCTCTTCAAGTGAAGTGGTGAAGCATGGGGGTTTGGTCAATCGCTTGTGCTGGGCCGGGCCTCGGGAGCGAACGACTGGCTGCGAAGCGCCGGCCGCTTCGCCGACCAGCGGCTACAGACCTCGTCAAAACGTCGCCCGATGGATTTCTTTGGCTCGAGGCCGCGGAACAAAGAATGGAAACGTTTTATTTTGGGATCCCATTGTTTGGCGCGTGGTCATGTGGGGACCGCATCGCTTTTCGTCGCCTTTTATTGTGCGGCTGCCCGCACACCTTGCTATTGTCTCTATTGTTCCCTTATTCACGTCTCAACAATAGGCCTGCCCATTCATGCCGGGCGGTGCGTCACCTTTTCCTTTGACGCTCTTTCTTTTGTAGTCCAATTCTCTGTGCATTTTGCTTTTAATTCTTGTTTTCTCTTCGACTGTCGCTGGAGCATCAAGACTCCTTAATTCTAAGCAGTAATTCTCTTCCAACAAAAACCAGAGCTTCGACTTTCGTTTCGACACACAGCAAACACCAAAGCATTTCCTTACGACTTACGATCTTGGCTGGCACAAGACCACGAAAAAGTTACCCGCCATGTCCTACTACGGCGAAAAGTCCCGGGGCATACCCCCTGTCCCTTCCTCCCTCAAGCCCACCTCGTGGCAGATGATCGACCTGCAAGACGACAACCCGCGCCAGGCCGACCCGAAGCTTCCCCAGCACTTTTACACAGATCCCAACATCACGCCCTACCTCGGCCTTCGCGCACGGCTCTCGCAGTTATGGTTCAACAAGTGGACGGTCCTCCTGATCCTAGTCTTGGTCCGGGTTCTCATCATGACGAGCGGTCTCAACACCAATCTCCAAGACGCAAAGGTCAAGGCGCTGGAGGCATGCACCAAGGTTGAGGATGTTGGCAGCGCAATGGCATCAATGCCTCATTACCTCTCGGCCGGTGTCAACTCTCTCGCCTCGGACGGCATCAACAAGACGGTCCGGGCCTTGTTCGAGGTGCTCAAGTTGCTCCTGAAGGGCATCAGCGAGCTCATCTTTTTCGTCCTCAACATTTACATTGGCACTATCGTTTGCCTCATCACAGCCGTGGTCCGTGGTACCTTGGACGTGGGGAAGAAGGCGATCACGGAGGTAACCGATGTTATGAACAAGGGTATCGTGGAGATCACCGACAGACTCGCTGAACGTCTGAAGGGTATCCAGGAAGAGGTCAACAACGGTAGGACCAGCGTGATTGGCCTTGTCGGAGGAGAAAAGCCACCCCCGGAAGTCAACGCCGATGACTTGATCAAGGACCTTAGGAATATCCGGATCGAGCCATCCAAGGTGCTGAACGGGCTTGACCAGCTGAGCAAGGCCATCGAGTTTGACAAACTCAAGAACCTCACCAAGAACGCCATTGAAATCCCCTTTGAGATCGTGGAGAAAGAGGTGGAGGCAAGACTCAATTTTTCCGTCGAGGCCAACCTTTTCCCCTTGGCCGATAAACAGCAGCTCTCGTTCTGCTCCAGCAACTCGCGTCTCAATGACTTCTTCACCACGCTTTTCGAGATTGTTGCCAAGGCAAAGATTGGGTTTGCCGTCGCCATTCCCATTCTCGCCATCCTCGCCATGATCTTGATGGGCTGGGTCGAGATCCGCCGGTGGCGTAGGGAGAGGATGCGCGCCAAGATGTTCAACGACATGAAGCTCGATCCCACCGACATTGTCTACACTGCCTCCCGCCCCGTCACCTCTGGCATTGGCTTCAAGATTGCGAACTGGTTCCCGGCCGGCTCCAAGAAACAGATCTGGGCCCGATGGGCAGTTGCCTACGGTACCTCAACACCCGCTCTCTTCGTGGCCGCCCTCGCCCTCGCCGGTCTTTTCTCCTGTTTCTGCCAATGGATCATGCTCCGCGCTATCGAGAAGGAGGCACCTGCACTTGCCAACCAGGTGGGCGACTTTGCCGGCGACGTCGTGGGCACCCTGCAGCAGGTCTCGACTGACTGGTCTAACGACGCCAACGACGTCATCAAAGGCTTGCAGGGCACCATCAACAACGACCTCCTCGGATGGGTCAACAAGACCACCGACGGAGTTCAGGACATGCTCACTCGGTTCGACAAAGAGATCGACGAGCATGTCACCGGACTCTTCAACAACACGATTTTGTTCAACACAGCAAAAGAGGTCGTCGATTGCCTCATTGGCAACAAGATTGACACGGTCCGCAGTGGCATCGAATTCCTGAGGACGCATGCCAAGGTCTCCTTCCCTCTGTTGCCCGACAATGTCTTTTCCCAGGGCGCCAACAGTAGCGTTCAGGGTGACAGCGAGTTGACGAGCTTCCTTGCCTCCCCGGCATCTGTCACTACTGATGAGATTACTGGGGCAGTGCAAAAGGTCATCAACATGCTCACCAACGGCATCATCACCGAGGCGCTCATCTCCCTTGGCCTGTTCCTAGTCTGGGTCATTGTGGTCCTGATCGGCGTCGTCCGCTCGCTTGCCGGCATGGCGGGCCCCGACAGGACAAGGGCCGAAGGTGGTGATCAGTTTGGGTCGCAGCGCCAGAAGGATCTCGAGCCCGCCGACAACTTGGGCGCCGCACCGGCTTACGAAGAGGTCGTTTACACGGGCAACGTGCCGAGGGGCAAGACGGGTCTCGCGAGATACCCGAGCCACGCTCGCAAGAGCAGCTACCCCGAGGTAGAGGACACGAGCCGATAGGAGAGTTCTGTCCGCCCGCCACCACTGTACTCGCCAGTCTGAGCTTTTGCGACAACTACCATGGCTTGGATAGGCTGCACTGGAATTGAGCCAGAACTGAAATCGAAATTTTCGTTTCTTCTTTTCTTTTCTCGTTTGCATGGTTGGGGCGTTTGGGAGTGGGTGGCATGGTATTGCGTCTGACAACGGCTCGACGCCGGGTTGCATGGCATGGGCATGTTAAACAGCATTCAGCGAATGGTTCCGGTTCGTGACGCATTGTTTGGTGTTTTGGCGGTGACTGTGTGCCCTGGGGGCAAACTCTGGTGGTTTGTCGCCCCTTCTCCGGGGGGATGCTACGGCAATACCTAATGCTGGTGAGCTCGGTGCGATAGATAAATACAACAAAATAGTAATCCGTCAAGGACACAATTGAAGTGGCCAAAGGTGAACGAAGACAAAGTGACAATGTTTTCTTGTCGGAAACTCCAGGAAGGGATGCGCCGCCGACAGAAGTGCCTTGAAGATGCCAAGATAATCACGAGCGCCCCATTGGGAATCTCCGCCACCCAAATTGTCACGGAGGGGCCGTGATCGGCAGGGTGGCGGGCGGCGGGATGCGCTGCGGGGTCCCCAAACTGGGTGACTCAAAAACACACACGTTGGGCCTTGGACCTCTGGCACAAAGACCGCCTCCTCGACCAATTTTCTCCCTGTTACGCACATCTTTGCGCAACAGGATCCTCAAAACCCTCCAATTGGACTCCAATTGACCGCTTCAAGTCGAGGATCTCATCATGGAGGCGCTCAAGCAGACTTTCCAGCGCTGCAAGGCCCAGAATCGGGTATGACCCCGCCATTCCACGCCGGCTGCCGTTGGGCGCAACGAGGCGCCGTTCAGCAGACGGGCGGAACGTCGCACACCAGCTAACGTTTGACAGTCTGCCCTTGTCACGTATGTCACTGCCGGTTTCCCTACGGCTGAGGGCACGCCCGATGTGCTCCTGGGCATGGAGGCGGGCGGCGCCGGTGAGTTTTGCGCTGCTCTGCGCGGGGCTTGGCGGTGGGCTAATTTTCTCTTGCAACAGACATCATCGAGCTCGGCGTTCCGTTCACTGATCCCATTGCCGACGGCCCTACTATCCAGACATCGAACACTGTAAGACAGAAAGCTCAGGGGCCCTTGTATCGAAGCTGACAGCCCTCCTCACAGGTTGCGCTGAAGAATGGAGTCACGATCGAGTTGACGCTGCAGATGGTGCGCGAGTCGCGCAAGCGGGGGCTCAAGGCGCCCATCCTGCTGATGGGCTACTACAACCCGCTTCTCAGCTACGGCGAAGAGCGTCTGATCAACGACTGCAAGGAGGCCGGCGTCAATGGCTTCATCATCGTCGACCTCCCGCCTGAGGAGGCCGTCTCGTTCCGCAGACTCTGCTCCAGCGGCGGGTAAGTACTTGTTTCTTTGTCTCTATTCAGGACAGCTTTCTAACAATGGCCTTTGACAGCTTGTCCTACGTCCCCCTGATTGCGCCCGCCACCTCCGATACCCGAATGCGCCTGCTCTGCCAGCTCGCCGACTCGTTCATCTACGTTGTCTCCCGCCAGGGCGTCACCGGCGCCCTCGGCACCCTCAATGCCAACCTCCCCGAGCTTCTTGCCCGCGTCAAGAAGTACAGCGGTGACAAGCCGGCGGCTGTCGGATTCGGCGTCAGCACCCGCGACCACTTCGTCTCGGTTGCTCAGATTGCCGATGGTGTGGTCGTCGGTAGCATGATTGTCACGACGCTCCAGAACGCCGCCAAGGGCGAGGAGTCCCAGGCCGTCAAGGAGTTCTGCGCTTACCTCTGCGGGCGCACCACCTCCCCTGAGGAGGATGCTACCCGCGAGGTGGGCATCATCGAGGCTGTCTCGGTTGCCCGGGAGCCCAACGGCGAGGTCTCTGTCGACGAGGTTGTCCGCAACACCGATGAGCTCGTTAAGCAGTTGGCGGCGCTCCATGGCAAGATCCCGGAGCGCTTCGGTGAGTTCGGTGGGCAGTACGTTCCCGAGTCGCTCATGGACTGCCTTTCCGAGCTCGAGGAGGGCTTCAACCAGATCAAGGACGACCCGGCGTTCTGGGAGGAATACCGCTCCTACTACCCCTGGATGGGACGCCCCGGCCACCTCCACAAGGCCGAGCGCCTGACCGAGTATGCCGGCGGCGCCAACATCTGGCTCAAGAGAGAAGACTTGAACCACACCGGTTCTCACAAGATCAACAACGCCCTCGGCCAGCTTCTCCTGGCAAGGAGGCTCGGGAAAACCAAAATCATTGCTGAGACGGGTGCCGGCCAGCATGGAGTCGCGACAGCCACTGTCTGCGCCAAGTTTGGCATGGAGTGCACCGTCTACATGGGCGCTGAAGATGTCCGCCGACAGGCGCTTAACGTCTTCCGCATGAAGCTTCTCGGCGCCAAGGTGGTTGCCGTTGAGGCCGGCAGCCGCACCCTCCGTGACGCCGTCAACGAGGCTCTCCGCGCCTGGGTCGTCAACCTTGAGGATACCCACTACATCATTGGCTCTGCCATCGGGCCTCACCCCTTCCCGACCATTGTACGAACCTTCCAGTCCGTCATTGGCAACGAGACGAAGGCGCAGATGCTTGAGAAGCGTGGCAAGCTCCCCGATGCGGTTGTCGCCTGCGTTGGTGGTGGCAGCAACGCCGTCGGCATGTTCTACCCCTTCAGCAACGACCCCAGCGTCAAGCTGCTCGGTGTTGAGGCCGGTGGCGAGGGTGTTGACACGCCCCGCCACAGCGCCACGCTCACGGCTGGCACCAAGGGTGTGTTGCACGGCGTGCGGACGTATATCCTGCAGAACGAGCACGGCCAGATCGACGATACCCACTCTATCTCGGCTGGTCTTGACTACCCCGGTGTCGGGCCCGAGTTGTCCAACTGGAAGGACACTGAGCGTGCCAAGTTCGTTGCCGCGACTGACGCCCAGGCCTTCATTGGCTTCCGGTTGATGAGTCAGTTGGAGGGTATCATTCCTGCGCTTGAGTCCTCGCACGGTATCTACGGCGCCATTGAGTTGGCTAAGACGATGAAGAAAGATGAGGATATTGTCATCTGCCTCAGTGGTCGTGGTGACAAGGATGTGCAGAGCGTTGCCGATGAGCTGCCCAAGTTGGGCCCTGAGATTGGCTGGGATTTGCGCTTCTAGAGGATAGACGATAGGAGGCAGAGGTGGAATTTGAGTGGCAAACTTCGATTCGTGTCCATCATGTTGGACCAGATTTCCCGTAGCTCTACTGCCGTGATATCACTCCGGCGAGATATAGAGAATTAGACTGTTCAGGCACCATTCCGTCTATGATGTGTACAGAGTATGATACAGTTCTTCCATCGCCCTCCTGAACCAAGCCATTAGCCTCATTCAGACAGCCATCTGCATGCCTGGTCGCTTAAGACATGTCATCGACAATCCCATAGTCTGAGGCGTTTGAACTTAATCTTCGAAACTCGTAGTTCGTTGGTATCAAGACTCAAGCCTTGACCTTGGGCTCCTCCCTCATGAAGCCCTCATCACCCAGCGCAATTTCCTCCTCCCGTTCCACAAGCCCGTCCACCTCCCTGACAACAGCCTCTCCCTCCTCCACACTCCCAACCAGCCCCCCGCTCATCTCAGCCACATCCTCCTTCGGCGGTAACCCCAGTCTCTCCCTCTCCAACCGCATCTCCTCCTTCACTTTGTCACTTTGCATAACCCTCCACCGTAGCTTCCACCCCCAAGGCCCCAGCTCCCTAAGTCTGGCACTCTTGATCCCCAGCAGATAGTTATCCAACCCACCCACTTTGTCGATTGTCCTAAGCACTCTCGTCGTGACTCGAGTTCGCACATAGACGCCAAGCGCAACAGACCACAGCCGCTTGTGGTGCACGTTCGGCCGCCACGCGCGGCGGGTTTTGATCTCGTTCTTGTCCGAGACTTTGTTTCCGAACCGAATGCAAGCTGAGCCATACAGACCAGTGTTCGATTGGTGGTAGACTTGGCGCGGCCCGAGGGGGTAGGGCGGGATGTGCGGTTGGTTTGCGGTGACGGAGGGGATGGGTAGGTCGGAATTGGGGACAGGGGGTTGCCGGTAGAATGGAGAGGGTGTCGTTGAGAAGAGTCGGAGGGACCCTGGGAGGGTTGGTTTGAGGGCGCCGAGGCGCGCTGTCGGGGGGCGCATTTTGATTGTGGGTATGCCGCCGCTGTGGTGGTCACCCTGTGCTGAAGCCGTGGTAGTGATGGGATGCGGCCGAAATTTTGGGACGGGCCGGCTTGAGCCTGCCAATTGGGTCACGTGCTTTCGTGGGGCTGGTCGTGGCGGGGAGCTTTGACGCGTGCCGAGCTGCGGTCGTCGCCAAGGAATTGTCGGTCTGCCATTGTCACGATGCTACCCCCGGTTGAGGACGCCGTTCTGCAGGGTAATCCCGAGTTTGCGGCGTTGTATAGCACACTGTCAACGGTGATTCTCAATCCCGATGGGTCAACCAAGAATGATCCAGCGGCGAAGGAGCGCGCTGCCGTGCGAGAGGTTCGTTGGTCTCTCCCCGCAGACGACATAGCTGACAACGCCAGGAACTTGATGCCCACCGATTGACGTCAGCAAAGAACGGCTTGTTGCTAAATGCGATAGCGACAGCCGTACCGTCAGACAAACCACCCCCAAACCGACGGGCAAAACAACCGATACTCGCGACCAAAACCGAGCAACTCCCGCCCGATCTCCTCGACCTCCTGCTTCTCCTCCCGCCCCTCTTAGCCTCAGATACCCTAATCGACCCCCTTCTCCTGAACACGCCGCCAATATACAATCTTCCGACTCTACTTCCCGCCCTCTCAACCCTCCTCTCCACGACCCTCCACCAACAAGCCGTCCACCTGGCGCGCATCGCCAGCCCAACAACAAACCCCTCCTTCATCCACCGAACGATCCCCTCCCTCCCGTCCTACCAAACCACCCTCACCACCTCTCTAGCTAACACCAAACTCGCCCTGACAAACACCCGTCTCTCAACAACAACAAAACTAACCCACCTCCTTGCGCGACACACCCACGCTCTGGTAGCACTCATCCGCATCCTGGAGTCAAAACACGGCGCCATAGCCCGTTCATTGGAACTCAACTCATCTCTGTTATCACTCGAAGCGGAGAAGCAGCGGATTGAAGTGCAGAACGCAATGACGAGCGTGAGGCGGGAGTTGTACAGCGACGAAATTGTGCGTGCCCTGGGGAATTACGAGCGGCATTTGAAAGATGCAAAGGGACGGGTGGGCGAGGGGATACGGATGGCGCGGCGGGAACTAGAGGGGTATGGAGTTGGTGAGGAACGGGGATTGAAGAGGGTGGGCAAGGAGGAGACAATGAGGGAGATGGCGAAGGTTTGGCGGGAGATGGGCGAGCGGATTGAGGAGGTTAGGGGCGATTTGGAGCGGTTGGGTAGTGCATGACCTGTGGTAGCTAGCTGGGAGTTGGAACACAGACTTGGTGACAGATGAAATGTCATGCTGCTTTGATGGCTTAGTTTGGGGTGGCTTGAAGATTTGAAGCAGGCATTATCATGCTGGCGGCCAAATTCGAGCAATTGAGATGATAGGATTAAATACTGAGATTGTAGTCGGGCCTGAATGAAACTCTGAGGCCTGGCTTGAGCAGACATACAACAATCACGATGCTCGACCGCACCCACAAAACGCCAATGGTACTGTGTCTTCTGAGGTGATTATGTGGGCTATTCTACAATACATGGCGTCCTGTCTATCTTGCCGCTCATGATACCGGATGCGATGCAGATCAAGTCACAAGTTGCCCTCCACCTCTATCCTAACCCCCTTTTGTCTACCCACTATGACACACTAACCCTTAACCTTGAAGATGGCCTCGGCCAGACGCCCGACGTTCTCGCTGGTAATGCCAGCAACCGAGATACGGCCGTCACGAGTGGCATACACGCTGAACTCCTTGGCCAGCCTGTCCATCTCCTCGGGCGAGAGGCCAGTGTAGGCAAACATGCCGATCTGGCTGGTGATGTGGCTCCAGTCGCGCTTAGACCCAAGCTTCTCGAGGTTGTCCTTCAGAAGGGCACGCATCGTGATGATGCGGTCGGCCATCTCCTTGACCTCAACAAGCCATTCCTCGTAGAGCTCGGGGGTGTTGAGGATCTCGGCGGCAATGCGGGCGCCGTGGATGGGAGGGTTGGAGTACAGGGGACGGACGAGGATCTTCACCTGCGAGTCGACACGCTTGGCCTCAGCGGCGTCAGCGCAGACAAGCGAGAAGGCACCGATACGCTCGCCGTAGAGACCCATGTTCTTGGCAAACGACTGCGCGAGCGCAATGTTGTGGCCCTTCTCGACAAAGTAGCGCACGGCAAAGGCATCACGGTCGACGCTGCCGCTGGCAAAGCCCTGGTAGGCCATGTCGAAGAAGGAAAAGTGTCCCTTGGCCTTGACAGCCGCCTCAATCTCCTTCCATTGCTCAGGGGTCGGGTCGACACCGGTAGGGTTGTGTGCGCAGGCGTGCCAGAGGAAGATGCTGCCCTCGGGTGCAGCCTTGACGTCGCGGATCAGACCCTCAAAGTCGAGCGCAATGGTCTCCTTGTTGTAGTAGGCGTAGGTCTCAACCGAGAGACCAGAGTCCTTGAAGACAGCGGCGTGGTTGGCCCATGATGGCTGGGGCACGTAGATCTTCTTGGCCCCGGGGAAGTGGCGGGCAAGGAACGCACCACCAATGCGCAGGGCACCGGTGCCCGAGATGGACTGGGTGATGGCCAGACGGCCGAGGGCCGACGAGTCCTTGCCGTAGGCGAGAACAGCCGCCGACTTAGTGAACTCGGGCACACCGGTAATGCCGGCGTACTCCTTGTTGAGGCGCGACGCAATCACCTTCTCTTCGGCCTTGCGCACCGACGGCAGCACATAGGGCTTGCCGGCGTCATCGCGGTAGGCACCGACACCTGGGGGCGGGAGCACGAGTCAGTGGGACGAGGGGGCTCGGGGCGGGGTAGAAGTCGGACGAACCGAGGTTGATCTTCTTGTCGAACGAGTCGGCCTTAAAAGCTTCCGTGATACCTGTGCGAGGCAATTGTTAGTCGGTGTGCGACGGCGCCGATGACGGAGCAGTTTGGCAAACATACCGAGGATGGCCTGTTGGTTGCGACAACAGCCTGTGGTCAGCAATTGAGTCGTCGCAAATGGTCTGTGGGAGCACCTACGTCCTGCAAGAGCACGTTTGTCAGTCCAAGACGCCACAGTAGCAAGGTTCTGGGGAGCGCACAGGAGGACCCTGGGGCACGTTGGCCCAGGTCGAGGCACTGCGCACAACGGCGATGTGCTGGCGCGCGGTGGCGGCGCGCCGTGAGGCAAGGCGGAGGGACGACAGCATCGTGGGGTGGATCACAGGCGTTATCGGCGGTATCAGGACAACGGTTTTCTGGAGGAGAGGAAAGAGCGCAGGGCGCAATGGCGCAACTTTTGTGTGACTCGGCTCGGCCTGTGTGAAGCTTTGGCGCTAAAATTGTTAAGGCCAGATCGGGTGCGTCAAATGTTTACAGCCGCCATCTGCTGTCGCCAAGCTCGGGTCCCATGGGGTCAATGGCGTGTTGCAGTGGGGCTGGAAAACTTTTCCACCAGCCCTCAATTGACAGGCAGGGATGTGCGCCGCCTCCGCGTTCGGCCACTTCCGGATCGGCACGTCACCATCGCAACGACGGCGTGCCCTGTCGAGGCTGGAAAATGCCTCTTGCTTGCTCTGACGGATCAATTGGACAAATTGACCTTGAATCCTGCTTTTGCAGGGTCTCAGCGGCACCAATGGCACCAAAAACGCCAACCTAGCTTGCCACCGAAGAAGCTGCGCCACATCAAGTGCCTGTTTACGGGGGTGGCGTCTTCAGGGGGCGGCAAGCATGTCAACATGATCACGAGATTTGGAAAGACGTGCGAGGAGACCAACAGGGGATCAATTATGCCAGAAAGGCACCCCAGGAAAAACTACAGGCCTCTCGAAAAGAAAAAGAAATGCGCAAAAAACAGTGAAGAGGGTCTCCCAGAAACACTAAGTCCTCCCAACGTAACGCCCGTAGGCAACTAAAACTCCCAGAAGCGAACCAACAGAAAAATGCTGTTGGAGCGAAGGCTCCAGACCTCAAACCCAACACCAGAGACACCAGACTAAGCGCAGCAGAACAGGAAGCCGGACGAAAAAAAAAATAGGGAGGTAGTGGCGGGACGGAAGGAACTCTACTGGAGGGAGAGCGCGGCGGTCTTGTCGAGAATCTGTGTTGAAGGGAAGCGGTTAGTCATGCAAACAAATAAAATGGGTTTAATCAATAATAGAAATGCGTGTGGGAAAGTGCCAGAGACATTGTTGGGAAGTGAAAGGCGTCTGGGAGATATAAAATATGAAAACGGCCCAACTTACTTCCTGGTCGGCCAGTTGGTTCTGGCAGAGGACATTGACGATTTTGGCGAGGTCTGCCAAATCCGCCCGGAGGCATTTCTGCTCAGCCCTAAGGCCTTTGTTTTCTTCCGCCAGCTCTTGAATATTTGCCCCTTGGGCCCTAAGCTTAGCCTCATGGCCCCCCAAAACATTTTTGAGGCGTTCGTTCTCGTCGTTGAGGCGTATGTTTTCGGCCTCGTGGCCTCCGCGTTGGGCTGACTCCCAGCACTCAGCTTCCTCCAGCTTCTTCACCCTCTTCATCACCAGCTCATGCCGCCACTCCTCGTCTTCGACCCCGGCCCGCAGGAGGGCGATGTCGTCCTGGACATCACTGTGACGTGAGTCCAGGATCGACATCGCCGCTGCGCCCAGAAGTGCTAGAGACTTCTGGGTGTGGCCATCCTCCGTCATGGAGGCGGCCACATGGCCGAGGTCGCCGTCGAGGGCATCGACGAGCCCCGAAATGTTGTCATAGCTTGGCACCATGACGGCGCCCCGCAAGGCCACAATGGCCTTCACACGGGTTTCAGCCTCCATTTTGGAGGCGAGGGACCCGGGGGCAGGGGGTGGGATCGCCTGTCAAGCCCATAGTTAGCACAAAACAGTGTGAAAGCTGTCATCTATCGGGCATGATAAACTTACACCGGGAACCGACAAAGGAAAGGAAAGGCCCTGTTAATCTAGGGTTAGAAGATTCACTCTATAAACGCGCGCACAGCTGGGATAAGCGGTCGTACCGGAGCGGGGACGGAAGAACCAGGAATCGTCTAGTAGTGCAAGGTTAATGGTGGACTGGTCATAATCTGTGCGGCTGGGATGCCGGAAAACTTACGGACGAAGCACCGGCAGCGGGAACAGCGGCGGGCGCGCCGTCAACCTCCATTGCTGAGGGAAAGGAAGAAGTCTGCGAGAAAAAGTCCAGAGGTCAGCGAAACAAAGTTTTGCTGAGTAAGTTCATCGCGGAGGCACTTTGCGGTGTAGAAAGGGCTACATCTCGACAGTCGGGTTAATGAGCCGCCGGGGGAACCACGGACACGGAACATCAACCGTCTCCCGTACGCCATTAACCACAAGATCTTTCACAATCTAGTGACACCAGCGCACCACACACTGGCGCCGACCGGGATCCCAAAGGAGTCCAGCCCAGGTTAGACGTGCAAGTCAGGCCTTCGGAGCGGTGGGAACACCATGGCCTCCTCGGACCCCCGGGACTTCAGGTTAGACGTGAAAGCCAAGCCTCAACAAGCGGTGGGAACACCAAGACCTTGCCTGACCCCCGAAGCTGGAACTGGAACATCCAGAGAGAAAATCTGTCCGCAGACCACCCAGGAGCTCTGCCTCTCACCAAAAAAAGACCTTATCCACCGGCCAATCCGGCGATAATGTCCAGATCGATCGACAGAGGCGGACAGCCGTCAGTCTCCTTTGCTGGGCAAGACAAAGCCCACAACGAATGTTTTTGGCAGCCCCAAGAAGAAAAGACCGGAAAACCTGCTGGGTGGACTTACAGAAAAATCGGCAGAAGATTCTGCGGCGGCGGTAGCAGTAGCATTCTTGTAAGCATCACGCTCGCGCTTGGTAGTTCGGCCCATGTTGACGACGTGGTGGGGGCGGAAAGACAAGGTAGAGAGAGGAAGGCCGGGCCTAGAGAGAAAGAGAGAGAGAGAAAGAGAGAGAAGATGGAGGCGAGAGAAAACATGCGGTAGTGAAGATTACCGGGGCGAGGAAAGGCTGAAGACTCCGAAGCTTTGATCTCGACTGGAAAAAGAAGAAAAGAGGAGAAGGTTGACGGAGCACGAGGGGTCTTTTTATAGGTGCAGGAGAACGACTGCAGACAACAGAGGCGGGTCTCCAGGTTCACAGGCGTGCATTGACCCTCTGCGCACAATGGCAAGGGCTGGTGAATATGTTCCTATTCTGCTAGCTGTCTAGGAAGGTGCGATGGTTCTGGGAGTGTTCTCCACTGGATTCCACTCCATCTTTGCGGTTTTCCCACCCTGCAACCCCAAGATACCAAGCATTGGGCAGGATCAAAGTGTTACTTTCATCTGAACGAGACACAATGTATGGCACGGAAGGTGAGAGTTTTAATGAGTGGCATTTTGGGTGTTCGTGGATATATCTTTCCATTTTGTGGGCATTGTAAATCTTTCCCTCTTTCTTTTTCTAGGCTGCACTTTTTGTTCTATTGACCTCGTTTGCAATTGAGCCTCTCTCTTGCCTTCAGACAAGTTTGCTTTTTCCTGTCCTTTCTTTTAACTCTCAACAAGGCGGCTACTGTTGTATGCTACATCCTCGACGTCTTAACCGTTCTTGACGGCATCAACTAACCTTTGGATAACATAGACCTCTCGAGACGCCAGCTCCGCTCCTGCCGCCGCTCCGGCTGTCATGGGTTCGTCCTCCGACATGGAAGTTGACGATAGCCCCACTGCCCCTGCTCCAGATGCCTTGTAACTTTTACAGACGCATTTCCTCACTTGACACCTTTTTATTTTATCAATATGGTTAACATATACAAACGATCAGCTCGCTGACGAACTCGCCAAGCTGCAGCTTTGAGCTGTGTCCAATTTCGACCCCCTCAGCTCGCTTTCTCTTCTCCCTCTGGAATTTTCGACCCTACATCTTCCAGGTTTTTCAAGGTGTCTAATTTTTTTTATGCAGGGCGTCTAGGACAGGCAAAAGGCTAAGTTGAGTTATGCGTGCGCCTCCGGGCATAAATATCGGCCTGCTGGCAATGATGTAACACATGGGTTATTTTATTCGATGCATTTCCAAATGTTTTCAATACCTGACAAGACGTGGTGTTGACCCCCGGCGCCACCCCCTGAGCTGTAAACAAGCCCTCCGTCAACCGCAACTTCAACATCCCAGGATTGCAAGTTCAAAAAGCTGGCGCAGTTACGACAACGGTCGGAGTCGCGACACAAGCAGTGCAAATAGCTTGAGCGACAGACGCGACGACGGGGGCGTCGCTGCCGCAGGCGCTCATAATGCAAGGGATGGCGGCCTCTTGCATCGCAGGGCCGTGCGAGCAGTGGCACGCAAAGTCCTTTGGCACCGTGCAGCCGATCGAATTGGCGGCTGCAGCGATGCAGGGTACCTTGGAACTTGTCAGTCAAGCACAAGGGAAACTTCGAGGGGGACGTACGCCGCAGCTTGGCATGACTTCGGTCAGGGAGCACTCCTGCGTTGGTGTTGGTGCGGGACCGCTGGGCGCGGCAGTGATCTCTTGGCAGAAAGCCGGAGTCACGACGGCGGTGAGTGCGAGGGGGATTGCGGAAAACCTCATTTTTGTTGTGTGTTTTAAGGTTTGACGATGTGTTGTGATCCGTGTTTGCGATGATGGAATTGCTTGTGCCACAGCCAGGCCTGTCTCCCTATTTATAGTTGCTAGTTTCCCTTCCCGATCTTTACCTCCCTTCAAGAAGTCCTGTTGCGGGCATCGTCTGCATATTCGATTGCCATGTATCTCCGCGTCCTCGGTCCCGAAGCCATTGTAAGCGCCAATCCCAACTCAAGCCCGGTTTGGCATATAGGGACAAGGATGTCATAAAGTAGCTGCGGGCCAAGGCTTGCGGGGAAACGGAGCTTGAGACCTGGGATTGAATTTGGTAGGTGGGCTTTTAAGAGTTCTGATATAAACTATGAGCAAACATGTGGACTTTTTAGCCGCTGAAACATACGCGAGGGATTGATGTCATGGTTCCTGACCCAGAATGCCGTGCTTGCCGAGCCCGAGTATTTTTACCGGTCCAGTCATTGGCTTGGACAAGCGGGAGGACCCTTGGTCAATCTAAACCGACGACTTTGTTTATGCTTGGGTTGCAACTCGTTGAGGGGACTGCTACGCTGAACATGGATACACGGTATTGGCGTCATTGGTGTTGGATATCAGCTGGAGAAGTCCGGTTTTAAGTGCGGGTTTCCCCAACGGTGTTCGAAGGCGAATGTTTTTCCCAGGTTTTAAACTCGCTGTTTCTCAATTGGGGAGGGACGCCGACGCGTATTGCACTGATACCACCAGGGCGATGTACGTTTGGCTCTGACGGAAATCCAATAATACTCCTCGAGGAAGGGCACATGGCAAACCATCATAGTATAGATCGGCGAGAGTATCTATTCAGCGCTGACCCGTCGCTCGGAATAAGCACAAGGAAGGCATGTGCGATGCGTAGGAGGTTATCCGCTCGCTGAGCTGTACACTAAGGGAAAGGTGTTGGGGCGTGCGATGGAAGTAACTTAGCACTCAGCTGAAACAGAGTGGCAAGGTCTGTGACATTGTCGCCGAGGTCTTCCACGACCATCGGCTTGAGTACGGTCTCGGCAGCTTATGATGAGAAGATCAAATGAAGAGACGTGACGTCATCATGAGGGCAGCAATCATCTCTTGCGCTGGGAGTGGCGTGGAAAAGTAGGCAATCGCACAGCGACATGACAAAGGCAGACACACGCCGAGAAGCAAAGGGACACACACAAGATGGCAAGGACGGCCGCGCCGTCAACGAGGTTCATTTGCTCGGAGGCACCAAGAAATCCCGGCACCCCAAGTCTACCCCGGAAAAAAAAAACCAAACGCAGGGTATCCATGGGCATGCGCCCGCCAGAAAACACCAAACACCAAGCCGAACGAGAAAGGGCGAAAAAAGGAAAAAAAAAGATGCATTCAGCTACAGCTGAAGACGCGCAATCTGCTCGGCAAGCTGTGTCAGGGAAATTATGTTAGCTGTGATTCTGCAAATAAAAGGCCTGAGGAATAATCCAAACGCCTAGTTAGAAAAGGAAAAGGCATGTTCTTACATTTAGATCCGCCGGGAGGAGGCTGGCAATTCCTGCAACTAGGTTGCATAGGCCCGCGATCTTTTCGTCTTGGGCCGTAGCCCTGGCCTTGAGGGAGGTAATCTCCTCGCCCTGGGCCGCGATCTTCTCCTCCTTAGCCTCGACCAGGCCCCGCAGCTCACCAACGTCCTTGGCCCATTGCGCCCTGCTCTTAAAAAGTTGCGCAATGTTTTGGCCGTCAGCGGCCAGCGCTTCATCTGCGAGCTGGAAGCCCGCGGCGGTGAGCCGGCGGCGGCGGGGAGGCGGACGCTCAGCTGGCCGTCGACGGCAGGAGCAGGGGCGGGCGAGGCAAGCGTCGATGTCTGTAAAGTCCAGGGGTCAGCTTATGTGTCATTGCAAATAAAGCTGAGTAAGTCCATGGTGAATGTTTGTGATATGCTGCATCTCTGACCATTCCACCTCTGGGCGCCGCGGCTTACACTCCAACACACCATTCCTGGCCACGAGTGACCATGAAAGAATTACGTGTCAGAAGAGCGCAACTCTACCCTTATGGTTTCCCGATCACATTTAAGCCACAAGGCAAGCCAATCAACGCACCAACCAGGACGCCACGTCCTGATTGCCGTTACCGTCCCCGACCAGATCACCCTTGGCGAGAGCTGGCCAGGGCAAAGCCAGAGACCATTCCAAGCCTGGCACCAGAACCCCTTATGATGAGACGTTCCCGTCCTTCAGTCCGGCGAGAGTGTCCTGACTGCTGACGGGGGCGGACAAGCCAGTCTCATCATTTGGCCGGAGAAAGAATTACGCCAGCAGAATGTGGGTGGCAGCTGTCCACAGGAGGGCAAAAGACAAAAAGAAACCTGGAAGTAACCGAGAATAGAGAGGAAAAGCCAAGTGCGGAGAATTGATGAAGTGACAACGAGAGTGGTAAAAGATAGAAGGAACCAAGTGGACTTACGGTGAGGCTGGCGGCGACGGAAGAGGAGACGGCGGCAGGCGTGCTTGCGGAGAACGGGCCGGGAGCTTACTGGTACTACAGTCCTCGCCAGTAAACATTTAGAGGTCGAGCCACCTCCTATCAATGAGAACTGAGTAAAGCCTAGTTTTAACCACCCATGGGCGGGTCCCAGCGCGCAGCGTGGGATTAATCAAGGCAGAGGGGAGAAGCCAAGAACACTCGAGGACACTTATAGAAAAAGATGGGCTAGCCGAAAAAAAAGTCTGGGAGGGCGGCGCAAACTGTGTCCTCATCAGCAAACATTCACTGAGTAACGTCTTTTAACCTCGCATAGGCGGGCCCAGTGCGTAGGATTAATCGAGGTTGAAGGGAAGGGGCGGGGACACTTACAGAAGGTGCAGCCGAGGGGCCGGGGGCGGAGTCGACCTCCATGGCCGATGACTGTGAAATATATCAGGAAAGAACTCGGAAAATGATGTGGAAGGTGGAGGACAAGAGAGGAATTGGTGAAGATAGATACTTACAGCGGAAGCTGCGGCGGCAGCGGCGGCGGCACGCTCCCTTGAGCTCGTGTGGTGGCGGGGCATCTCGGCGGCGAGGGAGAGGCAGGCCGAGAGGAGGAAGGAGGCGGGGAGGAGGGGGGGAGGGGCAAGGGAAGGTAAAGTTTGGCAGTAAAGACTGCCAAAGGCAAGAACAAAAAAAACGAGGTCGGCTAAGGTAGTGGAGCTCGTCGAGAAGAAGAGAAGAAGAGAAAGTGGTGTGGAGGCGGCCGAGGGTGGATTAAATGCTTGAGATTTCCACGACCGCAAACCGCAAAGTTTGCAGTTGTGCATTGCACCTGGATGGTGAGGCATCTGTTATCTGATCATCGTCTGGGGGTTCCATCCGAAGTTGGAAAAAAAAAGCCAGAACGAGCAGGTGGGGACATGGACTTGCCAGGAGATTCAGATTATCTATGACCCCGCTCCCCAGAAAAGAGGAATGAGGAAAGAAAAGGGCTGTGGGAAAATAGAAAGTACTGAACAAATACAATCTCTGGGCCTCAGTTTTATTTATAATTATAACGTCTCACGCCTATTCTGTCTTCAATTTCATTGGTCTGTAGCTGCGTGGCGCGGATTTTGGATTGTATCACTGATTTGTCCCGCGCCAAGTGGCTCGGACTTTAGACTCACATCACTACTCTCTGATCAAATTTTGTTTAAAAGCGGTTTCACATCGGTGGGCAGTCGCATGCGGAGTCTTTGGAGTGGTAGCGACGACAATTCAAAAGCAGGTAGGTCGAAGGGGCCATTTCCGTCGAAATTCTTGTGCGATTTCCACTATTCCGCAGCAAGCTGTTGGTATGGCTATGGGCCTCTGCAGAAATTTTGAGGCTTTCTACCAATGGTTTATTGAGCATTGAGACGCCGCACGTCTGACTAACCCTCCTCTCGTCTCAGCCGTTGTCCTTCCCCGCCTTGTGAACATTCAGCACCATTATTGGACATCCTGATCTCGATCCCGGGGACGCGGTAGCTGGACGAAATTGCTATGTGACAGACGTGCTAGGAAGCTCGGTAACGGCATGTATCTTTGGGATATTCTTAAAGGACCCGTTCCTTTTGCTTGCTTGACTCTCCTGTTATCCTGTTAGCGAAGGAAGCTGTCGATTGGTAGGGTACGTACTGCCAATGGCGGCACCAACAAGCTCCCGGCCTCCCAGCACCTAAACGGCAAGGCCGGAGGCAAGAAAAGGCACGGCTCGAATGGCTGTCTTCTGCGCGGTGGCCCGGATCTTCACGGCCTCCGCCTTCATCTTGGCTACAGCGATTTGGGCCTCCGTATTCACCTTGGCTGCAGCGATTTGGGCCTCCGTATTCGCCTTGGCCATGTCGGCGATTGATTTGGCGTCCAAGGTTCTGGTTTTGGCTTTGACGGCGATGCCCTCGCCCTCGCCCTGCGCGACGCGCACGACGAAGTCGAAGTGCTTGTCCGCGGCCTCGGGTGATGCCGCACGAGGGGCATCTAAGACATTAGAAAGCTGAAAATACAAAAGATCAATTGGCTTACACTTGAGCACTGTCTTGATGGTATTGGCGATCATCTTGTCTTGCTCTTCGGTGATGGAGAGGAGAATTTTGTCCTGATCCTTGGTGTTGGAAAGGAGGGAGCTTGGAGAGTGGAAGAATTTGCGGAAATGAGAGGCCATGTTGACAAGTTTTTCCGGTCTGGCGGGTCGATTTTAACGCCGGTCTACCAAGTCGATTTTAACGCCGGTCTACCAAGTCGATTTTAACGCCGGTCCTGGCTAAGATGATGATGTCGTGGGATGCTAGGTAACGTGCAATGTTGACGTGCAATAATTGACGCGAGGAAAGAAAGAGGAAGGGAGCAAACAAAATCCCAACAAAAGTTACAATTCGCTCGCTCGTCCCGTCCGATTCACCGACGCACAAGCACGGACACTTCTTCAAGCGCAGGCCAGACCCTGCACACCGTACATAGCACAGTGTGCTTCACAGCGGACTTGGTATCGTACTGCCTCAGGTTGACCATAGTAACACGCTTCGCCACGTCACCTTCAACACACCTAGTACGCCCTGGGGAATCCAAATCGACAATTATTAGGACAAGAATTACCCGCTCTCGAAGACTCTGTGGCTGATCATCAGCTTTACGGAGGGCGAGCTACGGCTCGACCACGAGGCTCTGCGTAGCTAAGTAGAACCTCAAAGACCTAGAAAACGGGTCGGACCTCACAATTGGGCTGACGGCGGCGCGGTCGAGGGGCCTCGGCAACGAAAACATTGCCATGCCCAGCAGGAAAGCAACGGTTTCACGTATTTCACGTTTGATCCTGTTGCGATCGGAGTGCCGGGGACATACTACGGGGAGGTGGGGATATTCGTTGGGCTTGGGATGACGGGGCTGCGCGCGTCAAGGTCTTGATGAAAATGTTTGAAGTTGGAGAGGGTCCAGGAGAGGCAATTGAAGCTGATGGAGGGAACATCAGTACGTCTAGCAGCTTGTTGGTGCTGAGAGAACTGACGAGAGCAGGACCGTTTGCAGAGCAGCAGTGACACACCGAGAGTGGGCGAACCATTCGGGATGCCCTCATCCAAATCGATACGTCCCGCGCTGCCCAGCTGCAACCAAAAGGTAACAGCGCTACGTGTAACATGACAAAGAAATACCAAGCCCATCTCGGTCCATCAAAGTGCGAGGTTACACTCTCCATTTACAAATCCAGACGTAAAAACGCGACGTCGTTTGCATGCGGCCGCATCAATGCAACGCTGTTGCCGGGACTGATTTGTCTCTCACCCTCCCTCGTCCAAAGCTGCAGGCGCCTTGCATGGCGGCCGGGACACCGTAGCCGCGGGCGTCTCTTCCCCGGGCGCACTCACACGATTTGTTTCCCCAACTCGTCGCTTCTCCAATGCAGTTGGAACAAGGCATCGTCTGTGCGCGATGCAGCGCGCGGACGGAGAATTTGCCGTTTCCACGTTTCACGTGGCTAAATTAGTATCAGCCCAGACGACGGCGATCTTTGGTATCAGTCAATCCTTGTCTCTGCTGTCGAGGTTGGACCCCTTCATTCCGTCATTCTGTACGGTTTCTCGGTTGGGGATGCTACGGCGATAAGAGTTGAGGGAGGAGGATGAGGTGAGCTTCTCTTCTCTGCAGTCATTCGTCACTAAGTGATAAGCAAGCATTTTTCGGAAGCAAGCGACGGTCTCGGCTTATTGTTCCTTATTGCAGTAGTGCCGCGAACCGCGGGGAATTTTGGTATCGGCAGTTGCAGACGCGGCACGCCATGGGCTGCCGTACCCCGAATCGGGGTCTGGCCGCGACACGCCACCAATATCTGCACCGCTGCACTGCGACGTGGATTTGCGGTCGACCGGTCAGGGTCGTACCAAGGGTTGGAGGCGAAATCCTTCGGGCGGCGGCATGGCCATCCCCGGCTCGCAATGGCAGGGCATGGTGGGCGCGTCGATTCGTCTTCGAGAAACGCAGGGTTGCTTGGGCTGTTTTATCCGGCCTGATGTCTGTCTGCTGTATGCATGCTGTGTAACACACAGCCAGCATGCTCTCGGGCGGTAGATTGCGAGGGACGATCTGGCGTTGGGTGATTGGGGACCGGGCGCTTGGGCAAGGGGTATTAAAGATGAGCCGCACCCCCGTGGTGACACGATGAGGAGGAGCTTCTCCAAGTTTCTCGACCCCTGACTTGATCCCCGCATCCGGTTGTGAAGCACCATGAGCGACAAGGACGAACATCCCAAGGCCTCGGAGCTGGCTGATGCTGAGAAGGGCCAGAAGGAGGCTGCTTCCAAGACCAGACAGCTCCACGAGTACCAGGAGGACGAGGGATACATCATCGATACCGAAGCTGCCGGCAGCGACGCAGGACTCAAGGTCGCCAAGGACGGACACACGCGTCTGATTCCGCAGCCAAGCGACGACCCCAGTGATCCGCTGAACTGGAGCTGGGGGAAGAAGCATGTCGTCCTCTTTGTCATCTCGTGGGCTTCGTTTCTGCCAGACTACGGCAGTGCCACTGGAGCTGTCACCCTGATTCCTCAAGCCATGTAATAAACACCAACTTGACTCCTTTGCTGGGGACCGGAGCTAATATGTTGATGCAGAGAATGGGGCACCGACCCGGACACCGTCAACCACTCGCAAGCGGGCAACGTCTTCATGTTGGGAGCCGGCGGCGTCGTCGTGGTCCTTCTCAGCGCCTACTTCGGCCGTCTCCCCATCGTCTTCTGGTTCCTGATTGCATCCACCGCAACAGCAGCATGGTGTGCCGCAGCCACCAACCTGGACTCGTTCACGGCCGCCCGTATCCTCAACGGCTTCACCTCGACCGTCTGCCAGGCCGGCGGTCTGATGTTCATCCAAGACACGTTCTTCTTCCACGAGCGGGCGCGCAAGATCAACATCTGGTCGTAAGCATGTCCATCCATCACTCTCAACGCATACTCACCTGTCGCAGATCCTTCATCATCATCAGCCCCTACATGGGCCCTCTCTTGACAGCCTTCATGACCGAGACCAAGCACTGGACCGTACCCTTCTGGGTCTACTTTGCCATGAACGTGCTCGGCCTGGCCCTCGTCGCCGCCTTCCTCCAGGAAACCTACTACGACCGCACCATCCCCGCCTCGGAACAGCCCGCCAAGGGTAGCCGCATCGCTCGTCTCACCGGCGTCGCGCAGTGGAAGTCCCGCCATCTCCGCAACACATTTGGACAAGCCTGCTGGCGTACCGTCAGCGTGCTGATCAAGCCCGTCATCTTCCTCTCGTGCTTCTTCTACTTCCTGGTTCGTTTTCTCTCTCTCTCCCAAACTCAACCAGTGCTAACATCGAAAAGACCTTTGCCTGGGCCGTCGGAATCAACACGACCCTCGCCATCTTCATCGTCGACCTCTACGGCTTCGGCCCCAAGCAAATCGGCTACTTCTACTTCACCCCCGTGGTCGCCGTCATCCTCGGCGAGGTAGTAGGCCACTGGCTGCACGACGCCAACGCGAAGCAATACATTCGTGCGCACAAGGGGCATTTCGAGCCCGAGGTCCGCCTACGCGTCATCTACCTGTCGCTCCCGCTGACGATCATCGGCCTGGTGCTGTTCGGCCAGTCCATGGCCAACGCTTGGCATTACATGGCGACGGCCGTCGTGTGGGGCCTCTATGTGTTTGGCATGATGGTCACGACGGTGGCGCTGAACAGTTACTGTCTGGACAGCTATCCCGAGGCGTCGGGCGAGGTGTCGGCTTGGTTGAACATGTCGAGGACGGTGGGCGGGTTTATCATTAGTTATTTCCAGGTGCGGTGGGCGCTGTCGCAGGGAACCAAGATTAGTTTTGGCATTCAGGGTGCTGTTTGCGCTGCGGCGGTCTTTGTTATAATTGCGTTGCAGATTTGGGGCAAGAGGTTGAGGGTCTGGGCAGGGCCGTTGAACTTTGCGACGACGTAATGATGTGATGCGCTGGGCAGGATTGCGACGGTGGAAGGATGCGCGGGAAGGAGGATTTGGATCGATAGATCAGAGAGTAGAATTTGCGAATCTAGATGGTCTGATCCATCCCCAACCGTCGGTCGCGTCGAAGAGTTCGTCGCGATGAAGTCAGTCGCAGACAGACGTGTGAGCACTGAAGTTTCTGTGCCGCGTCAGCTGTCGACGGCTGCAAGCTTGGCAGGACCCCCGCCCGACGTTGACGCGGGGCGTCAGCAACGCCATCGCAAACCGGCAGGAACTTTGGAAGCCGAAAGTCAAAATGGCAAGGCACATGCCAAGGCGTTGCTAACTTTGGTCCTCCTTCTCCTCCTTCTCCTCCTTTACCTCACATCGCGAAATGAAAGACCGGAGGCCACCAACAAGCGATGCCGGTGCTGTCGCCGAGGGCGGTGGCGAAGCAGATGAGCTAGTCGACCTCACAGAAGCCCTGACCGTCCGCTCCAAGCGCACCGAGCGCCGCCGCAAAAAGCTCGACAAGAAGGCGCAACAAAAGTCCAACTTCAACCCCCGCGGTCTGTACGACCTGCCCTACGAAATATGGATGGCCATTCTCACAGTCTGCCTCCCGCGCGACATTTTCACCCTTCGCCTAGTGAGCAAGCCGCTGCGCCAGCTCATCCTCGACAACGAGGAGCACATCGCTAAAAATGTCATGGCTCTGCGCTACTCCACCCTTGCCCAATGCCTGCAACGCCCCGTCCTGGCCAGAGATCTCGACACCACCGCCCACGATGCCCTTCAGAGCCCCCTCCGTGAGCAGATGCTCCTGTTCAAGAAGAAGCCGTTCCACCACATCCAGATGCCCGACACCGCCGTTGTTTGCACCTGTCTGACATGTCTCGCCAGGTGGCAATCTCTGTGCGTGGCCGTTGACTTTGCGCACTGGCAGAAGAACCTCGATATCGGCGAGCCGATCCCCATGATACCCAGAGGCCAGGATCCAAAGTGGAATCAGAAGCTGACCACCAAGCATACCGAAGTCGTTCTCAAGTCACTAAGCAGCCCGTTATGGCATGCCAGGATCCTTGCTGCCCATCTAGACTCGACTGTCCGCTCCGTCCGTCGACATGGTGAGAACAAGGGGAACAAGAGGAGGAGGTTTCGGATGACGGAGGAAGACGTGCGCGCCGGTACTGACGCTTTCCTGGAGCGAAGCGGGCCACCTACCGTTTCGATTCCTGCCCATCGTGACGAGTACTACATGCTCGAGGCCTTCCTGCCGGGTCGGAGCTGGATCAAGGATCACAATGAGTGGTGGTACCTCCCGCCCGCAGGGCACGATACAGACATCAGGCTCCTTTGTCGGTGGGTTGCGAATCAGGAGGCGATCCTCCACCAGCCTGCATCAACACCAGCCAGCTCTTGACCAACAGCGGGCTCTTGCAGTGCAAGCGAGGGAGCTGAGAGCAATGGGTAGGCGAAGTCTATGCCATTGCCGAGTTGCTCTAACAGATGTAAATAGTAAATCTTGTCAACTTGGGCTGCTTCGCTTGTGCCTTTCGCTTGTGTGCTGTGCGTGGGAAGCCTTGTCTCTGACTTTGGGCCGGATGGAAAGCTGTCTCACCTCCTACGGATCACGCGCGGCGCGCGTGGGCCACAACCGGACCCATATAGGGCAATCATCCTACCCATTTCATCAGCTCAGTTCGCTGGCCACTGGTGGTGCAGTGGTATAAGGGCCTCCTTATACTTCTGCCCTCCATTCGCCCCGTGTTCGATCCTCGGCTGGGGACTTTCGCGGAGTCGCAGCTGTAGCCTTTTTGCTCTTTTTTTTTTTCATTTTATAGTTTGGACCCCACAACACAAATTCTTTTTCCTCGTCTCCCGAAGTCACCGTGACTCAGAAGGGACAAAACCCACCCACCTTTCATCCACAGCACAGGATTTGAAAAGCTTGGTGACGCAGCGGAAGCGCGCCGGGCTCATAACCCGGAGGTCACTCCATCGAAACGAGTCGAAGCTTTCTTGTCTTTTTTTTTTTTCTCGCAGCACGGATTCCCACCTAAAGTGCAGCAACCTGGGCCTGCAACTCATTGGCGTTGACTTTTGACCAACACCTATGACTCTTCCTTGCACCATGCGTCGGCCTACTAGGTCATGAAGCATCCAAGGGGCTCTTTGCGATCCTTCACCCATGGTGTGAGCTGCACTCAGGGGACCAATGAAAGTGAATCTGATTCACAGAGGTCAGAGGTTTGTATGGAAACAAACATTTCCTTTCGGGTCTAACTTCAGTGTGGAGCATTTGTTAGCCTCAACTTCACCCATTAAAGTTCCCTGCCAAGGGTGTTGTTGTCACTGTCGGCGCTGATGACGCGGTTTTCAGATCATCATCAAAATACCCTACCGTGCAACGTACCATGCTAACCATCTTTAGGCTTGCCGTATGCGTGAACATGAGTGCTGGTAGATATCTACCATTCAGCAATTGTGAGACAATATCTCGCCCACAGGAGTGCAGAGATATTGGTCATGATATTTTCTTGGACCAAGCTGCCAAGGGGAAGCACATTCTTCTTCAACCTGAGATCTACGGCAGGGCATAGGTGCCTCATGCGCAGCCTGGAGATGACCATAAAAGAAAAGACCGAGAGGACATCTCATCAATCTCTGAGATGAGGGATCCAAACTAGTCTTCCAAGCGTGGGCAAGGTCTTGATAGCATCGTGGGCGGGATAGACAGGGGTTCTTCATCACAGCCCATGTGGCGTGAGGGGTATGCAACGACAACAAATTCATTGATGTGCGAAAACACAGGACTTTGACGAAGCCAATATCGCAAACAGGCAGCGGTTGGCGCTAATGTTTGAGAAGGCGGTTTCCAAGGCCTCCAGATGGGAATGCGCCACCACAAATTTCAGTCCTCAGCATCGCCATGTTCCCCACACGGACCCCAGCTTGCCTAGCCAGGTCGCCAACCAGCACAGCCTCACTAGGACTTTTTCGCCCGGATGCGGGGGTTCTACATAAACATTGACACTCGTCTCATCGTCAATTGTCAATCACTGACATTCTCGTCTCCAAGTCAAGATTGACATTTCACATCATCGCTGATGCCAAGACCTTTGCCTGCCTCAACACCCTCACATTCACACCATGGACGGCCTCCACCACCACTTTGGCGCTCGCCGCGTCTGGGACAAGTACGACGTCGACAAGTCGCCCACTTTCAAGGTGACGGAAATCTGGGTCCACGATGAGTCCTCCTCATCAACAGTCGACACGCGCTCCGTCGTCTCCCTCGGTCTCGACAACTGGCTCGACGAGCCACCGCACAAATACATCTCAGGCGGCCCTCACACTCGCGCAGTCCGCATCGCATGGGTTGGTCTGGACGCTGACACCTCGCGCCACCTCCCCTCAACCCGGGACCTCGACCGACTCCTCCAGTCCTGGTCCCTCAAGCCAGCCTACTCCTACGCCATGTCCTGCTTCGCCGGCGTCACCGCCCTGCCCCCGGTTGACGGCATCCACACCTATACCACAGCTTACCATCCCAAACTCGCCGTCGCCTGGTCGCACAGCGTTGTATCTTCCACGCCATCAACAAACATCGTCATCTTTGCCGAAGGCGAAGAACGTGCCGAGCTCCTCCGCGCGCTCAAAACCCCGTGGTCCCCCAGCGCCATCACAAACCCCATGTTCCCTGCGCTTCTATCATCGCTCATCCTCTCCCAAGACCTCGACACAACCCTGTCCGCCATCAAAACCGTCGTCCGCAACGTCGAAGCCCGCACGGGGCACCACCGCTTCACAACCCGCCGCCAGACTCGTCCCGCCGCAGGCGAATTGGGGTTTCTATCCGCCGAAATGTCAGGCTGCAGCGCTAAACTCGCCAACGGCACGCGAAAACTCAAGGTCATTGAGGCCATCAACACTTTCATCGGGGAGTATTCAACGCCCTTCCCCATCACCGCCCCCAAACACGAGGATATGTTCGTGCCATCCCCACAGCACCAGAAACAACAAACCGACTCGCTGGCAGGACATGTACCACTGTTAAAATCTCGAGCAGAAATGCAATCCATCGATCTGACATATGTGCACTCCCGCGTCCAAGTCCAGATCGCTGCGCTGTTCCATCTCATTGCGCAGCAAGATAACGCCATTGCATTTGAGACGGCGAGTGCCACGCGGAGTATAGCCAAGGATAGTCTCCAGGATTCGTCGGCTATGAAGATGTTGGCGCTTGTGGCTATGTTTTTTCTGCCGGGGAGTTTTGTTGCCGCGTTGTTTAGTACGCCGCTTTTTGAGTGGGGGTCTGGTTCTGACGATGGTAACATGGGGGTGTTTGGGGTGCAGACCAAAAAAGGGTTTGGGCTGTTTTGGGCGGTGGCAGTACCGTTGACAGCTTTTGTGTTTGGGGTTTATGCAGTTTACGTTGGGTTGGTCGTGAGGAGAGGGAAGAGGAGGTTTGGCGGGTTGGAAAAGGGATTGGCGTAAACTTGTGTTTCGGGGAGGTGGGCTGTGATGCAAAGGGACGTTTTGGGAAACGGCACAACGAATAGACAATGTTCTGGTCCTGTGGATAGGAGGCTCCTTCGGGGCCCCTTCCCACAGAGCAGAAAGGTCCTCAGAACAATTCATTAGTATTTTGCACCTACTACCGTAACACTTCGTCAGACTAGAGGCAATCGGGATCGGCTGAAACGAGCAGACAATAAAGCAAGGCAGTGCAGGTACACAAATACTAGGTTGCTTGACCCCCGCTTAGGTAGTCGGATCCTTTTGGGCTTCCTGAAGGATTTGCCGCATCCGAATATATAGTCCACTATCCTCTCTCTCCCACCTTCCACCATTTGGAAATACAACTTTCCGTAACCGGTTGACCCAAGGTATCAATGGTTGATAATAAGGCGTGAAGTTCTCCTTGACGGTCCTGATGAAATCCCCCTCATGAGATACTTGGCCTTTCTTCTGCCCCGCCAACTCCTCCGCGTCGATGTAATTCCACTTATCAAACCGTGCGACAAGTCTGTGCTCGCCCGGCCCGTTACAATGAATGCATATCCAGAACAACACCCAAAAGAATGATTCGAGGTCGTGCATAAAGGAATGCTATTCGCCGAGAAGCGCTCCAATTGCCATAAATGCCCTCGTGCCAGTCTTCCCTTTGGCTCCGGACGCGCCCTCTCGTTGTTCTTTAATGGCCAGATCCAGATCGATCAAAAGGGAAGGCCAAGAGGGATTATTGGCGTTTTCGTTGATTAAGAGGTTATTGATAGAGATATCTCTGTGTGGGACGCAGACGTTGTGTAGGGATTCGTGTCCTGTAGTGCAACCTTCAAGTGCGCCAAGCAGGGACGTTCGAGAACTGGCCTTGTAGATAGGAGTTCCATAGTCGCGAAGAATGACGCGGCGATGCACCCGATTCGACAGATCGTCGCTAGCTTGAGATGCCGAGCAAGCCCGTTTGCTGTGTGGCAGGGGGGCGGCGCCAGCTTCAGAGCGGCTTCAGGACGGGTGGCAAAGAGTCGTCTTCGTATCCAAAATCCGTGTGCACTAGTTTGGTACTACAAGCAAATGTTATGGAAACGAGAGGCCAGCCTCTGTTAGTGTTCTAGCGCGTCTGGTGGTTTGTTCCCTAGGGCTCGGATTCGGAGACCCCCGTTCTCAAAATCCTTTCCCCTCTCCCTATACAAATCTATTCCGCAAGGAGAGAGAGGTTGCACATTTGTCCTCTCCCTGCAAATACGAAGATCACCCTGCCGGTCTTTGTCTTCGTCTACCCGCCATCCGTCCACTCCTAGCACCTAGACATAGGTACTCTAATGTCCGTCAATCTCATGGCCCTTCTCCTGCAAATGCTCGCTCAGCAATTTGTTCATCGTGAACATGTGGACTCTGTTGGTCTTGAACACCGCTTGCATAGCCCAGTCGCAATTGATATATCGTTTATCCGAAGGATCCTGGAGGCCATGGGATTTTATATGCTTCCAGATTTCCTTGACGACTTGTGGCCGTGACAACTAGAACTCAATCAGCAAAAGCGGCCGTGCGTGGCCCCGAGGGTATCTTACTTTATCTACTCCCACCAAGTTCGCCAAAGGCTTCGAGAGCAGGTACTGCTTCTGCAAATCCTCTTAGCGTGCGCGACGTTTGGATCCAGCGACGAAAGGGACCTTACATAAAAACCACTTCCTTGGTCGTAGGCAGCCGATTTTGAGAGTGGTTGTTGTTTCCGGGTTCGAAGTGGGAAGCTGAAGCGGAACAGAGCTCGCGCTATCGTAAATTGAGTGGGCATCACGCTGAATTTCAATCGTGCTGGGCTTGGGCCTGAGGCGTCCCTCAAAGAACTGCAGGGGGATGGCTGTTACTTATATAATATCAACGCTCGCCATCTTAAAAAAAAGTTGGTGTAACGGATTGAAACTATGAGTTTCAGGCATTTTTGCTAGTGTGAGGCCAATGTTTCAACTGCGCTACGGCTCAGCGTATCGTGCTTGGTATCACGATATGCTGTGATATGCAGCCTATCGGAGGCCACGATAATACTGCGTGAGTTGGCGCAGCCACAATATCATGGTGCACTTATGTCCAATTATTTCCGCGACACAGTTGCGGGGAGCTCAGCTCTCTGAATCGCGGATCTAAGATGGTTGGAGGAGGTTGCTTCGCGGTGTGTGAAGAGTCTGAGAGCGCAGCGTTCCCCGACCACCGCCACCTCCTCTCAGCAACGCAACTCCTACACTGCCCGCGCAGCATGCCAGCCCACCCTTCACGGAGCAAACATGATGGAGTTTCGTCGCTAGCAGCAATCAATTCCAGTAGGAAGGCCGAGCCTTGAGACTCGTACCACCTTGATGTGATCAAGTCCCCTGAGTGTTCATTCCTCTCTACCTGACGCCAACATCGTGCCTCTTCATGCCTTGTCAAGAGCTCCCAAAATCCTCCCCGACACACTCGAACATCGAAAGTTCCATGTCCCATTCCGACTTCACCCCATCAACTCTACCCCATTCCGTATCGCGCCCACCACAGCGCCCGTCTGAATAACCTCACTCGCCCCGCCCGCCACCCTATGCTCGACGTTCGCCAGGGCATCCAGCCAGGTGATCATAACCTCTGGCTTGACCTCTAGCTTGACGATCTCCTCTGACAGTGCTGTGATGATATCCGCTAGCGCCAGACCCTGCGACACCTTCAACGTGTTGATCGTCGCCAGACATGTCGTGACATCCCTTGTCGAGAGCAACGTGCTGAGAATCTTCTTGATCGCATCGGGAGGCGGCGCTGCAACACAGTTGTAGATGGTCTGCGTGGTGATTGTCTCGCGGACGATATCCTTCTCGGCAATCTTTGGTCCATCTCGGGGTTGAAGGGGTGTGCCTGTCCACTGTTAGAAACGAACATAAAAAAAATGGGCTGGGAACGCACTCGAAGCATGGCAAGCCTGCAAGACGTTGAGCGCTCTACGCATGTCGCCATTGCTCAGCTTGACCAACGAGTCGGTCGCCTCGGGCAAGATCTTGACACCTTCCTCCTCAATCACCTTGTCCACGAGCACCCGGATATCCCGCTCTTTCAACGGACTGAACCTGAACCGCGTACACCGCGACAACAGCGCAGGGCTGAGCTTGTGCGAGTAGTTGGCAATGATGCAGAACCGCGTGTTGGCCGTGTATTTCTCCATGATTCGCCGGAGCGCCATCTGCGCCGTGTTCGTCATGGCGTCCGCCTCGTCAAGGATGATGAGTTTGAAACTCCCGACGCCGGAGCGGGCCGAGGCGCCACCGAGACTAAAGATTTGTTTTGTCGACGCGAACGTCTTGATCTGCTCGCGCACTACGTCGATGCCGCGGTCGTCGGATGCGTTGAGCTCGAGCACCATCTGTCGCATGTTCTCGGTGCCGTAGATTCGTCGGGCGAGGGCGAGAATGGTCGATGTCTTGCCGGTGCCCGGAGGCCCGTAGAGGAGGAGGTGGGGAAGTCGGTTTGTGTCGACAAACTTGTTGATGGTTGCGAGGATGTCTTGGTGGCCAGACACGTCGTCGAGCGTTGCGGGGCGGTATTTCTCGACCCTGAGTTGTTAGAAGCGTCAAGGGGCGGCTCGGACGGGGAGCTCACCATGGTAGACTATCTTCGGCTTCGACGGGAAGGTTGGCGGCGCTGCGCTTGCCTTTTGTGACCGTGTTGGAAAAGGTGACGTCCTTGGACGGGACGTCAATGTCCATTTCGTCCTCAATGTCCGACATCGTGAATGCTGGCCGTGGATGCTGGTCAGATGCTTAATTGTTGGTATTCGCTGTGTCAACGTAGCTTCAGGCGTGCTTGGTGTCGCTGCCTTTCGAGGTGCTGAGGTCTGGACGACGTCGCGGGAGACGCGTTGAGTGCGACGCGTAAATTGGCTTGCCCCGCCGCTAGCAACCGCCAGCCCGCTTTGGTTTTAGGGCCGGGCCGCAGGGTTAGGGTGATTCTTATCAAGGAGGTTATCGGCAAGGCCCCTTATCGATTGCAGGGCATCGCTGACTTGGTGGTCAAACAATCTCCATCCAATTATTACTTCACCTTCCAAATTGTCAAACCGTGGTTGGAGTGAAGAGTGTCTTATTCTATATTATATTCTACCGTGTATGAATGGAGATTCACCGTAATCTAGCACACAGCTTTTTTTTTTTTTTTAGCCCCATGCTCATCTTCCTGTTCGCGCCAAAAGCTCGGCGATGACCAGCTCGACGCGCCTCAACGAATCCATCTCTTCATTTTCCCTCTTCAGCTCCAGTGCCCTCGCCTTGTACCCTGGATTTCCCAGAACCTTGTCCACACCGTCCCTGATCTGTTGCTCACTCGGCATCCGAGCCCGCAAGTTGACAGCCACGCCGCAGTACTCTGCCCGATTCGACACCTCGGCCTTATCTTCATCCACGCCGGCAACCACCATGGGCGTCCCATTCATGATGCCATGCATGAACCCATTATACCCCGCATTCGTCACGAAAACATCGGTATGCGGCAACATGACATCATACGGCAAATAGTCCACCACAATCGCGTTCCTCGGCACCTCACCCTCCAACTCGGCACCCCTTTTGCCCAGCGTCGCAACAACAATGAAATCCTCTCTGTCGGCCAACGCCCTCAGTGTGGGGAGAATCATCTCATCGTACCCCAGCCTGACGGTCCCCTGCGTGGCAAAGACCACCTTTTTGTTTCCCTTGTTCTCAATCCTGTTCCACCACTCGGGGAACGTCCAATCCGCCGCTGCCTTCTTCAGCGGCAATCCCCCGATATATCGCACCCTGTCACTCTTCTTCCTCGGGTACTCGGTACTCTCACTTGTAGGGAAAAGTGTTACATCACCCATTTCGACCCAGACTGAAAAGATATTGCCCTCGACCCGTCCATTGCACCCCAGCTTCTCCAAAATCCCATTTAGATAGCCATGCGCCCCCTCATGCTCCTGTTTCATCCGCTCGTACACAGCCCTCCACAGCGCCTTATTCTCTTCAGTGGGGATATACTCCATCCCCGGCCCAAAGGGCGGCAGTCCGTCCTCCCACGCGAGATTGTTACTCGTCGAGACGTTCACCACCGGCGGGACTTTATCGAATCCCCGAGGCAGCGGTGCACCGTAGTAAAACGGCATGAGACCTTGATACAGCATCTCATGCAGGATGATGATCTCGGACCCGGGATTTTCGTCTCTTGCGCGCGAGAGAGTGTTGCTCAGGAGGTGGTGATGGGGGAGGGTCGAGTCGAAAAAGACGTGGCACATGTCGCTTATCATGCGGGCAGCCACATCGGTGATTTGGTCGCGGGCGATGAGGTACGCCTCGGGGATATCGTAGGGGTTTTCGACGTAGACGAGCCCCGAGGAGGTGATGGCGGTTTTGTACGAGGGAGAGGCGATGTAGTAGACTTTGTGGCCTTGGGAGACGAGGTGGGATGCGATTTGGAGGGGGCCGTTGGTGTGCCCTGAGGCCGGGAAGGAGGCTGCTACTATGACTGGCTTGGAAGACATACCGATGAGCTTGGGGTGTTGAGGTAATCTGTTTGCTGGAGATGGTTGGGTTTGAAATCGCATTGCCGAGGGTTTCGAGGTTTTGTGGTCGTGGTCGGCGGCGCATCTCAGAGTACATATAGGGAGATGGGTTGTGTCCGTAGCCCTACAGTTTCCCTCGGAGGCTAGCGTTCCAGTCACTGAACCCGACATCCTGCCCCACGACTGGACCGGCTCGTTTTGCTCGTGGTTCTCCGAGCGGTGAGAAAATGTGGCCTCTGTGCCGCGCGGTTCGGCCGCCGGTCCATGGTTGTTGGATGACGCCATGTGCGATGGAATCCCGGTTGCACTTGCCAGCGTTTGTCGTCCGCCGGTCTGTTCGCATGAGACTAAGGACAGCTGCGTGGGTACCTATGCAAGTGGACCTGTGCTTCCACGTCTGGCGACTTTCTCGGATCTCGGGCAGCGAGTTGTCCGGCGATGCATAGTCAGCCGCGCGGGAACACCCCTGCCTCTGCACTCCTGGTCATACCTATATCTATCTGACCTGCACGGCTGAGGCGCGGGCAGCATCGGACCTGATGGCATGGATATACGGGCCAATCCAACCCACAGATTATCTCCTTAATACTTGGCTGGCAATTCAATAATGTTGATACGGAATAAGCACTCCCGACGAGGTGGTGGTGACTGTTCCAGGCCGCGATGGTGGTGGCGCCGAGGCCACTTTTGGTGGGCATTAGACGGGTGGTGTTGTCGAGGGAGGAGTAAAGGAGGGGGTAGCTTGGGGCGTCGAATTCATCGGGATCTGTGGAGGGGAGGAGGGTCGTTGGGGAGGTTGTGACGGCGTGTGGCCAGGGATCACCTTGGAGCGGGCGGGTGTGGATTGTGATGGGGATTTTGGTGGTTTGAGGAGTCTGGGTTGGGAGGACTCTCGCGAGGGCTTTGCGGGCGCCCTTATCGACGTCGTTAAAAGCAGGGTTGAGGTAGTTCAGGATTCTAGACTCTGGAGGTTTGTCTCTGGTACTTGAACGAGTTGTTACGTCTTGAGGATTGGATTGGACACCTTATCGTTCGTTGAGTCGGCATGAGTGACTCATCCCAGTCCTTCTTGCTGTGGGTTTGAATGATTAGGGCCGCTTCGGACTTTGCACTCGCAGCCTGTGGTGAGTCACCAACGTGTCGAATTAAAAGCACCGATGTACTGATGGGCTAGAATTCTCGGTGGAACATGGCTAGCATTGTTTTTTTTTTTTTTTTTTTTTTTTTAAAAAAAAAAAAAAAGAACTTTACTACCACTTTCGGGGTTTTTGGCTGTTCTTTTTATCAACGTTAAGTTTATTTAGACATCCGTGATCCCTAGGTGGCTAAATGTCTGGTGTCCTCACCTCTTTGTGTGAGGACGATGACAGTAACCAGCGTTTTGAGACCTGGCGCCATGGCATACCGACTTGGCTCGAGCGTTTGAGGTCGCCCACCGTGTCCTGATCGTCTGCTTTGTCAACGCCGCCAATGAAGTATGTCGTTGGCTCACCTACGATACTTGCAGCCCGTAAATGACGTCATCGCCAGCAGCGCGACGGCGCGTAACTAGCAGTGTGATCTCAGCTTTCCACGCAAACAAATGGACCCCGCCGTTTGTTGCGATGGGTGGGGGCTAGTGGAGAGCAAATATCGGGCTGTCAGCCAGCTGCCAGCGACGACAAGAATGGTGGGGGGCGATGATGCAGGCGAACAACCCAACACAGCAGGAACGACTCTCAACACCGCTCACGGCTTCCACAGCATCAACTGCCCCTCGACAACTTCACATTGGTGGCTGATACGATCCTTTGTCAATGTCTTATTCGCAGCCGAAGGTCGAGCCCACGTCTCGGGTTCTCGGGCAATCCACGATCCCATTTGCCAGCAAACAAGCCGTCCTGTCGGGTGGCTCCCTTGGTTATCCAGCAAACTAGAGCCTTGGCGTTTCGTGATGGAAGCTCCACCGCCCGGAATTCGGCCACCTCAGTCGTCCCATCCCAGTGGGACATGCTACCCTGACGGAGCCACCAGTTCGCGGTTCATTTGGTAAAAGACCCAAGGCCCTCTCAAGAGAACCGCGCGCCCACTCGATCCGGCGACGAAACCCACCAGCCTGGATATTGCGCGATCCTTCGCGCGATCTCGCTACGCATTTCTTCCCACGTGTCGTCCACTGCCAATCGCCAGGAGCGTTATTAAATGCCGAGGAGGGCGCACCGGATTGCTCAGTACGACCCCCCACACGACCACTGCCATCGGTGGGTAGCATCTGGCGGCCGTCTTGGGCAAGAGAGGTGAATCCGGCTTGGCCCGTCGCAATCCGCCGGCCTAGTCGAGATTGGACGGTATGCGCATTAACCTCATTGAGATTTAGGACCACGCTCCGTCCGCTAAACTCGCGACTCCATCCTTGCCCATCACCAAATGGCCCCTCTTGAACCACGCGCTAGATCCCCACTGCCCGTTGGTCCCGGTGGGTCGGCCCTCCAGGCACCGGGCATTTTTCATAGAAAAATGGAACGTCGCCCACGCTTCGGGAGTCGACTCGAGTCCTCACGCTCGCTCCGCCTCTCGTTTGTTTCTCAAACCCCCGGAACACCATGTTTGGGTCTTTCGCCAAGGCCGCCGTGCTGGCTGGCCTCGTGCAGGCGTCGTTCGGTTATGTTGTCGAGCGCCAGGTCGAAGAATCCACGGAGGCTGCCCTTGAGAGCACCCTCCTCGGTGGCGGTTCCGGCTTCGGCTCGGTGAGCCGGCTCGACTGGTCTGATGTGGCGCCTCTCCGGCCCTACACGGCCAATGGCAAGAACTACGGCTGCAAGTGCTACCCCGGCGAGTCTTGCTGGCCAGCGGCAAACAAGTGGAATCAGCTCAACCAGACCGTTGGCGGCAGACTGAGTGTCCACATCCCTCCCGGCGCTGCTTGCCACAACACGTTCCAGGGTCCCTTTGGCACTGTCAACACCTATAACGCCGCCGCCTGCGCTGATGTCCAGGCGAACTGGGCCAACGAGGCCTGGACGTAAGCGCCCTTTCCTGTTTGCATGATTGACAGCCGCTAACCATCTGGCAGTGTCGCAAAGCCTGCTGCTGCCTTGTGGACGTACTTCACTAACGACACCTGCCGTCCCACTGAGAACCCCAGCGATCCCTGCACGCTCGGCTACTACGGCGTCTACGTGATCAAGGCCACCACCAAGGCCCACATCAAGGCCGGCGTCGACTTTGCGCGCAAGAACAACGTTCGTTTGATCATCCGCAACACCGGCCACGACTTCATTGGCCGCAGCACCGGCTTCGGCTCCCTCGTCATCAACACCAACTCGTTCCAGGACATCCAGTGGATCAACAGCTACTCGGGTCCCGGCAACTACGTCGGTGGTGCTGTCAAGATTGCTGCCGGTGTCCAGGGCCGCACCATCTTGACCGCCGGTCATGCCCGCAACCCGCCCGTCGTCATTGTCACCGGCGAGTGCCCCACTGTCGGCATTGCTGGTGGTTTCATCCAGGGTGGTGGGCATGGCCCGTGGACCACCCTCAAGGGTCTCTGTACGTTTCCATTTCCCGGTGCTTGTGTTTTCACGCTAACCTCTGCAGCCGCTGACAACGTCCTCGCCTTTGAGGCCATCACTGCCTCTGGCCAGTATGTCAACGCCAATCCGCAGGAGAACCCTGACCTCTTCCACTCCCTCAAGGGCGGTGGCCCGGCCTCGTTCGCCGTCATCACCTCGATGACCGTCAAGACCTTCCCTGACGTTGCCTCCGCCGGCGCCGAGTTCCACCTCAACAGCACCCACACCTTCGACATGGATCTCTGGTGGGAGGGCGTCAGGTCATTCCACAAGTACTCCAACCACTTTGTCGACAACGGCCTCTACGTCTACTTTGAGATGTTCACCTTCACCCTCCGTATCCGTCCCTTTGTTGCCATTGGCAAGACATCCACCCAGCTCCAGGCCATTGTCCAGCCATTCCTGAACGAGCTCGACACCCTCGGTCTCACTTACGAGTGGACCGTCAAGGACTTCCCCACCTTCTTCGATCTGTACAACGATCTCTTTGAGGAGGAGGCATCTGGAAACAGCGCTCTCACGGGCGGGTGGATGTTTGACCACACCGATGTTGCCACCCGCAACGATGACATCATTGATGCCTTCAAGACTGTTCTGTCCGTTCCCAACAGGCCTGACGTCTTCAGCTTCATGATTGGCCACTTGTTCAACCCCGGATATGGCGCCCCTGTCTCCAACAGCGCCACCCACCCTGCGTGGAGGAACGCCACTGACTTTGTCATCACTGCGGTCGTCGTGCCCCCTGGCAGCTCCCTGGCGTACAAGGCCGACCTCCAGAACGTCCTGACCAACACCATTGACCAGGCCCTGAGGGACGCCAGCCAGAGCGGCTGCACCTATGTCAACGAGGCCGACCCGTACCAGAACAACTGGCAGCAGCACTTCTGGGGTAGCGAGTATCCCCAGCTGCAGCAGAGGAGGAGCAAGTGGGATCCAAAGGGTATCTTCTATGCCGTTGCCACGCCCGGCACTGAGAGCTGGGAGGTCATCGAGGATGGCACCAAGCTGTGCAAGGTTCTTTGAGTGACTCCAAGAAACATCTTTCGGGGATGCGAGTAGAGAAAACGAATGCAAAAGAAATTCCAAGAGACCGAGCGACCCCTGAGATGTGAAATCGTCAACAGTTTTACCTCCCTACATGTAGCAAGGATGATCGTTCGACATCCATCCTTGGTGTTGAGGATCCACGTTGCTGATCGTACTGCAAATACCAAGCAAAGTATTTCCAGCACCACCTTCGATGTCGTACCCACATGCGGAGATGGGGAGATCTGCTCCCCTTCTATCCAACCAACCTTCATAACCGAATCGTGATCAGACGGCTCCGGGTAGTCACTATCGGAGTCCCATCCCCGTCGCCATGCAAATCTACAAAGCTATCATGCTCACGCTCAGGCCCACGTTCATGCCCAGACGCAATTTGGGTATAAAACCGGTTTTCGGGGTGCATGTGTTGTAGTGTCTTCTGCTGGGTTTTCGTAAATGCCGTTTGGATGCCCAAGATCCTATAGCCGTACAGGAGATCGGGGCGTGGCTGTGGGAGGGCATAGGGTGCATCGGGGCAAGTGGGTATAAGATAGCGGGGCATAGGCGTTTCAAACTCGACAAACAGCTCTGGCAGCGGTGTAACAGGAAAGAGGTCCGGGGCTAGGCAGAGTCGAATTGATGCCTCGTTACCGCCGTACGTGCCCGGACCATCCAGTTTGTCCTTCATAGCAGCCAGAGTTGCGGGGGCGGAGCCACAGCGAGGATCTGGTTTGTAACGAGAGCCACGCCGTGTGGGAGGGCGTGGGACGGGAGCTGAAAGTGGATGCCGTTGGGTTCCAGGCAGCCTGTGCGGTAGCCCCTGCTGCGCGCGTCGTTCATATCGAGGTCGTAGCTATCGTTTTGGTGTTTGTGAACAGGGTCTTGGTGGTCGGGGTCAAGGTCACCGCCGTGTTTATTGCGGCTGGAGCTGGCGGGCTTGTTGCCGTCTTTGTGGGTAGACGTCGAAGTAGTCGTTGGCGACGCTGGCTGGCGTTGCAGCCGGGCGGAACGGCGTACCATGGTTTCGGTGTTTCTGGGGCCTTCTGTCTCGCGTTTCTCTGTTTGCCTGTCTCGCAATTCGTGGCATCTTGTCTCGTGGCATTTTATGTTCGCAAGACAAACGCAGTCGCGCCTTAAAGAGGTCAAAGAAGTCGAGGGAGTAATGGAGGGCAATGGAAGTATTGAAAAGGAAAAAAAACCAGCCAATGGGAGCGCAAGGTCGAAAATGGTTCGAAACGCCACGCCGGATCGGGAGGGACGGTGGGTGCAAAATAATAATAACAACCCCCCCAACAATCGCGATGCTTGCACTCTTTTCTCCTTTCACCACACAACCACGCCATTGTGGTTCGACATCTGCTTCGCAATGGCGCCTCCCGCAATCCCCGAAATGGCGTCCCCCGCTGCAATTCTCGCAGCCAACGGCAACATTTCCCGGGCTTTCAACACCCTGTTGACCTCTGTGCGCTACGACAAGGACAACAAGGGCGATAAACATTTTGGGTCCAAACTGTTCAACGGCCCGCTCAAGAAGCCTTACTGCGCCTACTGTGGCGAAACCAAGAAGTTGTCAGCTTGCAATGGCTGCGGTGTCACGTACTATTGCGACACCACGCACCAGGGTCTACACTGGAAGGCTTGCTACCACAAGGAGGTCTGCCACGGCATCAAGCACGCTCGTGCCGACCTCGAGCGCGAGGAGGCCAAGCTGCCTGAGGGCATCTTTGAATTCGCTGTAAGTACTACCCAAAGGAATACCACCCAACGCTTCGATACATTATACGATGCTTTGGGATGATGGGCCATGTCTTGGAATAGTTTCCAAGTCTCTCTTCTCAGCGTCAGATGCCAAGTACCCTATGGCCTGAATGACCCCGAGCCCTTCTCTAGTAATCCCTGGCCCATCGAACAAACGCCTTGAATATTGAGCAGTGCCTCGCGATATTCGACATCTCTGTTTTCCAAATGGAGTACGCCTGGATTCGTTGTGAATGCTGTGCAGTTTACTGACCTATGCCAGGTCGGAAAGTTTTAGGAATGCTCCTCCATCACGAAGCCCTACCTCAAGGCACGCAAAAACTTCGCCGAAGCTCTCATCAACACCGACACCATTGATGGCGTCAAGGCCGGTCTCGACCACTTTATGGAAATGCTGCGTCTCGACCGCAAGGATACAAGCGACGTCCGAGATCTCGTCCCCGGCCTCCTGATTCGTCTCGGCCGCGAGCAGGAGTGCTACGACTTTATCAAGTGGTGGTCCGTAACTGACCTCAAAACGTACGACTGGAACAATACCTCGCTGCCGTACCAGGACATCAAGAATGCCGACGTGTTCGAGGGATACGAAGACCTCGTCAAGACTCAGCTGGCGCGCCTCCCCCACCTCTGCATCCTCGCCCTTCTCAAGTTCCGCGTTGCCCTCGATCTCGACTCCGACACGGCCCTGCTCAGGAAGACCCGCCGCAACCTGCTCAAGTCCAAGCACACCATGGGCGAAATTGCCGACAAGATCAGGGCACAGCGACTTCCAAGCGCTCAGGTCCGCGCCAAGGTCAACGCCGCAAAGGACCAACTTCTTGCGCTCGTTTGGTTGCTCGACACAATCAACCCGCGCGCTTGGTTCGGCTTTTTCGAGCTGGAGCCCAAGAACCTCCCCCGCCCACTGTACTGGAGTCCCCAGGGGTCCCAAGAGCAAGCCGACGCCATCTTGTACGCGTGCAGAGAAGCCTGGAGAGAAACATTCAGCGCCATTGCCTTCCTCGAGACCGTGGTTGCCAACTTCACCCACCCGTACACCGGTGGAGAGGGCGAGCGCAGGTCCGATCTGCCCAAGCTGCTCGGTATCGGCAAGACGTTCCCGACCGCCTTCACCCCTCCCGCAAAGACGACGCCATTTGACCTGTACGCTGCCACCAGAGCCGGCTTCGTCTCGATGAAGGACCCCAAGAGCATCTTGCTCCTCACCGAGAGCAGCTACATGACCAAAGCCTGCGGCGGCTGGGCTGTCGTGTACGGTCCCAAAAAGATCATCGCCGGCGCCCTTGAGGATTTCGATTTCTCGGGCATGGAACAGCCCCCGAAAACGAATACGCGCGTCGAGCTCCGCGGTGCCGTCGGCGCCTTGCGCATGAACGACTGGGCCAAGCAATACACCTCGCTCACCATCGCCACATCATCGCAATACGTCGTCGATGGCGCAACCCAGTGGGTCAAGGACTGGGTGCGCAAGGATTGGAAGATCAGCACCGGTAAGGTCAAGAACCGCGATCTCTGGAAGCTCCTCCTCGGCGACATTGAACTCTACGCCGAGCGCGGTCTCTCCGTCTCCTTTTGGCGTCTGCCCAAGCCGTTCGAGGAGGCGATCGCCGCGGCGCGCCATATCGACAACGAGCACATACCCATCTTCACCGACGTGTTGATGCCGCCTATGGAGAACTTTAGCGGCCGCTACGGAGTTCTCATCATGGCGCTTCATGAGAGGGAGAGGTTCTCGACGCTTTACAGCAACATGGTGTCGCGGATGAGAATCAAGACGGAGGTCAGCAAGGCTTACAACGTGGACGACGCCATGTTGGAGCTCAGTACCAACCATCCTTCGCCCAAGGTTATCCTCGTGCCTGATGCTTCGCCCATGGTGTATGGCAAGCTCTGGGATCGGATTATCCACCATCTGCACGATGGCGCTACAGTTATCCTCGGAGGCAGTTTCGGAAACACTGCCACCGATGGTATGTTTGGCAGGGCTTTTGCCAGGGTTGGCCTGCCCTGGGGCAAGGCGACGATGTGCCACGATGTCGCCGTTTGCAAGCTTCAGACGGAGAATGTGAGCGACAAGCTGGCGCGCAAGTTGCCGGCGGAATACTGCCAGACCGGCATGTTTATCGAGGGTGTGCGCGACCACGAGGTGTGGTACTCTGCAGAGCGCTCTGCCTCGTATGCGCCTGAGGAGCCTGACCAGTTTCGGACCATCACGGCGTTTACCAAGGTTGGCTGGGGTAAATTCGGATACATTGGGGAGATAAATGGCCTTGAGGAGACACACAAGGTCATTTTGGGCATGTGCGGCCTCCTCTGAGATAGCTCGAGATAGCCTGTGGTGGATAGTGTAGGTAACGATAGCAGGGATAAAAAAGTTGACTTGTGACAAAAACCTTTGCCCTGAATGCCATCCGCGGTATCACAAAGTCCGAAAAGACAATAGCCAGTGCCTCAAAAAACGAAACCACGGCTTCTTTGCATTTGCCACATGGTAAAAGAATGACAAGCCCCATATAGAAGCACAGAAAGGCCGTTCCAATATGATACAAGACAGAAAGAAAAAGAAGAGAAAAAAAGACCACAACTCCACAAAGAAATCACTCCTCCGCTCCCTCGATGCTGAGCAGCACAACCCCAGGCAAGGCATCCTTCTCTTCCATCTTAACCTTTCCCTCCCGCTCGCAGCGCAACATGTACTCCAGCTCCAGCTTCTGAAATATAAAATCCTTGAACTCCTCCCCAATGCCATGATGGGGCACCATCACATCTTCCATCCCAAACTCAGCATTGGCCGCCAGATCAGCCCAATACTTGTCTATATACGACCCCTCATACTCCCCCAGCGGGTTAGGCGGCAGATCGTCGGCATCAGGCGTCACAAGGATACGTCGGCGCTTGGGGCAGGGAGCGAGGGGTCGCTCGGAAACGGGTATCGGCAGGAACAGGCCTGCATCATCAAAAGAGGGGGCGCGCTTCTTGGTCTTTCTGGTGGGCGTCTCGGGGGCAGAAAGAGGGATTTTCGATCTGAAGATGGGCATTTCGGGGGCGAAAAGAGGCATCGAGGAATTGGTGGGAGGCGTGGTTGAATTATGGCAAGGCGTAGCCTCGGCGCGCAAAGGCCTCTCCTTTGTGGAAGGAGGCGTGTTGGTCATATCCGAAGGCGTGGTCTTGGTGGCCGTAGCCCTCTCCTTTGCGGCGGAACGTCTCTTGCTGGTGGCTGAACGCCCCTTGGTTGAAGTGGGAGGAGTGATGGTCTCCATTGTGGGCGTTGGGTGGTATTTGTGAGATATTGTTGGAATTGGGAGAGATATATTTGTTCTGTAGGAAGAAGTTGTTTGTTGCCAGAGAGATGTTTGGTTTTCCCTGGAAGGGAAAGAAAGAAAGAAGGGCAGAGAGTTCAGTAGTTTGGCAGGTGTTAATTCCATCCAAACATGCCCCACTCGTATTCTGGAGTGCACAATAGGATTCTATTCAAGCATTTGCTATTGTGCTGCATAATTCCTCCTTTCCTTTAGCGGTGTGTGTTTTTTCCCATCTTGACATGGTTTTGGCCAGTTTGCTGCCCTATTTAGTTTCAGGGCCATACTTCAATTTAAGCAAGGTTCTATTCAGATCTTCAAAGTCTTCAATGAGATTCTGGAGATGGCCGGGTACATGGACAAGTATTGAAGTTGTTTGTGCCAGTCCCAACCAGACATCGAACGGAAGTTGCGCGAGACGCCGTTGATTCGGTACGATATTGTGTGTGACGGGACAGGCACGACTGCGAAACGCATCAAATACTTGTCAGAGCCACCAATTCATAACAAAGGGGTATATTGCCTATCATAGCGTCATCACAACATGAGAAAAAACAATCACTCCCAAGACCAGGTGGCTTGCGCCGAGCGTATATCAAACGCCAAGAACTCCAAATTCAGTCCCAACGCCAGTTGCTCAAGCCCAACCCAGTGTCTGCAACCATCCCGCTGCTCAATTCTGCAGCGGCCAACGCCTATTCTCCTCCTGGAGCCCGACCTCGTTCTTGATCCAAATCTCCACCGAGGGGTTCTCCACACTTTCTGGCGTCTTTACTCTTCCCCTGCTGCGACTTCTATCGCTGTCATATAACCCAAGAATATCGTCAATACTATTACTCCGTTCTCTTGTGCAGGCGCTCTCCGGTCGCTGGATAAATGGCTCTGGACTGGGTGTTGGTTCCACCATTGTGTGCGACGATGATGTGGACGAAGAGTCTCGGAGGAAGCTAGTGGGTTCGTAGACGTCTTCTTGTCGGTCTTCTTGTATTGTGTGTAGGGTGTTTCCTCCTGATGTCTCAGACCTGTTTGATCTGCTCAGGTCCTGGTGGGGGATTTGGCTCGATGGTTTCTCTTGTATCGGCGTTTGCTCGGGTGTTGGTCGTTCGCACATTGTGAAAAGTGGCAGTTCGGGGTCGGTTGCGTGTGTCTGTCCTTTCTCGCCGTATTCAACGTCGAGCCCACGCTTTCGGAGGTAGAGGGGTCGGAGGGTGGGAATGCCGAGGCAGACCATCGAGACGGAGATTTCGGCGGCGGCCCAGACGAAATAGATGGCAAAGTTGTCTGTCATGCGTTATTAGTAGGAGTTGCTGAACGGATTGGGGCCACTCACAGGTGTAGTCGTTGATCTCAAGTTGAGAGAGGACCACCGTGCGGATGATGCCACAAGCTCCAGCGCTGCATGCATGTTAGCTTCTGCTCGGGAAGTTGATGACGACAGACTCACATGACACCAAGACTCATGCCGCTGGCCAGCATAATCTTCTCCCGTCGAGGCATACGGAGCGACCAGATGAACAGCCAAGGGAATATGGCAAAGAAAAAGTCGCAGACACTGGACCATCCTCCGAGTCCAACGCTCATTGGTTGGATCTGAATGTTCCACTTGCCCGCAGTTCGTATCGGGTCCCAGCTCGCCTTTCTCGGTGTCGTCTGGTTCCATAACATGACGGCGAGAGCGAAGGATGTCCCTGATGTAACCGTGATCAGAATCCAGAGCGCAATCTTCTGTCCTCGGAGCTGCACAACCCGAAGCAGGAAGAAGCCCATGGACAGCTTGGCCATGGCATTGCCAGTGATGGCAAATGTATTGGCCACATACGTCCACAGGATGGCGTTGGACGAGTTGTCGATGCTGAGACCCCAGAAACTCTGGCCAAGCCCATAGTGAACGGCGACCTGGATGCTCGCGCTGAAGGCAAGCAGGAAAACACCGGTCCATGCGAACAAGTGATCCTCCACCCCTACAAACTTGACGATTCGGATGCGCGTATAAAGTCGAAGGGCGACCAGGGCCAGGGATAGGGCCGTCATAGCCCAGCTGGCGATAGCCACCTGGTGTCCCCGATGCATCTTGGCATCACCGGTTGGGGAGACAGCGGCAAGACGGCAGGCGGTCGATGTAAGACAACATGACACACGCTGGCGCAGGTCGACAGCGGGAAGTGAAACGAAAAGAGAGGAAAAGAGGGAAGGCGTGTGATGGAGCGGCAGGAAGGCGTCTGCTTTTCTTTCTTTTGGGGCCCTTCTTCAGCATACCGAAAAAGTAGAATGAGGAGTGCCGAGCTCCAGCCCTTCGGCAACAAATCGCAGGAGGCGTCTTCTGCAAGCGATGCCACCCCCCGGTCGCCGGGACGGCATTGGCTGCGGGACGGCCGTCGTCAGCCAACGGGGTGCCGGGGAATCCTGGCCATCGCTAAAAGCGCAGGGTCGGCAGCGCGGCAGCTGCCAAGACCACGGCTCTGCGCTCCGATGGGCTGGCGCACAGTGGGTTGGCGATCTCTTCAACCCACAATAAGCGCCCGCCGCGCACGCCGTCGTCCAAATCGAGCCCTCATTTCGTTGTTTGTCTGCACTGTTTTGGAGAGGCGTGCAAAAATGGAACTGATGTCATCGGGGCAGATCCACGGCCTCCACAGCCCCTCCCTCCTTCAACGTGGAAGTCGCGGCTGGCGCACCTGGAATAACGACCCCGCACCCGGACTTTGCGATCTCTGGAGGCAGTGACGCGCCTGCTTCGATCCGGAAAACACGACGCCCGTGCTGGCAATGCAATAGCCAAGCTGAACGCCGTGCATCGCGATAGCATGAGCGATAAACGGCCAGATGCAGAACATCCATCATGTTTCCCGGTTTCCTCAATCTCCACCATCGGTGCGCTCAGGAGATCCCCCACCTTCCGTCCACACCGAGCAAGATGCCGCGCAGCCACAGAACGTGTTCCAGACTTTGAGCAAGCCGACCCCAGAAATCGGATTGGCCGTTTCGCCCTCCGCCAGCACTCGGCCCAGGAACTCGTGGGCGGCGCTATCGATTGTGCTCCCGACAGCCACCCTCGTCCCACTCCGTCCCAGAGCCCTGATTGGCTGGCGACTCAGATTGCGGCGAGAAGTCAATTTCGAGGGTGTCGAGGGCCTGCATGGTCTCCGTTATCGCCGTGGTGCCTTCTCACGGCGACATTGAGGCATGGCTCGGCCCTGGAGTTGAGCTTAAGGTGTGCTGTCTCAAGGGAATAACCATCGAGTTCAAAGTGAAGCCCCCCACACGGTAATAAAGGTGCGCTGAGTTGCCAAGCTTCTCGATTGGTTCAGCAACACAGGAACGGAAAAGCTGATCCTCCGAGAGACGCCGAAAGAGGGATTTCATGCAGGCGACAGCCTGACCATGGACGCTTGACCGCACCGGCAAAACATCCTGCTCTATCAAAGCTTGACAAACGTGATCAACTTTTTGTTCCTTGACTACCGGCGGGAATATGCCAAGCACCTTTCGTCGATTTGTGGACAAGGGGAAGAAAGCCATTGGCAAGCTGGAAAGAAAGAGCAAGGAGGAGCGAGTGGAAAGCAGCACTTCTCCCCAAGACGTCGAAAACTCCCAGCCACGAGATGAATCGGCGATCCCAGTTTCAAGGCGAGTGACGCAAGAGGAAGAGGGAGAAAAACGTGATAACGATAAAGAGATTGCCGACTTGCAGGGCCCGCCGCCGTGCTACGAGGAGAGCGCCGCACCAGATGTGGCTCATGTCGCCCCAATACCACAGGATAATGTTGAAACATCGAAGTCGTGGAATAGCGAACCTGATACTGAAAGAAGCCCATTGGTCGAAGATTTCGGTTTATTTGTGTTCCCGCCAAGAGGCCAGAGTTCGACCAGCAATGTTTCAGTCACCTCCTCCGGGCAGCAGCACATCGACATCATCGCTGTTCATGGCCTGGGTGGCCACTGGCGGAAGACATGGCAGGCTCCTGATGGCGCTATATGGTTTCAAGATCGCATCAACCCCCTTTTTTCCGACACAAACATAACCTGCCGGGTTCGATCGTTCGGCTACGACTCCGCTTTCGTTTTCACCAAAAGCGAAAGCAGCATCACTGGTTGCGCGAAGGATCTAATTGACAGGATCCGGGTCCTGCGGCGAAAAGACACCGATATCTTCCGTCCTATCATTCTCGTGGCCCACAGCTTGGGCGGCCTGGTCGTCAAAGAAGCAATGAACATTGCCTGGACGCGGAACGACATCTACGACGACATTTTGACAAGCGTCAAAGGGTGCATCTTCATGGGCGTTCCCCACCACGGTGCAGGCATAGCAAGGTGGGCAAAGCATGCCACACAGATCGTCAGATTTGCGTCGTTTGGCTTTGCCGGGAACACAAAGTTCTTGAAGACGCTGGAACGCAGCTCTCCTGAATGGGTGCGCATATCGAGAGATTTTGTAGCAAGAGGGAGGGACATGCAATTTCGGAGTTTTTACGAAACACAGCGAACTGGGAATGTCTTGGTCAGGTTTCCTGCGACCTTTCGTTATTGAACTCCTGCTAATTACACCGGGTGCAGGTTGTAGACGAAGCCTCAGCAGCGCTCCACGTCCCAAACGAACAAAGCTTCGCCTTGCCCGGATCAGACCATAGGACCGTATGTCGGTTTTCCGACACCGACAACGAGAGGTTCTCTCTCGTCGGCGACGCACTTGTTGACCTTGCAAAATGCGCGCTCAAGGGCAAGCAAAGGGAGCAGAATGCAACAGGCACCACGATCTCGTTTTCCGATCTGCCGCTGATGACACCCACATTCTTTGGTCGGGAACGCGAGACGGAAGTGATGCAAGACACGCTAAATCCCGTGAAACAAGGGCGTAAGGGCATCGTTCTTTTCGGCCTTGGCGGCACTGGAAAGACGCAGCTCACACTCCATTTCATCCAGAGATTCAAGGACAGGTACACGGCGATTCTTTGGATCAACGCCTCCAGCAAAGAGCAGATGCTGCAGTCATTCACGGAGATATCAGACTCGCTTGAACATACGTGGCCTTCGAAAGACCTTCCGACACCATACAGAGGGAAGCTGAGTGACAAAAGAGTGCTGGCCCGCCTTCGGTCAACAGTTTACAAGAGTTGGCTCCTCGTGATTGACAGTGTGGACGATCTCGAGTCCATCAATCTTGCAAGCATCATTCCTGATTGTAATCACGGGTGCATTGTGGTCACCAGCACACGCAAAAATGCCGCTGAGATCCTTGATGCCCATGGTTTCCGCTCTGTCGAGGTTGATAGTTTGGATGATGAAAGTTCTGGTAAATTGCTCGTCTCATCCGCCAAAATCTCGAAAACAGACTCTCTTGATCAATCAGATACCTGTAAGAGACCCTAACTCACAGTCTCGACGGGGGAGCCTGGGGGTGCATGAGCTAACCAGACATCAAGTGAAAGGTCAAATATTATCGATCTCACGTGTGCTGTACGGCCTACCGCTTGCCCTCGAGCAGGCTGGCGTGTTGATCCGTAAGCGCATAGTAACGTTCGAAAACTTCATTGAGCAGTACTCTGCGCACTACAATAGGTTGATGGGGAAGAAGCTGACTCCGGGCTGGACAACATACGAGAAAGAACATTCAATCATCGCCGTTGTTTCTCTTGTCTTCTCCGTTGTCGAGGCAGAGTCGCCTGAAGCAACACAACTGCTCGCCGTCCTTGCAGCTCTAGGACCTCAGAAATTCCCGTTGCGTCTCGTTGAGTTGGCTTCATCACACCTCGCAAGTCAGAGACTACACCCTACGACTTCCCAAGACGGAGATGCGGTCCTTAGGCTCAGCCTAGACGCCCTCTCCGACGTTTGTTTGGTAAAATTTGAGGAGGGTTACAGGGGCGGGGAGGAGTTTGTGTCCGTCCACGGGCTTATTTGTCAGTGGCTGGTCGATACCAAGTTCCCAGATCAAGGATTGGACCTCACCCTCGTAGCAGAAGCCGTGACGAGGTTTATCCTCCCAGATCATGATAGGTGAGAACCGACGGTACCCTTTCCCAAGATGAAAGCGATTGTGACTGACCATCCATCGACATGTCTAAGCCCCCTAACGCCCTATAAGCCCGAGGGACATTCCATATCTACGGCCTACATTCCGGTACTAGAGCGGGTTCATTGCTTGATCGGAAAGCTCGATCCTCCTTCGTTACATATTCTGGAAAGGCCACGGGGAGAGGAGCTCAGGATAATGCTTGCCCGCCTATATCTATGCTGCGGTCGGGCAGAAGAATCGAAGCTAATATTTCAAGACCAGTCTGAAGCTAGAAGACTTGTCGAGGGAGAGGCTTGGCCGTCGACAGAAAAGTCTTTGGAGCTTCTTGTGGGGCTGGCGATCTGCGAACAAAAGATTGGCAACTCGGAGGTTGCGATAGATGGTCTCAAGACATCGCTCTCTCTAGCGGAAAGGCTTTTCGACAACTTCGATGACAGGACGGCCGAGATTAGCGCACGGCTGAAACAGCTGCAAGAGAAATCGGAGACCGACATGCAGCACCGCAAAGCCGCCTTGGTTGCGTCGACGGGAGTTCCGGCCACCAAAGGAGCACGCAACATACCGCAGTCGACCCATGAAAGCGACAATGAAGAAGAAACTACTAATGTCAGAGTCAACGACGGCTTTGAAGACCTCATGATCCGCGGCGAGCCGTCCTTGAAAGAGTGCAGGGAGCTTGTAGCTTTGATCCTTGGTGAGGACTGGACGAATTTCAGAGTTGCCGTTTCAAACGCAAGATCGGGTGTCTTCGGTGCTCTTTTTGCGACAAAGAACGTGGAGGGCACCCAAAATATTCTCATATTGGCGGTGGATCGCCAGAACGACTTGGCCGCTCGCATCATTCTCGAGTTGCGAGGATCAAATATCGATGTGAATCAGTCAGGCAGCGACGGCCGAACTGCGCTCTGGTATGCAGCGATGCACAACCACGCGAGAGTCATCAAGACGCTACTGAAACTCGATGCTGATCCCGGCATCCGCGACACACGCGACGGCATGACACCACTCCAGGTGGCAGTGAACTACCACTCCAAGGAGGCTTTCTACAGTCTTGTACGCGGGGGCTCCCGTCCAGATATCGCCAGCGGTTTGGGCTTGTCGACGACTTTTGCCTCGCAAGACGCTCCCGTTTCGCTGCCCTCCTCCAACCCCAGGCTATTCGAGCAAGCCAGCGTGGCACGATTTGGCACGGGTGCGAAGACACCACTCCATTACTTGGCAGGTATGGCCATCTTCAAACCTAACGCTGTCAAAACACTCCTCGGTTGGGCAGGGCCACTCGCATGCAACGCCAGAGACGCCGAAGGAAGGACGCCGTTGCATATCGTCGTTTTGAATACCTCACACGATGCCCCAAAGATTATGCGAGATCTGATTTCCAATGCCGAACACCTGGAACCAGAGCTGCGCGATCACATGGGGAACACAGCACTGGGCCTACTGATCAAGGCGGTCGAAAAGACCGGCTCACTTATAGAAGTTAAAGAAGCCTGCTTGATTCAGTTCCTGGTGATGCTGGGTACCCTGCCAAATATGGAGTTTCTGAGGTGGGCAAAATCAAGCCTGTCGACCGACTCGAACAATAGCATGAAGATATTCCTGGACACAGCCATGAGGTCTCCACGCTCTACATCAATCGGAGGTGCGGTGCCGTGGCTTAAGGTGGCAAGAGACGTGGTCCAGCAGGATCGAGCCATCGTTCTTGAGTGCTTGATTGAAAACAAGCTCATCATACAGGGTGTACCGAGTCCGAATCCCATCGAGGATTCCAATCTCGTTTTACGCGCTGCCAAGACAGACTCCTACCGCTGTCTAGAGTACCTGGTCGAAAAGTTCCCATTGGTTGCTGTCGAGGCAAAGGAAGCAGCCGAACAGCTTGGCCCATACCACAGACGGTTTGCCATGCTTATCGCGGATTACTTGCACAAGAAACGTTTAGACGGCGCCAAGGAAGATGTGCTGGAGACCACGGTTGAAGATCTCAGCGATGATTCGGCCGAAGGGGGGGCTTGACATAGTGCCATCTTTGCAAGTCTCAAGACGGGTTGCGTTCTGTCAAGGCGCCTGGTTTGAGTTGAACAGGAATCAGAGTACGATTCCGCCCTGTCTTTTCGGCTCAAGAGTAATTGACGTTTGGTGCAGCCAAAGGTCCCGTCGGGATTGACAGTCGGGAGACCTAAAGGTCAGCCATTGCCTAACGGGCTACAGCCAAATTGTGTAAGGCGTGGCTTGATTAGGTGGTCAGATGTTCCTATGATATCACAGCGAGGTCAGCTTTCTGCGGTGTTCAATATTCAGATATAAGTCATACCCCCAGTCTCAGCGGGATTAGCGTAACCAAAATTCCTGAAGCCATACCGTGCTGTCATATAGTCTCATGTAAAGAGACCGGAATTCGGGGGTAGGATGAGCGACATGGGACGAGCCGGGCATATAGCGTGGCATCGGCAAGTATAGGAAGAACCCTGCAGATTCCGCGGACGGCTGTTTTCCCCGTCATCGACACCTTGGAACCGAGCATTGCATTCGATAGCATCCATTTTCTGAGAGAGAGAGGGGATCTGCAAATACCCATTCTGAACTCCGTGGGCCAACGCCGCCAGACCGCCCAGGCCAGGGCATCGTCTCAGCAAACTCGACCGCGCCTCCCAAGCAAAACCCACGCCGCCATCCCACATAGCAATGAAACCTCGAACCCAGCATCCTCTCCACAATCCACCACACACCTTGCCGCACCACTCACGGTGCCCCAATTGTTCTTGTCGTCGAAACCATTCCCGAAGCAAACCCCAAAAAGTCTCGGCCATTCTTTTGCAACCCACCCAGAACCAGATGTGCCCCGTCAATCCCGCCTCAATCCCGCCGTTCCCCAAACGAGCAGCACGTGTCTAATTTATGCACCAACCCCTGCGAGGTCCCCCATCCATTCCATCCAGAATGAAAAAAAATCCAACCAACGGACGCCGCATGCATATCGGGCTCTGGGCGCGCCAATCCATCCCCCCTCAACCCCCCCAAAAAATCCCGGTTCCGCAATATGGGAGAACTCGGGCTCTCGCAATAACCCACAGGCTGATTGCAACACTAGACAGTCTCATCTCACGAGATGCATCCGCGACCATCCGCAACCAACAAATTGGATACTGTATCGACTCAAGTTGGAGGACAAACAAACCCGAAATGCGGCCGCGAATATGCATGCTTCCCGCCGAGCGATCCAGACAGAGTTTCACAGGGCAAGAAAACAGCAAAAAGACAAAAGGGTAGGCCCGATAGAAGCAATATACTCAGCTTTTACAGCGCCAATGAACCGCCTATGGAACGCCTGTGGCAAATGCGACCTGAACCAACAGCATATTCCTAAATTGACAAAATTGGCATGGCGCGCATTATATATTCCAGATGCCACGACAGTCTAGCCCGGCTGGCCCAGGCGATTGGGACGACATTATCACTCGCCCCTATTGGTGACATTCTTAATCTTGGGAAAACAGAGGTTAGGTTCTACGCGAGGAAACGGAAATCTCGGAGAGAAACGAGAAAATCCCCAATGCCGCTCATGGCTGCGCTGCGTTGCCGTGTCCATCTGCCACCGCCACCTCGGCATTCGTTTCTTTCCTTCCAGAAACAATCGTGCACGGAAAACCACAAGACAAGCCAGGTTTACCTTTCCCAGACCAGGAATGCATCATGAGCATGGCCAGTCCAACCTAGCGTGGTTTCCCCAGAAAAAAAAGCACGATCTCCCCCTCTCCATGATTCATCCCCGCATCTCGCATCTCACCGTTACGCCTTGAATGGCGCCCGTGTGTCTTGGCGGCATGGCGGATTCTTGGCGCGGTGCTTCCCCGCGAACAAAACGTTCGCCGACTTTATTTGCCGACAGGGCAAGGACAGGGAACCGATAACAGGGGCTGTTTCCTTAGCCCACCCATCCCTCGCACCATTGGACACTGCGACCCAAGATGGCACACCCCCAAGATTCACTGCCAAAGTGGCCAACCAGTCGATTGCATGCCAATTGCTGGCTGCTTGCTTCCAGACGAGGTGGTAGGCGTGTGTGCAACCTCTGCGCGGATGGATCACCACGCCGGACCGGTTATTCTCAACCGAGGGTCCCCCATCCTTGCCAGTTGTGCGCACAGTCGTTGATCCCTCCCAATCCCCCATCCATGTCTGTTGCCCCATGTCCATGTGCCATTCACCATCCCGTCCCGGTCTTGCAGCCTGAAGCTCGTCGGCCTGCCAGTGAACCAGCAGCCCGCCTATGAGAACCGAAATCCCATCCTGGCCTCTTAATGCAACGATGGGGCGGGTGCTACTGCCAGAATGTTTAAAAGCAAGACGAGGGAACCACTCACACACCCAACGAAGATTCCCGGCTGGATTTCCTGAACCCCGTCGAGTCGTTCTGGTTCGGTCGAGGAAAAAAGATTATCTTCCTCCCTCTCCCCTCCTCCTCTCCCTACAGATAGGTAGCTTCACTTCCCCTGTCCTATCCGCCGAGACATCTCACCGGGGAGTTTGCATCGGTAATCCGCCCTCACCATGTCGTCGGAAAAGGAAATCGGTAAGCCCCGCCATGTTGGTTCGAGATGATGAAGCTTACTTGCCCCCGCAGCTCAAGCTCTCGAGCACGAGCAGACCTCGCCCAAAGATGGCTCGACCGACGGCAGCCAGCCCGAGCTGGAATGGACCGAGGAAGAGGAGACGACCATCCGCCGCAAGATCGACTGGCACACGGTGCCCCTCGTCACACTGCTGTACATGCTGACGTTCTTGGACCGCATCAACATCGGCAATGCGCGCGTGCAAGGACTCGGCGACGAGATGGGTTTCAACGAGGGCTATGGCTTCAACTGGGCCCTGTCCATCTTCTACATCATCTACCTGCTGGTCGAAGTGCCTAGCAACATCCTGCTCAAGCGTATCGGCGCCCGCTTCTACCTGCCGCTGCTCGTCGTCGGCTTTGGCTTCGTGTCCATCTGCACCGCCTTTGTGCGCGATTTTGGTGGACTCATGACGGCGCGTGCCTTTTTGGGTATCTTCGAGGGTGGCGCCATGCCGGGAATGGCCTTCTATCTCAGCTGCTTCTACAAGCGCAACGAGCTGCTCTTTCGCATCGGCATCTACGTGTCGGCCGCGTCCATCGCCGGTGCTTTCGGTGGTCTCCTCGCTGCCGGTCTCTCGCAGATCCCCGAGTGGGGCATCGCGTCGATGCGCCTATACGCTTGGCGCAACATCTTCTTCTTCGAGGGCATCATCACCTGCCTGTGCGGTCTGGCGGCGCCAATCTGGATGCCCAACGGCCCGTCCGACTGTAAGTTCCTGACCGAGCGCCAGCGCAAGATCGCCGCCGAGCGTCTAGTTCGCGAGCACAAGGTGGACGAGGCCGAGCAGGTGACGTGGGCAGACGTCAAGAAGGCTATGCTCTGCCTGCACAACTACACTTGCGCCCTCGCCTTCTTCGCCATCAACATCACGGTCCAGGGTCTGTCGGTCTTCATGCCCACCATTCTGCGCGAGCTCAACAGGAGCTGGACGCCGACCCAGGTGCAGCTGTACTCCGTGCCGCCCTACGTTGCCGCCTGTGCCGTCGCCGTCGGCATCGCCTATATCAGCGACAAAACGCAAAGGCGCGGCATCTACCTCGCCGGCTTCTCGCTTATTGCTCTGACCGGGTTCCTCATTATGCGCTTCGTCACTGACACCAACGCGCGCTACGGCGGTATTTTCTTGATCACCGTCGGTGCCTTCCCCGGCGGCCCTGGCTTCCTCAGCTGGGGTATCAACAGTATGTTTGTTGCCTCCGTGGTATTTCGATCCATAGCTGACTTGTCCAGACTCTGCTGGTCCCGCCGTCCGTGCCGTCTCGACCGCTTACATCGTCAGTCTTGGTACCATTGGTGGTATCGTCGCAACGTAAGTTTTCCGTCCTTCCGCATCTTGCATCAGCCGCTGACAGTGCCACCAGATGGACCTACATCCCCAAGGACGGCCCCAAGTACCACACCGGCCACACCATCAACATTGTCGGCCAGTCCGTCACCTTCTGCCTCGCCATGTTCGGCATTTTCTACTGCATGCGCGAGAACCGGCTCCGCGCCCAGGGCAAGCGGGACCACCGCCTCGAGGGCCTGACCGAGCGCGAGGCCCAGAAGCTGGGATACAAGCACCCTCGCTTTAAGTACTGGGTCTAGACAGGGAGACACGGTGGGAAAAGTTGGATACCGGTGGTAATGGTTGGTGGTCGGTTCATAGCCCAATGCACGTGTTCAAAACCGTTGTAATGTTGTCCTTTTCATAGGTGTGTGCGCGCGGGGTTGGTCCTGATAGATGATGACCGAAAAATAATGTCTCGACGAACTCGATACCCAAACAAGCCAAAGCATCACACCAAATATCATGGCGTTGACCAGCCGAAATCGCCGACTGGTCCGACTTGTTGTCCGACGACGTCAAGATCTCCCCAGTGGCGCGCCAACTTCCAAGAAAACGGCTTGCATCCAAGAGCGCCACCAGCACAACGCTAGCACGCAATGGGAGGACGGCCCACGACCTGGTGCGAAGCTTGTTGTGGAGCCTCAGAACGACCGTTCGCATCTCATCTCGGAGAAAAATGCCCCAATTGATCGACTGCAATGGACGCATGTTTGATGCTTCATGCCACCGTAACACCCGGCCGGCCGTCGATTGGAAGTGGGAGAGTGCCGTAATAACTACTGTAATTGCGGCAAGTGCCAAGTGGAGCGCTGTGTGACCGTCGGACTGGTCGAGCGGCCGACTTCGATACAGGCGCCAGGGAAATAAGCGATTGGGCAATCTTTTGTGGGCGCCTGTTTGTTGCGTTTGGCGAGCTTGATCGGACGTCGGACGTCGGCCGTGCAGACATGCCTCGGCCCTTGCCGGGCTTGCAACAGTTGGGTTGCTGACTGCGTCTCACCGACGGACAGCAAAGAGGGCCGGTGGGCCGCAAAACCATCTCCAGGTTTCGGTGAGCTTTCCCCCGACCTGGCGTCGGTTTTCCGTCTTTGGCGTCTCCGGGCGCGCTAGAATGGCGAGTACGGACGCTATGTGGCTCGCGGTGGACCTCATTGACCCCGGGGCGATGGAGACGCCGCCCGAGGGATTCGTCCGGCTGGAGTCGGCCCAGGAAATAGTTTCGGGGCCCGCCGAAAGCTCGTCGAACGCGACGTAGCGACCGCCGTGTCTGTGTGGTCGTGATGGAGCCAGTGGGCCGAATCCGGGGTTGTGGGTGGGTGGCACGTCAGAAGGTCAATGAGGGGAGGGCGGGGCGGCGAGATCGGGGAAGGATCAGCGCTTTTGCCATCGCTAGCAGTGACACCAATGCACTGAAATCTGGGGGACGGTACTTGATCCGGGGACGTGGGCAACAGGGAAAAGATGATCCCTCCGACATGAGGATGCAGCACGTATAAAGGCGTTGCCTCCCCCGTTCCTCCGTGCCGAGTCTGTGTGAGCTGCTTGCTGCTTGCTCCTGATATCGACGATCGGCACTGTGACACGACCCGAGAACGAAAGTGCCTGTCTCGAGCACTTCCACCATGGCAGACGAAAAGTACTCCGTCGCCCCTGAAAAGGCGAGCATCGAGCAAAAGTCCGACGTCGACAAGTCCGACGGCGAGACCAACCCGTGGGTAGCCAAGTTCGGGGCGCAGGATGAAGCCACGCAGAAGGCCTACGAGAAGAAGCTTCTCCGGAAGATAGACCTGCATCTGCTGCCCTTCCTCATCCTCATGTACCTCCTCAACTTCCTCGACCGCGCCAACCTCGCCCAGGCCCGCCAGGGATCGCTGGAGAAGGATCTCGGCATGAGCAACACCGACTTCAACCTGGCCACGTCCATCTTCTTCGTCGGTTACCTGCTGATGCAGCTGCCATCAAACCTGCTCATCACCAAGGTGCGCCCGTCGCTCTACCTGACCGCAGCCATGGCGCTGTGGGGAGGTGTGTCGGCCTGCAATGCTGCGACCAAAAACTTCACCCACCTCGTGGTCGTACGCTTCTTCCTCGGCTTCGTCGAAGCCCCTTTCTTCCCCGGGGCGGTCTTCCTCATGAGCTCGTGGTACACCAGGGCCGAGCTGACTCGGCGCATGTCGTATTTTTACTCTGGCAACGCGCTGGCTAACATGTTCGGCGGCATCATTGGCGCTGCGGTCCTCGGCAACATGGATGGCGCCCAAGGCATTGCGGGCTGGAGATGGCTCTTCATTATCGTTAGTCCACGCCCCCGCTGCATCGTGTTTCGACCTAACCGTTGGACAATAGGAAGGTGTCGTGACCATCGGTGTTGCCATGGTTGCCGTATTTGTCCTCCCCGACTACCCGAGCACCACGCGCTGGCTGGACGAAGAAGAGCGTGCGTACGCCACATGGCGCCTGCTCCGTGACATCAACGAGCCCGACGCCGCGCAGTCCGTCTGGAAGGGTCTCAAGCTCGCCCTTGCCGACTACCGCCTGTACCTCTTCGTCCTGCTGCAGCATCTCAGCTTGCTCTCGCAGACCTTCCAGTACTTCTTCCCCAGCATCGTCCAGACTCTCGGCTACGGGCGGATCGAGACACTGTGGCTCACAGTTCCCGTGTGGTTTGGGACGTTCCTTGTGTCTGTCTGTGTGACATGGACCTCTGCCAAGACAGAGGATCGTTCCCTGCACATCCTTGGGCTGATGATCGTCGCGGCTGTCGGAAACGCCATCGCCACGGGCTCCACGGTGTTGGGCGCTCGCTTTTTTGCCATGTTCATGATGCCTATGGGAGCTGTTCCCGCTTGTTAGTACCCTTTACACGGAGAGCGCAGTCGATACTAACAGTTGTGCCAGACCAAATCCTTCTCGCGTGGATCGCCAACTCGTTCCCTCGGCCGCTGGTCAAGCGCTCCGCATCGCTTGCCATCGCCAACATGGTGGGTAACACGGCCAGTATTTATGGCTCATACATGTATCCGTCGTCGGCAGCACCTCAATACGTCCCTGGCGGAAGCGCAAACGCCGTCATCTGCTTGCTTGTTGGTCTGTTGGCCATCCTACTGCGATACCTGCACAAGTGGGAGAACAAGAAGCTGGCAAAGGCCGAAGTAGAGGATGCCGCGAATGCCGAGGCCGGTGTGACGACGGATTCCACCGTCGACAGGAGAGCGACCGGGTTCAGGTATATCTACTAGGTGTTTGGATGTTCCCGTGGAAGGATGCTCGGGGGATGCTCGGGTAGGATGTCTTAGCGGTCGCTTGTGTTCGTTTTCTTCGTGATACCCCAAGATAGCGAGAGGAGGCGTGCCGGACTGTAAAAGTTGTTAGCGAATGGAACCATTAATCTGTGATGTTGAGCGTGACAACCCAATTTTGCAGCAGCTGAAGTTGACGCCAAGAGACGATGCGCGGCCTGCGATCAAACGAGAAAATAGGGGTAAAGCAATGTTGACTTGCTCCCGCCTCTTGCGTACGCATGATCGAAACTTGCAGCTGATGATGCAACGGCGGGATGGGGGAAGCTTAGCGACCCGCGCGCGCTGGTCCATCGGCGCCGGGCGGCATGTTCGGGAGACGCGGGGACAAAGATCAATCCCGTCCCAAAACCATTAGCAACAAAGAAAACATGCAGTGGTATGTGCAACTCAAAGAATCATGATGTTCCAGCATTCGAACGAAGTGGCTTGAGGCGGACTTCAGAAGGAAAATATCAAGCACTTGTATCCAAGACTTTTGCAAGCTCAAGTGAAAAGGGAATTCGGAGGAAAGCGCGATCGATTCGACACAAAACTTGCGCACCTGCATTTTTTGTGCATGACTTGACGGATTTGGCGGCACGGCTGCGCCGCCAACACCGCGCTATCGACTGTGCCGGGCGCACCTTCCAATCCGGACACGATTGCTGACATGACATTACGGCGGCGTGTTGGCGCAGGATTTTACGTCACCCGTCGCCCGCCGCTCGTCGCAAACTCCAACCGTCTTTTCACCTCCAACAACTCGTTCATCGCATCGACTGCCCTGTATCGCGAATTTTGCCGTCGACAGTCCGGCGCGTCTGGTGGATGCGCGCAACCCCGGCCATGTGGTCCCTCCGCCAAGCCGGTCTCGGCTTCCTCATTTCGCTGCTGCCCCTCGCCGCCGCCGAACCAGTGCAATATTGCCGGAACGGCTACAGCATCGGCCGCTCCGATTTCTGCTTCGGCGTCTCAACCTTCCAAAACACCACCACCCACGCTACAGACACGTATTTCGCCCTCACGGTGACCCGCGGCTCTCCGCTAGGATGGACAGCCGTCGGCTCAGGATGGCGCATGGACAAGTCGCTCATGTTCATCGTCTACGGCGACCCCTCCGGTTCTGATCCCACTGTGAGCATCCGCATCGGCCACGGCCACGCCCAACCGGCACAGGTCAAACCGCTCACCTTATCCGGGGGCGGCCAACTCGAGATCCTCCGCTCGAAATGGCGAGCCCCGCACCAAGCACGACATGAAGACCACCATGAGGATGGTCCTCCATCGGGTCCTCCAACGCATATCGCCGATGTCACGGTCGCATGTTACGGCTGCTCAAGCGAGTATTTTTCTACCACTTCGGGCTCTGAACCCTTCATCTGGGCATGGAACTCGTATCAGAAGTTCGACTCGTTCGCGCCCGATGCCAAGCTCAAGATGCATGAGCATGGTGAGCGCAGCGGTGGCCATGGGTATTTCCATGTTGATATGGCGAGGTCACTTGTCGACAAAGCTGAGGCGCCGGCGATCCAGTTTGGGGTTGATCGTATTGGGACCAGCGACGGACCCATTGGAGTCGGCGGGTTCTTCAGCGGGCTGCGTGAGAGGCCGTTGCCAAGAGGCCATGGTTTCTTCATGGCGCTGGCGTTCTTAGTACTTTTCCCTCTTGGTGTAGTGTTCATGAGAACAGCTGGCGGAAATCCCTTCAAGCGGCATTGGAAGATGCAGATGGCTGCGACTGTCACAGCGTGGTTGGGCGCCGTGATTGCGGCCATCATGACGGGTGGGCGAAAACCAAAGACTTTCCATCAGTGGGCTGGCATTGCGGTTGTCCTAGCTCTAGGACTACAAGCTGTCCTCGGATGGAGACATCATGTTGTGTTTCTGAAGGTCAGAGGGAGGACGTGGATCTCGCATGTCCATATCTGGCTAGGGCGACTTGTGGTTCTTGTCGGCTGGCTGAATGTCTTGTCCGGCATGTATCTGTCGAATCAGGGATGGCTCAGTGTCAGCTTGGTTGCTGGCCTGGTGCTAGTTGAAGCGGTTGCGGTCAGTTTGGTTGTCTCGAGAGCGAGGAGAGCCGCAAGGGCTGGGCCTGGTCAGGTTGAGGCGCATGCCCTAATGCCGAGGAATGATGGCGCCGAGGACTACTTTGCGTTGGAGATGAGCGATGATGAGTTTGATACGGATGGAGAGGACGATGTCAAGGACAAGAAAGAGGCGGGAAAGGATGAGAGTAAGGAGCGACTGACAAAGGGCGTTGATGCGAAGAGTTGATGTGGCTTCAGTTTCCGACCGATAGCTTGTATCATGTACTCCAGGACCTCCCAAGTATTGGCATGGGCTCTGTGAGTGACAGTCTGTGTGCTTTGCCAAGCATGCTGCCAAGCCGAAGACAGTGGGCGAGCTTTTCAGACTCTATGCCGAACGCCCGAAGGAGAACGAATGCGTATCTTGATTCGAAACTCGACGATCCGAGGCTCTAGCTCTACTCATACAACTTTGCCGTGCTATATATATTAGAAAGGTCTTTGTTTTGTTAAGCGATAACAGGCAACTGACGGTGTAATTCCAAAGTGATACAAGTAAAATCCCGGGGGTTTGGGATCCAATCCAAACTTCCACACAACAAGGGCCGGCAGTGTGATCACAAGTTCTGCCCTATTCAAAAGACTTGTGCATTGCCAAGTTAGTTCTAACGTTGCTCGCAACCCGCTGTCCGAAAGGGGTCGGCAGGCGCTGTCAACCCTCCCTGCAGAACATCGGCCGCACCCTGCTCAGCGGCTCTCAGCGCTGTGATTGCAATCCTGAGCATGTTTGTGGCGTCCAATCGCCGACTCATCCACAATCGTGTCATATACCCCGCCTTCTGCTTTGGGGATCCCGCTTCAAGTGATGCATACCCATCCCATTCCTTATCAGTATACAGTTCGCCGTGGAGGGTATGTCGGAAGGCGGCCATGGGGTGATGCGGGTGGTTGCTGGTCGTCGGGAGAATATGCAGGTCCAAGCCCTCGGAAGCTGAGGATGAAGCTGTGCCCTTAAAAGGAGACTCTGCCGTGTCATTCTCTTTCCAGAAAGCTTGCATTGGTTCCAGAATCCCATCCGCTCTGCTGGGATTCAGGGTTCCCTTGGCGACAGCACGGCGTCGCAAGTAGCCTCCGACTCCAAGCGGTTACCGCAACTCAACATAACACACCCCAAACATCATTCACAATGGACCCCCCCTCATTCCAAATCACAGCCATCCTCCTTGGCATCACGACCATCCTCTACCTCGTCCTCCGCACTCTCTACAACCTCTCTACCTTCACCCCCTATCCTCCCTCCCCGGCCCACGCACCTGGTCGGCCTCCCACCTCCCCCTCTCCTGGTCCATCTTTCAAGGCACCTCAGTCCGCAAAATGGAACTCGCCCACCTCAAATACGGTCCGATCCTCCGCGTCGCGCCCGACGCCGTCTGTTTCGCCGCAGCCGAAGCCTGGAACGACATGATGCAGCCACCGCCTGGGCGCCCCGAGACCATCCTCAAAGACACGCAATGGTTCTATCCACTCCCCGGCATGGCCGTCGCCATGTCGCAGGCTGTCGATCCGCCGAGCCACGCGCACATCAAGAAACACATCCAGCCCGCTTTCACGGCGCGTGCGCTGCGCACCCAGGAGCCGTTCATCCAGCGCTACGTCAATTTGCTGATCGAGCGGTTGACCGATATCGCCAACAAGAAGACTGGCAAAGAAACGGAGGTGGATATCGTCTCGTGGCTGAACTTCGCGACGTTTGATATCTTTGGCGATCTCGGATTCGGGGAGTCATTCGGATGTCTGGAGAATGCGCGGTATCACCCGTGGGTTAATCTTATCTTCTCCAACTTCAAGGGCGTCGCGCTGATGCGTGCGATTTCGTATTTTCCGACGCTGGATTGGATTTTGAATCGGTGTATCCCGCCTTCGATCCGCAAGATGCAGGATGACCATGTGCAGTTTGTCCGAGAGAGAGTCAAGAGGAGGTTGAACTATGAGTTTGAGAGGGAGGACATTATGAGTCATGTTTATCGGGGTGGGGAGTTGGAGAAGGCGGGAGAGGAAGGGTTGGACGGGGAGACGATCACGAGTGTCTTTTGGGAGATGGTTATGGCGGGGAGCGAGACGACTGCGACGACGTTAGCTGGGACGATTGTTTTGCTGATTCAGAATCCGGATAAGTTGAGGCTTTTGGAGGAGGAGTTGAGGGGGAAGTTTGCAAGGGAGAGTTGCGAGGATGTTGGGTTGAACGAGTTGCAGGACTTGCCGTACCTGAACGCAGTTTTGAAGGAGGGGTTGAGGATGTGTCCGCCCTTTCCGTGGATTCTCCCAAGGGTGATCCCCAAGGGAGGTGCAACGATTTGTGGGGCTTCGTTGCCGGGTGGAGTAAGTTCTCCTGAGTTTCTTTGTTTACTTTCCCCTTGTGGGGCGGTACGCTAACTTCGAGCAAGACCAAGGTGTCGATCCATACGGTTGCTTTGCAACGCAGCACTGCGTATTTCCATGATCCCCATGGTTTTCACCCAGAAAGGTGGTTGCAGTCGGCCCTCACAGATACTCTTTCGCCCTTTTTCAACGACCGTCGCGATGCAGCCCAGACTTTCCTTGTGGGACCGCGGGCTTGTGTCGGGCAGAGTCTTGCCTGGGCGGAGTTGCGACTGATCTTGGCGAAGCTGGTGTGGTCATTTGATTTGTCGCTGCCCGTGGATGAGACGAAGAGGATCAAGTGGGAAGACTTGAGGGCGTACATTGTCATAGAAAAGCCTCCCATCCATGTGGCGCTGAAGCCTAGGAGGAAATAGGGGCAGCAAGAGATTCTGTGAAATTCCTTAATCTGAGACAGTTGAAGCCGAGATGTTGACTGGGCATTTCTACAGTATGCGCCAAATGTGAAGAAATTGAGCAACAATCTTGGAGATATCGTTTCAGATGTCGTGTCGGCTTGGCCGGTCTGAATCACTTCCATAGATAACCCTGGTACAGGGATAAAATATATCGCGTTTCTATTAATTTGCCGCTCCAAAAATGCGTTTGGTCCAGTTAGGAGTGGTACCGAGACATCCGTCCCGTCACGCATATTCCTGCTGCTTCATCCGGCAGGTGGTAGCTGGCATCTGCAGCTCGTTATTTTAATTGACTACCCGCTTGCCTGGTGGCTATCGCTGAAAGCCCCTCTCGTTTGAACTTGGTGCACCCAAAGTTTTCGCTATTCCGTCTCCTCGACATCAAACATGTTGACATGGGAAGATGTCAACTTTCCCAATCCTCCTTCTGCTCACACTCCCTTGCAAAGCGACCACAACCACAATCTTGACCTACACCACACTCGAAAAGCTCCGGTACAACTCCACCGCCCTCCATGAGCTCCGAGCGCCACCATGGGTCAACGGCCCAAACATGCGTGGCACCTCCGATATCTTATTCAGTTGTCTCCTGACGCTTTTCGCCTGCATCTACACAGCGCTGCATCTCAATGTCCCTAAACGCAGCTCCAGTTCGTACGGTCTCTTCACGACAAAATGTCTCTGGAGTCTAGCTGCGCTTGCAGCCCCTGAGGTTGTCCTGTTTTACGCATCCCATCAGTTTTTCGAGGCGAGGTCATTGGTCAAAGAACTTCAATTTTTGGCGCGGAATCAGGAAGCTGAACAAGGAAAAGAGCCAGTAGTTTTGCCCGAGAGTGTTCCTAAGGCCGACAAAAGTAGAAATTCATGCCACTTCGACCTGAAATACGGCTTCTTTGCCGCCATGGGGGGCTTCGAGGTCAGGCTCAACGAAAGAGACGAACCGCAGACGCTTTCTCCCGAGGGGGCGCTGAAGCTCGCTCGGAGAAACCTGGACGGGTTCAAGATTCCGCGTTCGTTCATCCAAGACCGGGCCAGGGCCGACGTCTTCCAGAAGTGTCTTGTTCTCGTCCAAGTTGGGTGGATGGCGCTGCAATGTGCTGCGCGAAAGGTGTATGGGTTGCCTATTACGCTCCTCGAGTTGCATACCATTGTACACGTCGTTTGTGCTGTCGTTATGTATGCCTTTTGGTTTGCGGTAAGGAAGGTTTCATTAGTTTTGATTGAGGAAGAGACGGTGCTGACTTGATAGAAACCACTTGATCTGCGGAGCGCTCAGGTTCTCGACCACACTTTGTTTGGAGACTGCAATGAGCTAAAAGATGATTGTTTCTATGAGAAAGGAGCTAACCTCCCAGGGTTCAAGCTCTCATGGCTTTTCAGAGGCGACTTATGGAGGATTTTGGAAGCAACTAATAGCCAGTATGGTGGGCGTTATACAGCATTTCTTCTTGCTGTTGTCTTTCTTCTCCCGGCTACTTATGGCGGTGTTCACTTGTCTGCGTGGCACTTTGAGTTCCCCACAGATGTAGAGCGGTTGCTTTGGATTATGTCATGTTTCTTCATCATGAGCGGGATACTCGCAGGGATTGCAGCATTCTTGGTGGCTGCCGCGTTGTATTGGTGTTTGGGCTTTGGTAACGCGGCCTTCATCAGGATCTCTGACTTTTGCTTCAAGGCATTCTTGCTCGTCTTTGTTGTTTCTCGTCTTTATATTGTGGTGGAGGCGTTTGTCAGTTTGAGAGCCGTCCCGGTTGGGGTTTATTGGACCCCGGCTTGGGTTCAGATGATTCCTCATGTATAATCAGGTACTCTCAGTCACAGACCAGAGACTTCCAGAATTATATGTTTGGTGACCAAGGAACGCGGTCTTCTCCCTTGGACCAGGCAAACGAGTCCGTGGAGTTGTCGGTAGAATTAGATCTATCGAATCAAACACGGCCAATCCATGGTCGTTGTGATATCAGTGTGCTGTTTTATGACGCGGGACAAAGGTTACATCACGGGAACAAGATGAATAGCCGTCATACATCCTAGTGTTGAGCTACAGCTCTAAGGTGTGAGGAGGTGCGAGACTTTGGAGATAATTCGCGGTTCTAGTTCCGAGTCTCGGGAGAGAGCTGGGAACCAGGGCAAATGTAAATAGCCTTTATTGCAGCCACAGAATGGGGAACCCACGTTAGGCCGATGTCCGATCTGCCGTTCCCAGGGCTACGCCGTTGAATGTAAACCTCGTACGGGACTTTGCCCACGTCTTGGATGCAAGCCGCGAACTCCTGCTAGGCAATGGCTAGGCTTGACGGCGGCGGAATGAATTTAAGCTGTCCGAAGGCAGGTGCGGATTCATGATTCCCAGACCAGGAAATACAACAATATAGGTAAAAACAACAAATCAAGCAAATATCAAGATACGAGGTCTTCAGAATCTCTCCCAGCCCAAGATGTATACTGCGTACAGATGGAAGCCCGTGGAAGTGGCAGAGTGCCCAGCCAGGAACTGCCTCCCATCACGGCGACGCGCCCGTGGAAAAGGCCGGCAGCAGCCCTGGCAAGAACAGACAGATGCGGAAAAATATGAGATGAAAGTGCAAAATAGAAAGCTGGGGCCTTCCTGTTCAGCCCTTGCCTTACTATTGTGGCCGGCGCGTTCCCCACCTTTTTTTTTCTTCGCGGCCTCAGGTAGACGGGTCTCCCAATAAAAGCCCCCACCTTCTTCCTCTGCCCTCGAAATTTTTCTTTCTTTCTTCCTTACAACAACACAACATGGCGACACCATCGGTCGACGACTTTCGCGCGCGGGTCCACCAACGCTCGGTGGACCCGCGCCAGGCATGGCAAACATGCGACGGGTTCGCAACGGTACGTATTTACTTATGCATTTGTTTTATCATGACGCACGCTGACACCTCGCAGAACGAGTGGGAGCTGGCCCATCCAGCAATGAAGGAGTGGTGCGACGAGTGGGCCGCCGAGGACCCAACCCGGTCATGGCCGGTCTACGTCATTGGACCGCGTCCTCTGATCATGACCATGGCCGGGTTGGATGTCACCGAGACCATGAGAGGTATGTGATGTTTTGTCTCTTTCCCTGTTTCTTGCTTGTGTCATACGATGGAAGCGCGCGTTCCAAGTTCGCGACGGAAGCCAGCGCCCCCCTCATCCATCCAACCTTGCCCATCTTCTCGGTTCTAAAGCCGCTTCATCTCAAGACGACTCCGACCCGACTTTCACAGCAACTATCCGCTGGATGGTTGTTGTTCTCTAATGTCCTCCTTCCTTCTCCGTCATCATCTACCATCCTCGTCTATGGAAACAACAGCTAACTCGTACACTCCAGTCTTCGTCTCGGAGTGTGAGGAGCGCCGCTGCGGAGTCGGTGGCCACGGCGCCGGCTCTGGCCCTGTCGTGGAACTCTGGAAGCAGTGTCGCGAGCGCCTCGGCATGGCAACCGGACGTGAGGAGTTCCAGTCCTAGCAAGACTTGGGCAACCACCTCTGCGAGCCCCAGAACAAGGACCTTGCCTTGCTCTTTATCTCTCGCCTGTGGCTTTCTTTCTTCAGCAACTGCGACAAGCCCGGCACCGTCGCCTTCCTCGACAAGCTTCAGCGTCTTCACCTCGCGCCCACCTCGCGCGGGTTTATCGTTGTCAAGCCGAACCACCGCTTCCTCAACGTTCCAGCCATTCTCAACACTCTCAACCTGAGTGGCTGCTCGGGCTTTGTACGCCTCAAGAAAATTGGCAACGATGAGTGCAGGGGGTGGACAGGCGATTGGCAGGCCATACAAAGCCGCACCGTCGTCCTTTGGAGGAGACTGCAGACAATCTTCGACAATGAGCAAATGGTCAACGATGCCGTTGGTCACAACTACCTCGTCGACCATTGGTTCCCCCATGCGCCGAAGCCGCCCAAGACCGCGCTGGTTCCCGGCGAGGGACCCTCCACTGCGCCGAGCTGGAACGAGTTGTGGGAAGTGACCGAGGCCATCCAATGCACGCTCTTGCTTGAAGGTCCAGGCTATCATGCTTTCAAGCGGCGGAAGCGCCGCGCCGACCTAGTCCTCGAGAAGCGCAAAGCGACGGCATCCACATCGACCACGACCCCTACCGCCAATGCTCCCGTGGACAATGATGCCGACGACGACGTCACCGACGATGAAATCGACCACGAGAAGATTGCAAAGTTCGAGGAAGCCAAGAAAGCACGGGCCCAGGAAGCAGAAGAAGCTGAGAGAGTACGTCTCCGGCTCGTCAAGAAGAAGGAGAAGAGCAAGCGTCACAAACTCTCCAAGAAGAAAGGAAATGCATCTGAGACGGCCAACCCGAACAACGGCGAGACTAGCTCCTCCAAGACGTCAACGCAGCCCACCCAAGCTCCCCAGACGCTGACCTCTACCACTGCCGCCAGACAACAGCCTGCCGATTCAGCCAATCCGTCTGCCAACAAGAAATCCAAGGGAAAAGGCAAGGCGACAGACAACGCCAACGCCCAGGCTGACGGCTTCAAGACAGCAGCTAAGCCCGACAGCGTTTCCAAGTCGCAGATGGAGAAGTCCCAGGCCACAGACGGGAACAAAGAGCGATCAACAACACCCGATGTCAAGCCCGAGCCCAGTTACCACGAAATTCCCGGGACAGAGAGAAACGCCAGATCATGGGTGATCAAGCAGGGAGAACACTGGTTCCGAATCGAACAGTTCGACAGAAAGAACCCGGCACATCGACACAAGGACAAGCTGGCTTGGATGAATCTGTCCTGCGTCATTACTCGACTCACCCCCGCTCCGCCGCTCAAGGACCGGAAGAAGCCAGACAACTACCATGACGCCCTCGATCTCACTCACTCAATCGACACTGCAGAGTGCCCGCCCAGAGTCATCAGGGATGTTGCCGAGTGGGATGACTCCAAGCGGCAGACTGTTTCGTCCACTACGCTCGCCGACATTGCCCGCCTCCGCACTTGCCAGGATTTGACACGAACCGGCCTCGAGGATAACAATGCTCTTCCACCCAAGGAGACCTCCAACACTACCTCTAGCACCTCGCAGTCCGGCAAGACTCAATATCAAGCTCAGGTCGAACCCTCGCAGTCAGAGACATCCGGAAGCCTGGGCGACAACGGCGAGAATATAGACACGCAGCCCGTCCGTTTAGCCAGTTACTTCAAGGACATCAAGAAGGCTAACTCGAAGAGTAACGTCGCCCCTCACAATGTCGCCGGCGCCTCCCAGAAAGACAATGCTCTACTCGCCAAAGAAGTCAAGATCAGCAAGGTCGCCGCTGGCACAGCTAAGGTTATCTCCAATGCCGTCTCTGCTACTCCGGGAGTGACGACGAACGAAAACATCCGCCCCACCACTGCTGTAGCTCATCATCTGGACGACGCGCAGTCCGTCAATAAGACCAAGGGTGGCAAAGAGGCTGCTACTGGCACTGCCTCAGGCACCCCTCCCGCCGTTCCCGCTCACGAGAACGACTCAGCAGCCAAGACCAAGGACCAAGCCACGCCCGCCAGTATTCCTACTGCTACTCCCTCAGGCACGACTTCGCCTGTCGACAAAGGCAAGGGCAAGGCCACCACGAGTACTGCCTCAGGCGTTCCTCCAATCATTGCGTCTTCCCAGCGCGGCACCTCAGCAGCACAGAACAGAAGCCAACATGCCCCTGTCGCTGTTCCTGTCGCTTCTGGTTTGGTGAACGCTCAAGCCGTCGACAAAGGCAAGGGTAAAGCCACGACCGGCATTGTTACTACTAGCGCTCCCATCGCTTCTCCTCAGCGCAGTACCTCAGCAGCACAGAACACAAACCCGGTTGTCCCCGTCAACCCTCGTGTTGCTTCTCTCTCTGGAAGAGCTCAACCCGCTCCCAACGCGAGTTCCAACGCGAGTTCCACCAAGAGTCCCAACAAAGGCGAGAAGAAACACAAGCGCATCGCCACCATCGTCGATTACTTTAACAACATAGACGAGTCTAGCGACTATTCTCTGCCGGCTGCCCCGAAGGTGAAGCCTCAAGACAAGGACACCGTTCATAACGTCACTGCCGCTTCAAGCAGTTCGACCGCTCAACAGCACAGCACCTCGACAGCAAAGGGTAAAGCCAAGGACACCGCCCGCAACATCGCCGGTGCATCAGGCAGTTCGACCCACCAACAGAACACCTCGAACGCAAAGGGCAAAGCCAAGGCTGCTTCTACCAGTGCTCCCACCGCTTCTTCCTCCAAGAAAACCCAGCCTGCCCCCAACAAGGACAACAAGGACACGACCAACAAGAAGGCCGCTACTCCCGCCACCTCGGGTTCTTCATCTGCCAACAAGACCCAGGCCAAGCCCTCCACCTCCACAGCCGACACCGACGTTCCCACCAAGAGAACCAGCACCGAGAAGAACCTCGCCAAGAAGGAACGTCGCAAGGCCCGCAAGGCAGAGCAAGAAATGGCCGAGCTCGCCTCGGAGCAGCTCCTCGCCTCGGAAGCCGCTCGCGTCGCCAAGGAGAAGCAGGATATGAGGGACGCTGCCGACCCCGAGATGCCGGCTCTGCTGGCCCAGAAGGCCATGCTCGAGAAGCAAATCGCCGAGATCCAGGAGCAGGCCGATAAGGAGGAGGCCCAGAGGGCCGAGATGTCCAAGGCCAATGAGAAGGCCAAGAATGCCGTTCTCGCCATCCTGGCAAAGACGTGGGACGACGACGCGCCCGCCGACACCACCGAGGCTGTTGCGCCCCCTGCGCCCCCCGTGATCGTTTCGTCGAGCGTAAGTACTTTTCGTTTGTTGTGCGAGTGACTGACATGTCGGTATTTCTCTTCCATCTAGTGTTTTGTTTTTTATTTATGCTGTGCTGCCATTTATCCATCTTTGCCTATTGTTACCATTTATCAAACCTAACCAACCAACCCGTGATACCCAGCATGAGACGAGCACCACCCCCGCCCCCGACACAGAGGGCATCACCAGTGACAACCCCGGCGAGGCGACCACCCCCGCCGCGACTGGCGAGCCTTCGGGCGACTCGGCCGCCAAGTGTGAGTCTGGCGCCAGCAACGACACGCGGCATGGCTAGCAGCCTGCCGACGAGGCGACAACACCCGGCATGGCTATCAGCCTGCCGACAAGGCGACAACACCCGGCATGGAAAAACCGACTTGCAGCGCGAGCGGACGCCCGGGATCCGGACTGGAGAATTCACCACCCGAAGTTGGGACGAGTTCGGCTGGGATACAGGAGGCTGACCAGACTGGTAGTTCCCAGGCTTGTGAAGCTTTGTCGGAAGACCTGCGAGTGCAGGCGGAGGTTAGATTTCACCTTGATGATCAGTGATGGCAGTGTCGGTTGCTAACACTGGGACTTTTAGCTTGCGACCGCATACGAGAGGCGCCACCGGCGGTTTTTGGCGGCCGCTGGGCCGAACTGGTAAGTTTGGTTATATTCTACATCTACTGCCGTGATGGAAATGCATGCTAACTTTCATGTTTGCAGGGACCCTGAGGCTATGTACAACCATAGCCATCGGGGGACTGGTCGGTCCCGGTCGGTCACCGCGAGGGGGAGGCCGAGATGGGTTTAGGCCCACTCTCGTTTTTGTCTGGTTGTTTGCGCTTTTGGGAGGGACGGGAGGAGGGAATGGGGGGAGACCAAGTGTATTTTTAGTGTGGATAGGTGCCCTGCCTTGTGCGGGCTGAATGATGGTCTCTCCCATCAACACTTTGTGATTACTGTGACTGGTGTGGTGTTATTGTCGGGTGACGTTGGTGCAAAATGGACAGGGCCGCAGGGTTGTGCTGGTCTGTGCGCCAGGGCACAAAGGGCTTGTTGATCCTGCTGTCGGCCGGGGCCACAGTTGATGCAGCCGCCACCGCACAATCCTCCCCGTTGCGTGTAACCTTGGGATAATTGTACGAATCGCGGATCACTGTGGTATGTGCTGCGACGACATGGTGACGACTTCTTCTTCATTATTGGAATGCTGGACAGAGAGCTGTTAGACTGACTGTGGAGATTTTAGTCCGCCGCTACCTTTAGGAACCTTGGACTGCCGACACCTCCCGTCGTGTCTTCTGCAGACTGCAGCGTGGCTTCCCTGTCAGGGAAAGGGCCTTACGGGCAGCCACATGAAGCGACCTCATCACCGACCACATGGTGGCGTCCAATTACGACCGAGAGGACAGCCCTTGCAGGATCGCAAAGCAGCGCACCGTCGGCCGTGTTTGACAGAACCGTTTCCGACACTGGCAGTGGGAGACGTACCCTTTAGGTTCCCACCTCGATCCTTCGGATGCGCCATGCCGAGCCTCCTCAATCCAACACACGTGCGGGCAATCGCCACCCGATCTGGACTGCTCTTGGCCATGCGGACGCCGACGAGCGAAGCATTCGATGGCGGGGTACCATCAGCCGCCGTTGATAACCTTGCCGGCTAGCTTATCGACCAATGCCCCGCGCAAGGCCAATGGCAGCAGACGAGCCCACATGAACTGGTCTCGCTTCCACGCCTTGCTTGCGCCCGTCTTGTCTTCCGTCTGCAGTCCCCTCGCGCGCCCTGCAGGTCCAGGCCAGATCCAGGCTATTTGTTCAATAGACCCCTCGTCACCATGCCCCTCTCTACCTTAGATCTGGGCGCGTCGCACACGATTGACGCTGGAAACACACACGACCACGACGTACTGGCGGGGCACCACGCGGCATCGAGTGGCGACTGTCAGGACAAGCTGGGGAAGCAAACGTCTGGAGAACGACGGGCGCACAGGGGGCACTCTTGAAGCGCAGCCTCTGGACGGCAGGTGAGTGGATCGCAGCACAGCAGCTAACGGCCACGGGATGGTTCTCCCCGTGGCACCACCCCACATCGAATCCAGTGCCACTGGCAGCCAAGACCACCCCCGTTGAAGAAGCACTGCGTTCCCCCCACCCCCGGCCATGTCGCGCGCGCCTTTTCTTCTCCCACCTTCCACGAGCAACAAAATCGTTTGTTTGATGCTGACTGTAGTCTGTCGCTCTCTTGAGTAGAACTCTGTCTTTTCAGTCGCACAGCGCGGATCACGATCCTTTGGTCTCTTCAACACCAACCGACCCTCTCAAAAAACGCCACCGAGCCCCTGAATCTCGGCCCCACACACCCTCGCTGTGCCGCGAAATCCGTCGCCGCCGATACTAGTCGGGCCGGCATCGGAAGACGGACCGGACCAGAACAGAACAGACCAGACCAGCGCCATGTGTCGAACGATTACATTTTCCGGGACGTGCTCACACTGCGGCGGCGTGTTCACGTGGGATGACCTAGTCCAGCAGCTGAGCTGTCTGGAGGCCAAGAACGTGGGCGTGTTTGGGCAGTGTCGGCGCGGCGTGGCCGAGGAGAAGCACACGTTTGACCAGGAGTGCGAGCGGTGCAGCGCCGAGCTGGAGGCCGACGAGGGCTACGGCGGTATGGAAGACGACGTCCACGCGGCGGTGACCTACAAGGCCAAGGGCAAGAACAAGATGGCTGACGGTGTCGAAGACGGGCGACGGCAATCAAAACGACAGCGCACCACATGAAAAGCCAATTTTCACAGTTTCTATATATATCCTATGTGCTCGCGAGCCGACACATTTATTCGAACCTGCAGCGACAAATCTACCTTTTTTATTCCGATCGATTCTACCGGCGGTTCAATTGAGATTGGGGGCCGAGTGGGACACAGGACACAGGATAGGACAAACAGGACAGGACAGGGAACGGAGACAGACGGCTCGGCGCATGGTGCTTGGTGTCCTTGGCGCATCACTGAACAATGGCTGGTATAATAAGTAGCAATGGGGGATTGTAACGACGCCATGAGCGACGACGTCACGACCGAGTTCGACAGCCACGAGGCACAATGTACTCTGTGGATGATTAATAAGACAAGATCAGACATACCTCATTCACTAATTAAGTGGTATCACTGACATGCTCCAGAAAGCCTCCCAATCCCGCCACCAGTCTAAAGCCTCCAACGCCTCCAACGCCTCCAACGCCTCCAGTCCCTCACCTCCGCAAAGAACTACCACCCCTCCCAATTCCCCCTACACAGACCCCAATACCGTTCCCCATCACCCCTCACATGCGCCACATGCTCGGTCCCCTCAAACCTCTCCGCCCTCACCACATATCCCCTCTCCTTTGCGCCCACAGCATGCGCCTCAACATCCCTCCACCTTACCAAGACATCCCCCGGTCCATACACATACGTCCTCCGCACTTCATTCACGGCAGAATTATGCACCCTCGCCGTCTCCCCCAAACTCCCTCCGCTCTTGCGCCATAAAATCTTATGCTCGATCCAGAACCAGCAGCACAGGATGTGCACTATCGGCGCCAGCAATCGACGCATCCATTTCGATAAGCCGCCTACCGTGGCTAGATACGAGCCCCAATAGTGGAACTGCGGCGGTGCCGAGTCGTAAACCGTTGTGTGTGGTGGGAGGGTAAAGCTGGGAGCAGTGCGGAGGAGGGCGAGGGATTGGGACCCGCCGCCCGAGAGGAGGTGGATCAGCAATTTGGGCTTGGCGTCTGTTGAGCCGGTTGTGGGTTTGGTATCAGTGTCGGTGGGGGTTGAATCGGACGGGACGTGGTTCCGCACAACGGGGATCGCGACGCGTATGAGCTCGGCTTGGAGTTTCGGCGGGTTGAGGAAATGGGAATGGAACGATCGGACAAGCAGGATTGGACTGTGAGGGTAGAGTGCTTGATACGGCGTGATATATTTCAGGATGTGCGCATCACGGGCCGCAAGCCATGTGCAGAGCAGGATCAGTTTCGGGTGTCCTTCGGGGATGGATGATGCGCTCGGCGGGATGTGCAGCGCGATGGAAGGCGTCAGCGCCGTCATAAACGCCAGCGGTGCTGGTTTCGTCTCAGCCATTTTGACGGTATGTATTGTGCAATGTTGACATTAGTGACCGGGATCGGGACCGCAAACAAGGGGAAAGGGTCGTGCGGAACGCAATCGCTATATACCGATGCCAAGTCGGGTTCGGCGTCATTTGGGACGGGAGCGCGATCCACATTTGTCCGGCGCCATGGACCTCGGCAAGTGCTGGCGCGGCATTACAGCGCCGTTTTAGGGGGTGAATCCCGTAGGCGTCCGGGATGTTATCAGGCCGCGCGTGGGACTTGGGACTTTGTCTCATTTGAGGCGAGCAATTGCGAAACGCGCCAACATGTTTATTGAGAGACTACAATTTGCATGTGCTTGCGGAATCATTCCGCTCAAGTCTCTCCGAATAAATATGCGTGTTGCCGACCGCCTATGCATTCGTATGGCACAGAACTGACGAGTGACCGGAGAGCGGCGGACTCGGGACAGATCCGACACGGCAGCCGGAACGGAGTTCGGGGCATTTCATAGGGTTAGGGTCTATCTCCGGAGCCGAGGAGAACAAGTAGGGCTGGGTAACTACTTGGGGTTGGTGGTGGAAATACTGCCATTACGTACAAACGTAAAGGGCAGAGTCAATCCGATTCCGCCACTAGAACGTCCCGCACTGTTGTGAGGTGGAAGCTCGACATCCTTTTCTGTCCAAGCCCTCGCCCCGAAAGATACTGTTCACATTGCCTGGGTAATATTTCCACAATCCCAAGGGTGACCAAGGCTGTGATGAGACGCAGATCCACGATGGGGTGCTGGAAGACGGCAGATGGAATCAGCATCACTCAGCCCAAGCTTCGCAACAAAGCCTCACAAGGGCCACGAACACGGGGCACACAAGATAAGGGAATCGAATAATTAATACTACCGACAATGCATCATAACTCTATCCCTGGGTATCACACTCATACATTAGGAACCCCCGGCGCCGCATAGTGCAGCATCCTGTCAAACTTGGGCGTCCCCAGCCCCGTCACCGGGTCCCAACCCACCGTGGCATTCCAAGCGGCCCTACCGCCGAAATCCGGGTTGGAGAAACACCCGCTGCCTGCTCCGACCGTGATGTCCGTAAACGCATCCGAAATGTTGTACAGCCACGGGTTGAGGAACCCCAGCGGCGGCCTGTGCTGTGTCCGACGCGCGGCGTTCAACAGCGCAATGATGCCCGCAAACACCGGGCTGGAAGCGCTGGTCCCCGATAGGAGGGTCAGGTATCCCTTGTCGTACACAGCAAAGTTTGTACCCAGCGCCGAGACATCGGGGATGGCACGGTTGGAGCGGTTGAAGTAGGGAGCGTAGGTGCTGTTGATGCCGTCCAGATAAGTTTTCACCGCGTTCTTCTGGTATTTGGGCTGTGGATGGTAGAGACTGAAGCCCCCGCTAGAGTAACTAACTGCGCGCTCAGGGTTTGTGCCCATAGTCGCACCGACCGACGTGACCCAGGGGCAAGCGGCGGGGTATGTGGGTTCAAAATAGGTCTGGTTGTTGGTGTTGCGGACGCACGAGTTGCCTGGTCCGGAATCACCTGACGAGAACATGATCGAGACACCGCGGGCTCCGAGCTGTTTGAACATGTCGCAGGTCCTGCGGGCGTAGGATTCAGGGATCGACTGTTCCTCCTCCCCGTATGATGTCGTGATAGTCTGAGGGAGCTCGGCGTCGGTCAAGTTGAGCATGTAGAGAAGCCACTCGAGGTACGGCTCGTTGGTCCCTGGCGGCGTAGGTTGATCGCGAGTCGGTATCAGAGGTCCTCGGCCACCGGTGCTGTACTCGACAACCGGGATGGGATAGCTGATGCCCATCAGGTACTGGAGATCCAAGTTCGCCTCGCCTGCTTACGTCAGTCGTTGTTCTCCCTTCACCAAAGACCACATACCGCTATCACCGCGGCTGGCCTGGTCGTCCAGACCACCATTGATCAGCTCGACTGTGAAGTTTTGCCCCTTAGCGGCGGGGATATATCGGCCCTGGAACATTTCGAGATCCGAATAGCGAGCGTATTGTTCCAAGTACGAGGTGAACGCCACCCTGTTTTCAGGACCTGCTGAGGCTGTGTAGTTGACGTTATACAGCCATCTGAGGCAGGCCGGAGTGATAGTCGAAGCGCAAGCAGGCGCATCGTCGGCCGCGTTGGCGACGAAGGCAGTCGTCTTAGTGGCTATAGCCACCGCCTCCTCCACCCGGTGCATCTCGAAAATTGTGGACCCCTGTGTTCCGAAGCGGCCGAAACGGGTTGTTGGCTGAACGAGGTCAATGTGATCGGCGACATGCTCGGGCACGCTGTACGAGAGGGTGCGCAGCTTGGGACCTCCTCCGCCTTCGTACTCGTACCAGTTGAACGTGGTGTTCAGCAGACGCTCAGCAACGCTCTTGGTAGTGGTAAAGGTGATCCAATCGTTCATGTTGCCGACCATGGACTCGACGCCATGATCCTTCAGCCAAGCCTTAACCACACCCGGATCCGACGGCGCCGTGTAGGATTGTATCTCCTCGCCTAGACGCCATTAGAGAAGCCCGCCAAGCGGAAGCACGGGGGAGGAGAGACGTGACATACGAGTCATATGCATGCCATAGTTCGGATGACCAGGCGTCGACATCTCGATCAGCGCATCCTCGAGCGCCTGGGCCTTGGGTTCCTGCCATCGAAGCGCAACATGGAGCGTCAATGTCGGATCCCCGTTTGCGACCGTCGTCTCCTTCCACCCCGCCGGCACCGCAGCCAAAGCATCCATCAAACGACCAGCCGAGACGGCCGCCGCAAAGAATAGAAATGACAGCATCCTCCTGGAGCTCCGCCGAATCGTTGTTCAGGTCGGTTGGTTGGCCGATCGGTGCGGGAAGAAAAGTCGACAAGAGCAGAATCCAAGCACCAACCCACAGCCAAACCGCAACAACAGGAAGGAGCGGCCGAGAAACCCCCAGATCAAACTCTCGGACGGAGCTGTAAACCGAACCTCGCGTCACGCAGGCGTCCCGAACCATCCGGTGAGGAAGGAAAGAGCGAACAACCCCCCGAGACCCAAACGCAAGTAACGGGAAAGGCAGTACCACAACGTCGTCCACGCAAAGCAAACAAACGGCAACAACCTCGGACAGAAATCAGAGTTCAGCCTCCCGAGCACAAGAGGTGACCTTATCCATCAGCGAGGCGCGTTCCTGCAGGTCATGTCGGTCAGGTCATCAGCCCAACCCCCTCTGCGTCAGCCGCCCGAAAAGAAAAACCGGGCGCCTGTCAGCTATGTACCCGCCATTCCGTCTCCGAACACAGGAAGAAACAAATCGGGCAATTACAGCAACGCGGAACTTGGTGACTGACAAGGCATTGACGCGCGCCGCCCGCTCGGCAATGAACCGTGGGGCTCTGCCTTGTGGTGGTGTGGTGTCCATACCAAGCCCAGCGCGCTCGGTAAATGCACTCTAAATGCCAGATCGTACCCCGCCCCCGCTTCGATCTCTCTCGCTCTCTTCCCGCGCGGCAGGCACGGCCCCTTCAGTTGGGGCAGGTCGGTAGGGTTGCCCCGCCTGCTGTTTTGGGATGGGAGATTCCTGCGGCGACGTATGTCCCTCTTTCCTGGGCCGTGTCTTATGAGATTTGTGATAAGTATGCTAGGTCTTGGTTTTGCGTGTTTGGATGGGCCTGGGCTCTTGAGCTTCTAGGTTGCGTGTGCCTGGCTTGCCAGTGGCGGTTGGGGATTTTGCTTGGTTGGTGGCGGGAATTGGGTTTGGCTTGTGTTCCCCGTCATGTTCATCTGCATTCTGGACATTGGAGATGTCTCCGATATCGCTTTTCGGTGTTTCGGTCCGAGCATGTCCAATATATAGTAGTGAATACAATACCTCTTCAGATTTGTTGTGTTGTGGAATCAAGGACGACGGTGTCGAGCTCGTGTCTCCTAACGCAGCATTGCGACGGGACTTTTTCAGGCGGGCAAGCATCGGCTTGGTATCACTCAAGTGGTGCGGGGCACGCCTAAGCACATGATGGCGCGTCCCTTGGTTCCGCCTTGATGCCATCGCAGGATGTGGGCTGAGGCAGCAACAGCTTGCAGTCGGGTACCACTTATAAGCAAATGCGATTAGCTTGACATGATGTCTCCAAGGGTGCTGGATGCAGAATGGTTGAGGAGCAGGAGACGGGCAACAAACAAGACATGCAGGACGAGACCAACACCCCTTGCCTGTGAGATGCATCTCACATCGCATGGAATCCAAACAGTCCGTCGGGAATGGCACCGCGGGAATCATACAATGCACAAAGCGCTAAATATCAGATTGCCTCTCCCTTCTAATATACACACCAACGGCTGGAATCTGTCTCCAGCAAAACCGCTTTTAGTTCGTCGCTCACCGGCCGGAAACACGAAAACTAGAGCCTAAAAAGCCACCCGGAAACCAGAATCATCAAAACCAACCATCAGCCACAAACCACCAAGTTTCCCATGCAAAAGAAAATCAGAAACCCCCACCAAAAGAGTTTGACAAGGCGTCGTTCGAGAAAACTCAAAACACAGGTGAAGGAGGCATGTTCAACCGAGAGCATCACTTAGACGCTGGACGAATGCAGAGCGCGTAGCTCGGGGCCAGAGAAAAAGGAAAAAAGGAGAGAACGTTCCCTTGCCGACTCGCGAAACCTTAATCAGCCTTGCCTTGCTTGTGTTCCACTAGTAGCAGCCATGGATACGGTCGGTTGACCGCCACAAGCGTGGGAGGTGCCGTCCAAAGAGAGAACCAACCCGTTTTGTCAAGGAGGGCTGGGGGGCAAGCGTGGGACAAGGAGTGACAGGTTGGGCAAACAAGCATCCCGTGGTGCAACGTCTCTCCCAGAAGTTTCGGACGTGGTGACAGTGTGGCGTTCATTTCAGTTCTGATGGCTCACGACGAAGAGAGCCCCAAGTACCCACCCAGTTCGTCCCTAGGGTGTGCAACCGGAAAAGAGTGCAAGTCTTCGGGATGGATCATCGCAGGTATCATCATGATTAGGGATGTCCAAATGGCGAAAAGAAAGCCGAAAGAACGCAAGGCCGCCGGTCCGAATCATGTGCCGCATAAAAACCGCCGAAGAGAGTCGTGTAATAGTACAGTCATGAGGAGCAACCCACAGAGTTGATGGTCGGATGTGATGAGGTCGAGGGCAAGATCACACCCATATCCTGGCTGCATGGAACGCATCGTCAAGAAACAGCATGCTCAAGTCAGACGTTTTCAACAAGCGAAAAGCGATGTCAAGACGGTCAGACGGATGGGCGTGTCAGAGTCAAGCGTCAACGGAGCATCGGGCCAGGAGCATGGTGACTTCACGAGGAACCAGGCTGCTGGGCCTGCTGGGCCTGCTGGCTCGCCTGGTACCACAGGGCGACGTAGTTCTCATAACCACCATCTATCACGAGGTTAGTTGGGCCCGAAAGAATGACAACACAGACATACAAGCAGCATAGGGGTCAGCGGCACTACCCGCACCGGCAGGGGCCGTCACAGCCGCACTCGCGGGTTGCGCATTGGAAGGCATACTATTGTTAGAGGGTTGGCCGTAGTTCGGATTGTCGTAGTCACGATGCTGTCCACGAGGGCCACCGCGGCCACCGCCACCGGCGCCCTTCTGTCTCTGTTGCTCCAGTTAGTACGATGCCGTGTCACCAAGGGTAGTCTGAACTTACAGCAGCATCAACCTTGTCCTCAATGGCCCGCTTGGCCCTTGCGATCGAGTCCCTGCTGCCGACAAGCTCGATCTCGCGTTCCGTCTCGCCAGGGCCCGAGGACTGAGAAACGTTGATCTTGCAACCTGTGCTGTTCTGCATCTCACGGATCGTCTCGCCGCCTTTGCCGATGATCATACCGACAGCGTCGGAAGGAACGTAGATGGAATCGTTGACCCTCTCCCCTCCGCCACCGCCACCGCCGCCAAAGTTGTCGTTGCGACCACTACGGCCCCCGCCGGCGGGACCAGGACCACCGCCCGATTGGGCGCCGCTGTTCCTGCTGTCGCTTTCGACAATCTCGAGAATGAAGTCCTTGGCCTTTCTCTGCGACTCGGGGGAGCCGATCAGATTGACGGGTCGCAGGCCATTGACGCTCTTGTTCTCACCAACAATATTGATGTGACAGCCACTGCGCTCCTGCAAATCTCGGATTGTCTCGCCGCCGCGGCCGATGATCAAGCCCACGGTTCTATCGGGGACCATAATCTGAAGGCTGTCGTCACTATCCTTGCTGGCAGGGACAGGAGGAGGCGCGGGACGGCTCTCGCGACCACCGTAACCGCCCGCATCGGGGCCTCCGCGACCACCAGCACGCATGCCGCTGTCTCGAATGATGGTGTTGATCATGTCCTTGGCCATCTCACGAGCGGCCGCATTACCAGTAATCTTGCAGAATCGCACGCGCTCGTTTTGACCTGCCGAGGGGATGAACTGCACCCGGCAGCCACTATCAGTCTCGACGCGGCGCAAGTTCTCGCCCTGACGACCAATAATGAGACCGACAAGGTTGGCCTCAATCTCGATGGTTTCGGTGTTACCTCCATCTCGCCCTCCTCTCAAGGGCGAGCGGTCGCGACCGCCACCTGCGCCGCGGGGTGAGAATCCCTGGCGACCCCGGCCGGGGGAGTAGGAACGGTCTCGACCATAGTCGCGCTGACCGCCGTGGTCGCCTCTGCGCTCGTCTCGGTACGGGTTGTCGCGGAAGGACTCGCGACCGCGGGGGCTCTTGGAGCGATCGCGCCCCAAATAGCGCCGGTCGTCAGCGCCGCGCGAGTCTTGCGCCGGGTAGCCACCGGTCGGCCGGTCGTAGGGCTGGAAGCCCTTCTCTGCCGCGAATGCCTTTGCCTTGGCAACAGCGTCGGCAAGAGCAGAAGAGTTGCCGATGGGAACGGTGCCGGAATTGACGGGGCGAATCGAGCTCAAGTCGATGGAGCCGCTCGAGGCGGGAGCTGGGTATGAGTAGGGCGGAGGTTGGTAGCCAGAGGGCGGCGGGGCCGCATAGGGATTGGGAGGCGGCTGCGCATATGGGTTCGATGACATGGGCGGCGCCGCGGGAGCCGGTAGGCCGGGCTGTGCTTGGTTCGGGGTGGTGCCCGCTGGGCGGTTCGCGGCGTCTGCTCAATGACGTGTTGGTTAGTGTTGACGTTCGCGTGCGTGCAACGGGCGCCACGTACCTCCAAGAAACCGCAGGATGGCGTTGATATCTTGCGGAGGATTCGCCATTGTGTCGCAACGTTCAGGTCGCGATTCGAATGGGAAGAGTGCGCGAAAAATGCAGATCTCGAGGGTCGCCGGCCAAGGTGAGAGGACGCTTTGTTATCGCTGATGTTTGGTGAAAGAAAGTCGCAGCTTCAGCAGGAGGCAGGCGCAAAAAAAGGCAGTCGAAAATTAAGTGGGGCAACAGCGTTGTGATCAGTTTTCGGCGACGGGCCACGGTCCACCTACAGGCACAGGACAATAGCAGCGCAGGACTCGAGAAGAATAGCGACGGGAAGTCAAGAGCAGCTGCAGCGTTCCAAGCTGCGCGTTGCAACAATACGGCACATTCACCAGCGGCTGTCGACGCAGTTCGGTCTCGGTCACAGGGTCGACGATTAGGAGACCACAATCGCGTTCATCCAGTTTAACCAGCGAGAGCAATATGCGCGCGACGATGAATAAGAGCTCTCGATTCTGTTGGCGGCGAGGAGTCGAAATCTAGGTAAAAGGGCGAGCATGTGAAGAGTTTGTTGAGAGTTTTCGAAATTTGGGTGGCGTGGCAGGCAGGAGAAAGTCATTCAAGGAGCACGTGGAATATCACGTGCTGATACGGATAACGTCACTTCATCAGGCTTCAACACAAAACACCACGAGCATCATGAAGCGCGGACGACGAATTTGGGTTCTCATTTCGCAAGTATCGCTTGATATTGCCTTTACCTGTAGATTCTGGGCCTGGCCATTGCGATTGACTCCCCTGACAGCTTCACGTGAAGCACCCAGATTCGGGCAAATCCCGCACTGACAGTCGCTCCTTCCCACCACTAAAACGGCGTGCCTGTGGGTTCCAAGAAGACCGAGCTCTGCGTCGCGTCCAGATGAGAAAAAGCATGGGTCATGAATTCGATCACAACAATTTACTTATTAAACATCCTTTCTGTGGATGGAAACTAAATCTGGTGCGACGGCCATATCTCGTTTGTGTACTCTCCCGCCTCGAGCCGAGGTCGCAACGGGGAAGAACGACAGGATCTTGCCAGCTCTGACGGGTTTATAATTGCCATGGAAAGACGCACGCCTTCAAATTCCCTTGTCAACGGTCTCGGCCGGCTCTCGGTCCTCACAGTCGACGTCCATGTCGACCGGATGAAGAACGGAGTGGCATTCGATCGGAGTGGCCTGACTCCCATGATGCACGGAGTTCCTTCCGCAAACGACATCAATATTCGGGAAGGCGGAGCCGTGGGCACCTGGAATTTGCCTTATCCTGTCTGACGCTAGACGGATGTCAACGGGGCAGTGCAGCATTTCGGGTACCACTGCCATGCGATCCGGCAGACGGAGCCCGGGACCGTCTCGCTTCCTACTCGACATTAATCACCGAATATTGCGATTGTGTATCCTTTCTATCTTGCATGTCTTGTCATGGATGCTAGGGTCGTCTTGAATTCGCGTTTATTTATTCTGTCGCCGCGCCCTGACTTTGCGGCTCGCACCTCGGAAGGTCGCCCCAGCTGACCGTATCAACGAGAAGCCTTGGAGAGATAATCCCGTATCGCGCCTTTTCTTGTCGCCGGAAATCCAGTATCTGGGAAGGGCAACGAGACGGCAACAGCATCCTGTTTTTCATACCTCTCTGCATCTTGTCATGTTACTTCACAGCATAGCCGTCGTGGCCCTGAGCTCAGCTGTCATTGCAAGTTCTCGTCATGCCTCCATAATCCAGAATGCTTCACCGGGCATCAGCTTCACGGTTGCACAAAAGTCGCACTCGTCATTGATATGGAGCAAGTTTACTCGTCCACACCGTCAAGCTGCCGTCCACGCTCAGACGATACACGGTTCCCGGGGAATCAGGGGAAAGAAGACGAACGCAAAGTCGGCAGCTGCTATTCTAGGAGCCCATCAACGGGCCACCGGCGGAACGGGATACGAGAACATTACAACAACATCAGCCTATGGCACACAGTACGCGACAGAGGTGAACTGGAGCGGCCGGCCGATGTATCTCCTCCTCGACACGGGTAGCTCCGACACTTGGGCGATCCACAAAGACTTTGACTGCACCGACTACATTGGCGAGTCGGTGCCGCAGGTGGCGTGTGGCTTTGGGCCGGCATATCCAGAGACATTCCAACACGGCAAGGTGACCCCGGAGCAGCACATGTACATCCGCTACGGCGACGGTGAGGTGGTCACGGGCCCAATGGGCTTTGCTGACATCACCGTGGGGAACATCACGGCTACAAAACAGCAGGTCTGCCTGGCCAACTCGACATACTGGTATGGGAATAATATGACTAGCGGTCTTATGGGTCTTGGATATCCCGCCCTCACAAACTCATACCTCGGCACCCAGTTCGACCATAGCAGAGGGAACAGAATGGAATACTCGCCCTTCTTCACAACCTTGGTGAACCAGGGAAATATCAAGCCCATCTTCAGCATGGCAATCGACCGCAATGCTTCAACAGGAACACTCGCCCTCGGCGGTGTGGCTCCCGCACCTGGTGTCGACACCAGCACCGTCGCAATAATGGACATGCTCATCGTCTGTCCATCTCCCTTTTTGGCGACGAAGCTAACAGTCGCAGGTGAACTTGATCAACTCGCCTGAGGCATCGTACGAGTACTCGTTCTACACCATCGTCCCCGACGGCTGGGCCTTTGACAAGTCCACCCACTCCAAACACTACCCCTACATCGTCGACAGCGGCACCACGCTCTGCTATCTGCCCCCGGGTATGCGTTCATCTCTTTTGCATCTAACTCACCGCTAATGACCCGCAGAAATCGCCACGGAGATCAACGCAGCCTTCCAACCTCCTGCCGGCTTCTTCTGGTCCTACGGCGCCTTCTTTACCTCATGCGACGCTATCCCGCCCCCAGTAGCTGTCGTCCTCGATGGAAAGAAGTTTTGGTTCAACCCAGTCGATCTGATCTACCGTGACATGATCGATCCCGAGACGAAGCTCTGCATGACGGCCATTTCCTCTGGTGGGAGCGGACCTTTTATTCTCGGTGACGCATTTTTGCAGAACGCCCTGGTCGTGTTTGATGTTGGTGAGGCAGAGATCAGATTTATGCCCAGGACCTATTATTGAGCAGCACTCTGCCATGTGTATCTCGATGAGTTGGCCTGGTGTCGGCCGAGGGTGATCAGAATGTTAGGACTTGGAAGTAGTTCAATAGTTTCAAGGAGGTACAATACAACCGTGAGGTTATCCTTTACAGTCGCCCACATCAAACATCAAACCTTCCACCGTGTCCCACAAGCTGTAATCTCATTAGCGCCAATATCCCCATTCTTTTCCTCTCCCTCTCCCTCTCTGTTGAGCCATATCCGTGACCCCTCCCCACCGGACCCGTGCCATCTCCCCCATCTCTCCCAGCCGTGACATCCCTCCATCGCCCCTGAATCGCCCCTGAATCGCCCCACATCCCATACGGCCGTACGCATCATCCCAACCCAACCCCAGCCCGGGAGCCCAACCGACACAGACCAAACTAGACCAGGGGCTGGACTACACCAGGCCAGACCATCGCACCGATCATGTGCCACACAACCCTGCAAACCTGCAAACTTACAATTCCGGTAAGCACCCACCAACCGTGGGGGCCAAACTCTCATGCCACAGCATCATCACAAAAATTCCAATCCCATTACATCGTCTCATTACCCTCATTCCAGACCCCCAAACTTGCGCGTTCGTTGACCGCTGGGTCTGATCCTCAGTCGTTCACATGAGCATGCTGCTTACGGCGCACGGGTGGACTGGACCCTTGTTTGACAAGCGTCCCGGCCGGCAGACGGGAAGCGTGGGGTGCATTTCAGGGGTTGACATTTCGCTGCTTGCGCATCTACCACCTGCATGTCCACGTGTTGGTGACAAAACAGTTTGCTGGCGGGGCTCGCCAGGCACCAATTGGGGACTTGTTTCCTAGGAGGCATAGAATATTGCACGCCGTCGTGGAATATTGAACCGAGGAACATCCATCGGAATTTGGTATGCCGTTTTCTGTCAAGTACTTGCCACATCAACATGCATCATCACCACAGAAACCAGGTCACATGAACAAGTCATCACCAAGGTGTTACTATTACAGGTCCGATTATTCGCTGCCGCTACATGGCGTACGCTGCACGCTCGCTGGCTGCTCGCTACTCCCTGGACCATCAGAATGCATGCCCTCGAAAGATGCCGGGGATTGGACATGCTCAAAAATCCCATGTCTCAACCATGTTATCTGCCCCATCAAGCTCGTAGCAACCGCCACTCCGCTCTATATGCTGAAGTCCCCGTGCCGCTTGGGTCCGCGCTTGGGTCCCATTACCTCGCCCGTGTCATGGCGGGTCGAAAGAAAAGGAAAAAAAAGACCGTAACTCCGTTTTCCGCCAGTTTTTGGTTCCCCCGCCCCGTTCCCATTCGTGAAAAACAGAAAAAAGACTAGTCGACGTGTGGGTATCGCAAAGATAGTCTAGACACCGCCCTCAGGCGCGGGGTCTTCATGCTTGGCTGTGCTGCCCTTGCCGCGCCAGGTGCTGACGGCCTTGATGTTAGCCTTGTACGTCTGCACCTCGGTCCCGTATGCACGGGGCGTAAGCTTCATGAGAGTGTGAAGCGGGACCGGAACCCAGGGGCTCTCCTCCTGCGTCTTCTGCATGAAGTATGCATAGATGCAGCGGATGACCGCCTGGTGCGAGATGATGAGGATGTCCTCGCTGCGCTCCAGCTCCATGATGATGGGCTCGAGGCGAATGACGACGTCACGGTAGCTCTCGCCGCCACGGTAGCGGTAGTTGTACTTATCCTCGTCGCGGGCCTGGAAATCCTCCGGGTACTGGTCGGCGATCTCTTGGTAGGTCATGCCATCACAAACACCAGCGTCGAGCTCATCCAGTGCCTTCCACTGCAGCTGGTTGTAGTGCTGGGGAAGGTGGCGGGCAGTCGCAATGGTGCGCTTCAGGGTCGAAGTCCAGACGGTTAGGGGGCGGTCGCTCTGCACAATGCGTTAGTCGAGTCAGGGGTCGGTGAGGGGTTTCGGGCTGGGGGGGGGGTGAAATTTCCCAGGCCCGGCTTGGCACACGCCATAATGACAAGATCTTCGTGACTTACACCAACGGACTCGAGCACCAACTCGGGCAGCTTGCGCGCGTAGTCCTCGCCGCGAGTGGACAGACCGGCATCACCGCCGATGCGTCCCTCAATGTTGAGCATCGACTCGCCGTGCTGCGGAAGGTCAGATGTGGCCCGAAAAGTCTGGAGGCAGGGGTACTTACACGAGACAGCCAGACGGAACGCGGGCGTATGTGCAGGTTCATGAGGTAGTAGACAATGCGACTCTGGAGGTAGTCACGGATGCGGTTGATGATGACCTGTCTGCCGACATTCATGATCTTGAGGTAGGTGTAGTCGCCCTCGTCCTTGTCCTCGTCAATCGATTTGTAGACCTTCTCGTAGTTGCGAATGCGGTTCCGGAAGTCCAGCGCGGCCTTCTCGGGGTCCTGGCCCTTGTAGTCGGGGCTTGTGGTCTTAACATCGCGGATGTTGGCCATGACCAGCTCTTCCTCGTCGCACTTGGACTCGACGAATATCACCTCGATGCCCTCTTTGTCGATCGTGTCAAACACCCACTTGCGGCGCTCTTTGGTGCTGTTGGTGGCGTCGAGTATGGCCACTACACCGTCCTCCTCCTTGAACCACTTGAGCATGTCGGCCACGGCGGCCTCGGCAGCGGCGCGGCGTTTGCGCTCGCCCTCGGGGTTATTGGTATCGAAGAACTCGGCGGGGGGCTGTGGGGCATCGTTACGACGGTAGCTACCGACGTTGAACGTCTTGGCCGGGATCGATAACCACTTAAGATACCGCTGGGCTGTGTGTGCTCTGTCAGCGCCCTGTCCGCGATGGCAACGGAGGACGACCGCCGGGGGGGTGGATACAAGTGCAACTAACGGCCAAGCGCCCCGATGAACATCAATGGGGAATGGGGAGAGGAGTCTTACCCTTTTGCGCAATGTAGCTCTTGCCTCGCGCGGGGAGGCCGACCATGACCACGCAGATCTTGGTGTCCTCCACCTGGACGCCGATGCCGTTAGTCTTTGGGGCCATCTTTACCGAGAGCTATCCGCTCGAGAAATGCTGTAAAGACACTGGTGGGCAAGAGGAATCGCGGAGACATGTAGCAGCGCAAACTCGACGCTGTTGAAGAGAGAGGTGGTGGTGTTGGCGAGACCGAACGAGGTGTCGCGTGAGGTGTTGGGGAGGTGTTCCGGGTCTCGGCTGCGAGCCTTTGGACAGTTTCAGCCGGAAGAAATCGGGCGGATCTCTGCTGCGCTGCCGCCACCAAACTGGGCCAAACAGCTGCCAGACAAACGAATTGGGCGGGTGCCGGGGATGCAGTCAGACTGGGACGTGCAAGCAAGGCGGAGACTGCGAAATCGCACAATGATCAAGGGGGCTTTGGTGATCGAGGAGGGCGGGCAGATAGCCGGTCATTTTGTGCAGCAGCTGCCGGGAAAAAAAGAAGGAACGGCGGCGGAAAGCGGCGCAGGTAAAGTGACAGGGGTGCTTATGGCATGACCAGGCGGCGCCTCGGAAATCTCAGGGCAGAAATTCGGGATGGGTGGGGGATGGTCATGCCTGCTGCTGGTTCTGCTGCAAGCCCAGCGCACTTGGCACCAGCGCCCGATTCTCCCAGCTCCAGGGCCTGGAGCAGCGGACCAAGACCAGCCCACAGTGCCGGAGGGGCCTGCCCCTCAAGGTCCAAGACGTCCAAGGACGAGGCGAACACCGTTGGCTCGAAGCAAAAAAAGACACGGCACACTGCAGACCGCCATCTGCTACAGGAGATAACTACTATCATGGCGCCAGATAGGTACGTCTTGTTCCGACGCTCCTATCTCTGGGCGGCCTCCCGTTTTCGCCTTGTGAAGGGGGATTGGACGTGATGTGATTGACAAAGCGACCTCCGAGGACGGAAACACGGCGGGAGCACCCGACTGAAGCAACTTTGCTGAGAGCCAGGGCGTTGAACAAGGCCTGATTCTTGCCAATTCCTTTCGTCCTTGCTCCCATAAGCACAACAAATGTCTTTTTCGCCCAGCCGAACTATTGGCGGCAAATCACAGCTGCTTGTGCGTGGGTTCAGACATTGCCTCATTGCCCCAGGTGCGTCAACGCATGTCATTCTTCCGAGACGCGACAAATGCCAACTTCAGCCAAGCGTTGTGACAACCACTCATTGCCCTTTGGCGCCCCCCACCTGCCCTGCAGTCCAGTCAAATTGCAATAAGACGAGTGTCTTTCCACACAAGTTTTGACTGTATTCTTGCCCCGGGACACAGTACGGATGGGCCCACGGCAAGGTCTGCGCCAAAGGCCCCATGATTGACTAATGGCAAGCCGAGGGCGGGGTGCGTCGCAAGCGCGAAAACACTGATTCTTCCTCAGCCCCAAGCCGCGGGCAAGGAACGCTTGTTTCGGGGGTTTGCAAGTGGTCGCCTGACCATGACGAACTGAGTCCTAACGAGGGGTCCGCCTGCCGGGAGAAGAGGGCAAGAAAAATTCTGGGGTCAGGCAGCACTGCCGCCAACAGACAGCGGTCCGGCCGTGTGGATCACCGGAATACCCGACTCGGACCAGCGCACAGCAATCCAGATGGCACATGCTGTGATCGGGTGGTGATCCGGCCAGTCGGTTTGCCATTCGGGAAGCCGATGACATCCGGGTGGTGGCATTCCCCTGGCGGGCTGCAGCGTGCTCCCGGGCCTCCTGACCGCCCACAGGCAAACTCGTCGTATTTGCTAGAAAAGGGGTCCGAAGCAACAAGCAAACATCCGCAATCCTTCTGTTCTGCATGCTACCACTGCCGAATAACAAATGGCAAGGAGACGGAAGAAGAACAAGGGAACCGTGCAAATACCTTGCTGAAACTCCACGTGTTCGCCCTGCTCCGCATGGTCGGACGCCCTGCCACGACGCCTCTCATGGTTGCAGCGTTGACAAGACGTCGTGGGCGATTTCTGGGCTCTCTGGATCCTGTCGATCAATGATCCTCGTGCCAAGCGGTAGCTAACGGTGTCAGTCCAGCCACGGTCGCGGGGTCGACCCATTCAGGGAGTGGATTTTGTCTCGGTGGGGGAGGGGCAGACTCAGCACGTCACATGGGCACCGCCAGGCCAACAAGCTGACAACAGGGGAGGAACACACCGGTTGGGGGCAATTGAGGTCGTGAATGTGTCGACTGAGGATTGGAAAAGATGATTGACAAGTGAAAAATGGCACGGGTGGCAGGAGACATCGTGAACAGGTTGCATCGCATCCTTGTGATGGCGCTTTCTTTGTGGGCGATCCAGGCCAGGCACGAGGTCAATCCCGATCGTTGATTGGAGTGACGACCAGACAAGCATCGGAAGAAGTGGGGCGATAAGGGACGGCGATAACGATAGGGAGCTATCGCGATTACGATAAGATCAGGATGCTTGGAGCTCGGGGTCCATTTGCTTCCAGCTTGGAAGTTGCGATGGAGTCAGCTAGTGAGAGAAAGGACTCGGGGCTGAGAAGGCCAGGTAATGTATGAGAGTCCTCAGGGTTCCATCGTCGGGACTCTTGTAAAACAGACACACCACCCAAATGCCCTCCGACGGCGCAACACACAGCCAAGTTTGGGTCGAGTGCGGGGGGGCGGTGGCATAAGCTTCGGTGGCCGTCGCCATGTTCCCCGGAGGAGGGCACCTTATCCACCGCCACGGAGTCAATCGCTCGGAAGCCATCCTTCCCGGGATCCTTCCTCGTTTAAAAAAAAAAAAAACATCCCGCAAGCACAAAACCCGACGCCAGCACCACCACCACCACCACCCGACCATCTCGGTCTGTGTTCCCACACCGCCGTCGCTTAACCAACCCCTTTGCCCAAGGGTTCAAACTCAAAGCCTCAATGACCTTGCTCGGCATTTAATCTTCGCTTACGACGGGTTGGATCACGTCGTCCCGTATCTACCAGGAAAAGACGTCTTCGCGTCCGTGTCGCTTAGCCAGGATGCATGGGACAATTAATAAAAGGAACCACCACTCGGACTCCCGCTGCAGATAGTTCATTAGCAATGTGTTCCCTCGAGTTTCTCTTGACCCGTGTCTCAGTCACCGAACAAGGAAGGTGGATAGGGGGCCAGGCATCCGCAAACGCAAAAATCTTGTTTTTATTCTCTGTCTGGCTGACTGACTGACTAACTGGCCGAACGAACGAACTGAACTACCAGGATCGGGAACGGGATGATCGACGGGATAAGGCTGGGAGGATTGTTGCCGGGATTGGGTGTGTGTTGGGACTGGACGAAGGGACGACCCACCCACATACACCCCATTCCACCCACACACGCACACTCACACACACTTGCTTGTTTGTATGAAGAAAGCCTTGACGGAAAAGACTGCGATGGATATAAGCCGAACACCCGTCATGACGTCGCATCGTGAGACCTTTTCTTGCTTGGTTGTTGCGTTCACATGACGCCGGTGCTTGGGCTCTTGGCTGCCAGTTCGTCCCGTCTGCGCAGCGTCCGACGTCGTAGCGTAGTAGTCTTGAAGAAGAACCCGGGAAATATCGCTCCGCTCGAGTTGCCGTGTCTCAGAACCACACCACACCACATAAATACTTTTGATGAAATGGTCCGCACCCACACACGCACACAAATATTGTTCTCAGCACACGTCGTAGTTGGGAAGGGTAGCGCCCGATCTGACAAAACCGACTTCGTACTGTGGGGCTTCTTCGCCGACAATGGTGCCGGCTTGGCCGCCTGAGACGCAGAGGGCGTCGACGGTGTCGAGTTGGGTGCCGATGAAGTCAGTCGAGGTGGTCAGGGTTGTGCAAAGGGAGCAGAAGAAGGCCTGGCAGGTGCGGTAGGAGAAGACGAGGCATGAGCCCTGGGCCACGATGAGGTCATTGCCAGTGGCAAGGACGTTGCTGACGATGACGCCGCAGTCCGCGCTCACAGGGGCTGGGTTCTGTTGAGGGTTATCATGTCAGTGGATCTTGGAATTGGACAAGACGTGAGGGCCAGGACGTACAGCGTTGGTACACTCGAAGAAGTCGCTGGTGGAAACCTTGGCCGGGGATTGACGGCGTTGAAGGGCGGCTGGCAAGGCAGAACGCTTCTGGTTCGGAAAGACGACGCTCACTTCGTATCCTTCGGGGGCGTTAGCCGGCTTGTCGGCGAGAAACTTGTATCCGAGGTCAAGTGCCTCAACGCCGGTCCGCTTGCTGAGGCCAGAGTATGGAAGGGCAGCCGCAAGGCCGGCTCCGAGAGAAAGGATAGCAGAGAACTTCATGTTTGATGGGAATTGTTGATGGGTTGGATAAGAATGATAAGGTGCGATAAGAGAGGTTTCTGTTCGAGTTCAGCAAGAAAGCCGTCTTCAACCGAGCTTCAGGGGATGGCAAGGAGCTTTTAAAGTTCGCGATCGGAGCTCTCCAAGCTCTGCCTTGTGCCGTTGCCGTCCACCATCCAGGCAATCTGCCGTCGTGCAGGCTCGATATTAGGAAAGGGGAGACTGCCAGGCTTCGCCCCTCCGCCAGCCCAGGATAATGGTGATGTCGAGATTGCTGTTGACGGTAGGACCTCAGAAGCGTAAAGAGTAATAAAGGATGCTCATCTCGAGCATCCTTACCCCACAGCAAGGCGACAGCATCTTGTATCTTGCCGTCCTGCCATCCAGCCGCCGCCAATCATGGACTGCTCGTGACGCCCGCGATACTACCTGACCGGTGTGAGCCGTGTCTTTGCCCTCCATAAGCACCACCAACCTGCAGGAAGCCATGAGGAGAACATCCAGGTTGCCTGCTTGCTGCACATCATCGAGCATGTTCTAGATGAAGGGATGATAGGTCACCCCATACAAGAGTCGGTGTGGACTTGGCCGAGGGGCCGCGCAGTCTCTGCCGTCCCCTCCCGCCTCTGCCGCCATGTCCAGAGGTGACTGTTGCCCCGTGCTGCCATTTTGAGGCCAGCGACCTCGATCGGCATGTAACCATCCTCCAAGTAGTCATGCCCGTCGACATCATCAGAACCGTCCGATCTCAGAGACGGGAAGGGATCCACGGTCGTAGCCAGGCAAAGACGTCAGGGGTACAGACGACTTTCTGAAACTGGCGAGAACGGGTAGGATTCGGTCAACGGCAACTAGCCTCTTCCATCCACAGCTCCCAGAGCTCCCCAGAGCTACCCACACCACCGAGAAACCTCCAACCACTCTCCGTCCCCCTCCCAAGTCCAGATCTCGACACTGCCGACAGGACGGCGGTTGAATCGGGTTAGCCCATGATGTGAAGGCCATGTTGGATGAACACACGGTATGAGCCGTGACAACTCAACAACTTTAATGACAAGGATATTGGCCAGAGGGTGCCAAGAGCCCTCGAGACAACAAAAATGAGAAGCAGCAGGATTCGACCGCTGTGGCAGGCATGGCCGGCGAGCTGTAGAGGGGTACTGAGGGGTGCGAGGTTTATTTCCCGTCATTTACCCTCTGCCTTGCTGCATGCTGTGCGCATGTAGTGCTCGGGGGTCTCGGTGGTGCAGCACCGCGACTGCTGGCGGCGAGCTGTGGGCGACGCCCGTGGATTCTGCCCAGAGGGAAGCGCGAAGCTGAGCAACAAGGGCTTCGCGCGCCTGGTGGCAAGGTACCCGGCCCCGCGCTGTGGCCGCGCCTCGATGGAACGTTGGCCGTAGCGTGCTTGTTTAATATCCAGCCATGCTGCCACTGGGCAGCTCAGCACATCCGCAAGCCTCCCGATGCGAGAAAGGGGCCAGGCTGACCACTTGGCATTGGCTCCTGACGAGGCGGCAGTAGATTGTTGGGGACGCAGCGTGACCGGGAATCCAGGACCCGAAATCTCACGCGGGCCCGGAAAGTTCTGTGCCTCAGGCGAAGCGTCTTCAGGCGTCTGGCGCGTCTGCACTGTAGCAATTAGCACTGTGGCACGCTCGCCCGACGCCGGAGCGTGCTGGGTGTGGTCAAGGGCGCATTCGGGCGCTGGTTTCGGAGACCGCGGGGAAGGCCAAGGCCGGGTTGCAGCACAACATGGTGGTGTCGTCGGTTGCACTTCTTCGGATGAACTCAGCAAACGCAACAGAGCTTCGCGAAAGTCAAGCAGGGCATGTTGCACAGACCGGTCAAACCCCCGCGTTCCAGTTGCCGGGTTGGGCCCACCAGCCTGGCCTTCTGGAACCCCACCGACTGGCCCCGCACAAGCTGTCTGGAACTGGCAGAACATTTCGCCGAGGTGGGGCCATCCGACCCAATCCCCGCCAGATTGAATTTTGAAGGCTCGGCGTCAGTTATCGCGACCCCGATAAGGAAAAAAGTTCGTGCTGCCAAAGTCTTGGGAAGTTTGTTTCCTTCGCCGTCTGCTACGGAGTCCCCGAACACTCGACTCCAATCGCGCACACCGCTACGATGGGCTCCGATCACAGCAAGAAGCGCAAGTTCAAGGAACCCAAGCCCTCCAAGGGCGAGGAGGTTGTTGCGACCGTTCCCAAACCGAAAAAGAAGGTCAAGAGAGACCCCACCCCCGAGGAGAGCGATGCCGAGATCGACGATTTCAGCGCCCAGGAAGTCGAACAGGGCTCCGGCGCCGAGGAAAGTGACAGTGAGAGCGGCAGTGCGGAGTTGAACCAGAACGGCGCCGATGCCGCCGAGGGGGAGGCCGACGAAGCTCCTGCACACATCGGCTCCCTGCTCCCTCCTGACATCGCGACGAATGCGCAGGACTTCACCGAACTCAAACTCTCGGACAGGACGATGAAGGCAATCGAGGAGATGGGATTCACAAAAATGACGGAGATCCAGCGGAGAGGCATCCCTCCTCTCCTGGCTGGCAAGGATGTGCTCGGTGCCGCGAAGACAGGGTCTGGAAAGACTCTGGCGTTCCTCATCCCGGCGGTTGAGATGCTCCATTCCCTCAAGTTTAAGCCAAGAAATGGCACGGGTGCCATCATCGTCACTCCCACCCGCGAATTGGCGCTGCAGATTTTCGGTGTCGCACGGGAGCTGATGAAGCACCACTCCCAAACCTGTAGGTGACACACGGCTGGCTAGCATTGGGATTCTGGCTAACTCTGCATTTAGATGGCGTTGTCATCGGTGGTGCCAATCGCAGGGCGGAGGCGGATAAGCTGGGCAAGGGTGTCAACCTCCTGATCGCGACTCCCGGCAGACTTTTGGACCGTATGTTGCTTGCCTAGCTCCGCGGTAACTCTTGCTGACATGTCTTTCCAGATCTGCAAAACACCCCCTTCGTCTTCAAAAACCTCCGTTCCCTCATTATCGATGAGGCCGACCGAATTCTGGAGATTGGTTTCGAGGACGAGATGCGCCAGATTGTCAAGATTCTCCCCAAGGACGACAGGCAGACCATGCTTTTCTCCGCCACTCAGACTACCAAGGTCGAGGACCTCGCCAGGATATCGCTTCGACCCGGGCCTCTTTACATCAACGTCGACGAGGAGAAGCAGTTCAGCACGGTGGAGGGTCTGGACCAGGGATACGTGGTTGTCGACGCTGACAAGCGTTTCCTGCTACTGTTCTCCTTCCTCAAGAAGATGTCCAAGAAGAAGATTATTGTTTTCTTCTCGTCCTGCAACTCGGTCAAGTACTACAGCGAGCTCCTGCAGTACATCGACCTGCCCGTCCTCGATCTCCACGGAAAGCAGAAGCAGCAGAAGCGCACCAACACCTTCTTTGAGTTCTGCAATGCTGAACGAGGAACGCTTATCTGTACAGACGTTGCGGCCCGTGGGCTCGATATCCCTCAGGTCGACTGGATCGTGCAGTTCGATCCCCCAGATGACCCGCGCGACTACATCCACCGTGTCGGTCGTACCGCCAGAGGCAACAACACCAAGGGCCGCTCGCTGCTGTTCTTGCAGCCAAACGAGATTGGCTTCTTGGCCCATCTCAAGGCGGCCAAGGTCCCGGTTGTCGAGTACGATTTCCCCAAGAACAAGATTATGAACGTGCAATCGCAGTTGGAGAAGTTGATTGGGCAAAACTACTACCTCAACCAGAGCGCCAAGGACGGCTATCGGTCATATCTGCATGCGTACGCTTCGCACAGCTTGCGAAGCGTGTTCGATGTGCACAAGCTTGACTTGGTCAAGGTGGCAAAGGTAAGATGGCTGGCTCTGTTTTCCCGGCACACGACACAATCTAACGCGTCACAGAGCTTCGGGTTCCCGACCCCTCCACGGGTCGATATTACCCTTGCAGCTGGTATGAGCCGAGACAAGAAGCCGCAAGGGAGGAGAGCGTACGGAAGCCAGCCCCGACAGGGCAGCAAGAACGGACAGCGACATTAAACCATGGGTTGTTGTGATACCACTGTCGAGACCAATGTCTCGATTCTTCCTTGGCCTGGCGTTTATCTTGGGTGTGGGCTGCATGTGAGTTTGCATTTGTACGTTGTGCTCTGTCGGGATTTGATGCCCTTTGCAGATAGATATTGAGAAATCTTTGGCATAACTGGATTCAATCCCATTATGGTTACCTCGGGGTGTCGATTGGCAGTTTACACAGGCCATGATTCCAATTCGTGACGCAGAAACCAGTCTGCCGTTTTATTCCAATCTAGCGTATACGAAGCAAAACAATATCCCAATCCAAAACCCAACCCATCTATCCCATTCTCCTCATCAACTCCTCGCCAACAGATCCCTTACGAAACCTCAAGCAGGCAATTTGCCATTCTTCTTGGCCGTCCAAGTAGCAATGGCATCCATCAGCGGCGGCGAAAGCGCATCATACGTCTCGAGCCCCACACTCTTAAACTTGGCCCTGACCTCATCAATCCCCTTGGGGTCAAACCCCTGCTCGATAATGGACGACACAAACGCCGCAAACTGCGGCGCCTGCCACCCCTTTTGGTCCGACAGCTCGACGTGCACAAACGACAGGCCCTTGAACGGGTGCTCCTTTTCAATGTTGCCGTACAGACACGTGTTGCACTCCTTGCACGTGTTGCGGAGGATGGCGGCCGACGGGTCCGTCACGTACAGCTTGTCGGCGTTGGCGGTCACGGAGAGGTTGGCGTCGGGCACGACGCCTACCACGGAGAAGAGGGCGCCGGCGGGCTTCCAGCACTTGGAGCAGCCGCAGGCGTGGTTGTGGACGACGTCCGAGGCGAGGGTCACTTCGACGGGGTTGCTGGTGCAGAGGCAGCGGAGGGTGCCGCCGGAGAAGGAGGGGGAGCCGGGTGTGATGCCGTTGTCGACGAGGGGGTGGATTGAGGGTGCCATTTTTGTTTGGAGTCTGGAATTGGATTGATGAATGTGGATTGGAATGTGTGAGTTGAGATGGTATTTGGTTTGATTGAGGGATGAGGAGCGGTCGTCGTCGTTGATTTATACCAGGTGCTGACCGGTGAGGTCGGCGACAATATCTAACTACCGATATCGAAAAGGGGGGAGGCGAGAATTATCCGGTCTCCCGGGTGCTCCCTGGGGCAACCAGACCGTCCGCGACAAACCCGCCGTATTGCTTTCCCGATGGCACAGGTAGAGACCCCTTCGGCAAAATCAAGTCCGGCACAGACGCTCAATCACGCCATTGACTTGCCGTGTTGAGCTGCGGGCTTCCCCTCATCGGTGCGACTGCTGCGATAATCTCCGCCAAGTCCAGGCCCGTGACAGGGGACCGGCGGACCGGGTCGGGGAAACGTTTGGTGAGATAAGCGGTGCTTTATTGGCTTACTGCTTGATATTGTGCGATTGCTTGTTTGAGTTGTCTGAATGTTTTTGTCTTTGTCTTGTTCACTTACAACTCAGAGGTTGTCTGTCGGAGGTCGTTCGGGGTTCGGCATGTGGAGTGCAAGTCGGTCGACAGGATATCTTGTGCCAATACCACTAACACGATTGCATCATTTTTGTTTCTCTTGTACTCGACCGATCTGTCAATATTGCTCACCGCGGGACGGACTCGAATTCGACTCACAACATTTCCCCGTGACAGTTGGATTGAAGAGGAGTCGCGGGTGACCTCACCCGGATGGCCTGCGCTGGAGAAAAGCCACCTGGTAGGCAGCAGATGGATCGGTTTATGGTCATACCGATTCACCAAATGTTTCCATCATGGGAGATATTTTGGCGTCTGAGTCGATGCTCTCGTGGCACATGTTCGGTGGTTGTGGCGGAGCAGCGTCTCGAGCCAATCACGGCTGAACAAGCTTCTTGGACCAGGCGTTTTAGGCTTTCCCTTCCAACGCTGATTGGCGGCGAACCGCAGCTGCGCTTCCCGCTGGACCCAAATGCTCACCATGGCGCAGGCGGGAGCCCTCAATCGGCGGCTTCCGAGGCATCAACGACAACAAGATAAATGGATGCAGCCGGCTATTGCAAGCGATTTTGAAACATCATCTCTGCACTGCATTTCCTCATCGTGAACAATATCAATATCGCCCATTGAATCATCAACTCTCAATCATTCGAGATATCTCTCCCAGTTCAGCCAGTCGAATCACTCAGCGAGCTCCACAGCCACCAACACCCCAAAACCTCCATCGTCTCAAATCATCTGCATTCCATGTGGCACATGCTCGCAAAAGTCTCGACCAAAGTCACAAACACCATGACAACCCGCCACGAGCGAAAACAGCGGCGCATCAGCGACGCCATGCTCCGAGAACAACGCCGAATCGACATGCTCAGCATCACAGGGGGTAGTGCAAGGCCGGGGACCACGCCCTTTGACCAAGCTCCGACGTGGGTGCGATGAGTTGTCTGTTGAGGCTGGCGGAGTTCCCGGAGATGAGGACATGATGGCGGTGAAAGCTGTGAGACTTGTGTCGTTCGGGGTTGGCGGAGTTGAGTCGAGCCGAGTTGTTGATAGGAGCCGCGATACGGAGATCAAGAGGAATGTCGACGCAAAGGCGCGTTTGAGTGAGACTGGTCTCCGTGGTGTACTTTTGCAGTCCGAGACAATTCGGGGGGCCCGAGTTGAGGATCTTGGCTCGTACCATCACATTGCGCATGTAGGCATCAAGCCATTCTAAGAGCTTGTTGGGGGTAAGGGAATCGGCGGTTCCTAGTTATGAAAGTAATTAGACCAATATCCGACCCACGGGCTACTTGTTGCACAGCACGAAGGAAAAAGACAACGAACTGAATCCAAAAAGCCCTCACCTTGTGACTCTACTGCTACGTTCGCATTCTCTAGCACCTAGCGTTCACTTCTTTAACAATAGCATCTGTAAGGGTGGGAATAAAGACAAGAGGTCTATTTTTCGCACACCCCATTTTTGTTTTGGCACGCCGCGCCCACATACAACCCAAGCCTTTGACTGCGCCACTGAAGCCAACTATGTCCCACGTTTTGGCCTCTATCCCTTCTAAAAAGGCATTGGTAATTGGTAAATTGGGGCATTTCTAATTTAGCATGCGCATTCAATTCAAAAAAACAACACATCGACCATTTCAAAGTGTGGTGGAAGCGGCGTTCCAGAGGCGAACAGAGATATTGGTGGGCCAGGCTGAGATTTGGGAAGCCACTAAGCTCTCGGCTGTCACCCGACCGTCGGCTGCGCGACGGCAACGCTCATTCGTCACAGCTTTCTAGACTAGGCCGTTGGCTGTGGGACAGGCAAAGATCCAGAATTGGGTTTTGCGTTCCTTGGGGTAGCTGGGAGGCTCAAACTGTGTGCCAGCACCTGCGAGCATTTTCGAGACGAACAAGAACCTCTTGAACATTGATTTTGAGACTGGTTCATGAATCAGCTTGGCCGGCACGGGATGGGGGTCTGGGGATATATGTGATGCATTGAAAGTTCACTACTTCTGGAACCTCAAAGTTTGGGATCGTCAGAATTCGTCAGCCTGATTCTAGGTATACATCTATCTAACAGCTTATCCGCCCGTGAAGGAAGCAGTTGTTTATTACCAAGTGGAAGGTAGATGTGGAGGAGGTAGGATAGATGGATCCGCAGGGAAAGTGAGTGGGCGCCTGTGTTGCAGCCCCTCGTCTGTGACCCGAGTCCTCACTCTCCTCAGCCCAGCAAGCCTGCCGAGTTCCCTCGTGCATGTCCGACCAGCCGAATAGTTGACCAAGTAGTCAAAGTGGACAAGCTGATCGTCGCACGCCTGAGCTGTCGCCCAGCGTCCTTCACCGTATTTCGACAGCATGGAATTGCGTTCCTTGATCGCCTCCGCCATGTGAGCCGTTCCTTCGCCCTGATCACCGAGGCGGTTCAAAAGTATTGCATTGAGGTACTCTGCCCGGAGTGAAGACTCACGACACCAATGGGCCGTCTTGTCCTGCCCTAAGCAGTGGGTGAGCGTGTGCCTGTAATCTGGGTTAGGAACATAAGTCTGGTGACATACACCGTATGTGCGGGTTTCACGTACCTTGCTTTTTGTGTCTGTCCAAGACGGAACTGACACAGCGCTAGTGCAAAGTAACAGTCGAGTGTCGTGATCTGAGTCTCTCCAAACCTGTGTTTCCTTCCTTCGAGGACAGTCTCCAAGAGTGGCAGGGCTTTTTGGTAGTTCTTCAGATTCATGTGCATGATGGCCAAGTAGAACTTGCAGTGAACAGTCAACATGTCTTCTGGCCCTCTCTCTCTCTCCATATGCTCGATAGCTTCCTCGGCGAGCTTTAGGGCTTCGGCGGTGTTCCCTTCTGCGAGAGAGATCTCCGCAAGGAGCATCTTGGATGAGTAGAACTCGTACTGGTCGGTGTCTTCGTCCAGATGTTTTCCCTTGATCTTCAGTGACTTGGCGATGTAGGTCCTGGCGTTGGAGTAGTCACACTCGTTGATGAGCTGCAATGCAAAGTCGTTGTACGAGTTTGCCAGGAGCAGTTGGTCTTCATCTGTTGTGGCGCGGGTATTGCTGGCATGTTTCTGACGAAGCTCGACGACTCTCCATGTCTTGTCGTGTCCTGCTTTACGGTCCGCGATGCCGCGGGTGTTCCAAATGACGCCGGCGCCGTACGCGAGGATATCGGCTTCCAATCTGGTCAGTGTCGCGGGGTGGCAAGGCTTCGGTGGATCCAAGCTGTGGGTGTTTTCGGTCGTCGCCTGAGCTGCCGATTCCAAGTCTGTGAGTTGATGGCATACTTCCTCACCAGTTGTTGCAATCTCGAGGCATTCGCTCGTCAGGTTGTTTTCGTAAAAGTAGGCGGCGGCGGAGCGGATGAGTTCGGCAAACTGCACAGTGGGCCTGATCGGAGTTCGCGAGGTCTTGTAAACCTTGTGAAGGGCGAGAACGTGTGGTATATATACCCGAAACACCTCCCAGAGCTCGTACTTTGGCACCATGATGGGTGACGGTCGGGGTAGCTGGGTATCCACAAGTGCGACAGCAGTGTTGAAGATGCTTTCGCGTGCGTTTCTGTCGTTGTCCAAGGCATTGAGGATGGAGCGCTGCACGGAACGATGGATCGAGTACACGCGCGATGTGTCCGAGCCTCTGGTGCGAATGTCGGTAAGGTGCCTCGAGCAAAGATGCTGGCGGACATCTTGTGCAAACCTGTTGTTCGCGGTTAGACACTGCTTCTATCAATGGAAAAGGTGGGAACGTACATGATTGTCCGATGCGGCTCCAGAGCAACCAAGGGTAGGCCCGGAAGAGGGCCCTGCAGGAACATGGACTCGGGGATCTCTTCAGGCGACAGCATGGACATGACATAGATGACACGTCGAGCCAGTTCTGGCAAACAATCCAAAGCTCGCTGGAAAACATGCTGGATGGGGTCGTGGTACTGGAACGTTGCGGCCTTCGTCGCGCCGTCGGAAAGCATTTGGGCCGCTGGCTCTCGAGATTCCTCTAGAACTTTCAGGACGTGAGCTAGCTCGCTGTGGCTCTGTGATACGAAGCCAACCAGCCCAACAAGCCAGAGGGGCAGTCCGTCAACCTGGGCAGAGATTTCCCGCGCCAACCTTGTCATGTCGACTGACCCGACTTGATCATCTCTGCCAATATTCCGTAGGAGAAGCTCTGCCCCTTCTGTGTCATTGAATGGGAGAAGCCTCAGGTGGGTTCGTGTTTGGAAACTGATGTCCTTCCGTTGAGAAGTTAGGATGACGGCTCCATGCGCACATGGAGGCCAAAACTGGGTCAAGGTGTCATTTTCGACCTCAGTGTTGTCAAAGACGAGGAGCCAATCTTTGTCTGGTTCCAGTGGTCAGCATCAAAAAGTTCCGAAAAGAAAGGAAAAGAAGAGACTAGAAAAGCCTTATGGAACTGCGAGGACATGGGTGGGACCTACTCTCACAAAGCCAGCGGCGCGTCATCTCGATGTTGCGCTGGGATGCACTTTCGGTTGTTGTTTCCAAGGCAAGCAACTCAGCGATTCTGCCGTAGGTTATTCTGAGAGTTTCTGACGTCCCAGCGCTACACCAGAAGACGTATTTGAACCTGCTCTGGTAGCGATAGGTAAACTCCAGCGCGAGCTGTGTCTTGCCCACACCTCCGATGCCGTGGATGACGCATGATCTTTGGCTGGCGGATGCGTCTTCGAGCACCGACATGAGAAAATCTAGGTCCTTGTCGCGACTTGAAAACATTTTATTCCGGGCCAGGGGAACATCATGAATCTTTGAAGTGCAGCCTGGGGTACCAGAGCCTGTGGAGCCGAGAGCTCCTGTATGAGAGTGATCATCGAGTTCTGCTTTGACAGTGAGGTCCTCCTTGATCAGTTCGGCACCATCGGCTGACTCGTTGGGCTGAGAAGCGTGGGCGTTGACTGCAACAATGTGGTCAGAACTTGCCATCAAGGTTGCTCAGCGTAATTCATTAAACATACCTGCGGGGTGGGATCTTTCCACCGGTGAACGGGCTGGTTGAGAGCGAGGGTACTTGTAACAATACTGCAACAGGTTGATCATTCCCCTCCAACCATGAATGAAACTCAGGGACAGCGCCGAAGCGATTGAGCCTGAGAGGACGAATTTGGAGATCGCAACCTTTAGACTGCGGAAAACGGGTTGCTTGTAGGGGCGCAAACGGGACCAGAGCCACCGCGGTTGGCCGAGACCGACCAGTGCTCTGGCACACGACTCAGTCGGTGGTGTTGTCATGTTGTAATTCGGTATATAAAACAGGCGGGGCAGAATGGATAGGTGGATACGATGATGTCTCACAAAAACCGCCGTCAATGGGGCCGATGTATTTTAAGATATAATTTTCCGGTTCCTGTGTCCTGCCTGTATACGTACTTTAAGAGCCTCACGGGGTGTAAGAGCCTCAAGTGAACGATTCAGCCTGGGATTCCTCAACCACGTATTCAACCCAATTACTGGCTGCTAGGTCTTTATCCAGCTTAAGATGGGTGGAAAGAGTTATTTTTGCAACCCGAGAGACCTCGATTCTCTGACATCGGCGCAACGTTGCTTTGTTCTTACTTGAGGGTCTGCTTCATCCGCGATGAGATAAATCCATAGATCTGTCTCTTCTCACATTCCTACCTCGATTGAGTCTGCGGAGGAAGACGGAATGTTCTAGATGCCACGTGCTCCACAGGGCGGATGCAATGTGTTCCTGTCTGGGAGCCGGGAGTGAACTGAGACCAAGCTGTCGAGGCATGATTGGGATGGAAGCGGCGTTGTGGCACAGATTCCAAAAATGGAACAGTCAGTCTGAGGAATGACTGTTCCACGAAAGATGGAGGGTGGGCGAAAGGCTTGGTATTGGGTATTTTCCGAAGAGTATTTGAGCCCAACGCGGCAAGCGACGCAGGAATCCCATTCGCGAGGGAGTTTTCGTGTGGTGGTGGGAAACTTGCAGTGGTTGGCTGCATCTGTGGGATCAGCCACTGGAGGTACCGAGATACATCAAAGATTGCAACAGCAGTCACACAACAGTTTGTTTGCCAACACTTTGGTCAAGCCCAACCACACCATTCTGGGTACCTGACCGTCTCTGTGGAACGCACTCATGACGCAGGGTTGTGCCAGCATTCGGACATCTCAGCGAGGCAAAGCCGCATCTGGGGCTCTGTCGGACTTCTGGAGAAATTGACATGTCGGGTTCTGCTCGTCCAGCATCTTTCAAGTTTGGTCCAGCGCGAACACAGCCTGAGGCATGCATCGAACGCCAGCCAATCAACGCCAAGCATTTGCCCAGAATGACTTCGTCTGGACTCACCCAGCACTCTGATGTCTATTCCTTCATCGATCCGTCACAATTCGAGCACTCACTCATCGGAAGAACTGTCCTCGTTACCGGCGCAGGCCGAGGGATTGGGAAATCCATCGCTATAGCTTTTGCAAAAGCCGACGCGAACGTTGCTTGTCTTGCTCGAACCAGTCAGGAGGTGGATGATGTCGCATCACACATTCGCCAACTTGGCCACGATGGACGAATTATTTCCATCAGAGCCGACATCACCAGCCAATCGGATCTTGACCAAGCGATGGCTCGGATCCAATCCGAACTTGGGCACATCGACATTCTGATCAACAACGCTGGGGTTGACCGCATTGGCTCATTTCATGAAGAAGAGGACTTTGACGCGTGGTGGCGTGTCGTCGAAGTCAACCTCAAAGGATCCGCTGCGTGCATCTACCATGTATTGCGGCACATGGTCCAGCGAAACGAGGGCGTCATCATCAATATTGGAAGTCGCAATGCGATAGCCACTTACAGGTTCATGACTGCGTACTCGGCATCCAAAGCAGCTCTGCTCCGTCTTACACAATGTGTCCAGCTGGATGTCGATAATACCAACGTCAATGTGTTTTTTGTCCAGCCAGGTAATGTTGCGACTACACTTGCAGACGGCGCTTACAATGCGCTGGAGCTAGAGAGGTCACCCGAGTTGCAGGGGTACGTGGAGAGAATGCGCCAGTCGATGACTGGCACTAGATCGGACAGTCCCGAGTTGGTTGCAAGCACTTGTGTCATGCTCGCCGCCCATGGGGACTCCCACTTTCTTCGCGGGCTATATCTGGATGCTAAGCAGGATTTGGGCGCGCTGATAGCAGAAGTAAAGAAGGGGAAAGACGGTCGCGTGTACGCCGAGAGGCTCCAATCATTGAAGGCAGACCTACTTTAGACTGGGGAAAGACAGAAGCAAAGAAGTCGTTTGGAGTGAGGGAAGATTCAATTTGTAAAAGTGATAGATTCAACGATACAAAAGCACTTTCTATTACATCCTAGCCCGCAAGCCCTTCAGTGTAGATTATCTGTTCCTCACCGCCAGGGAAGTCGAAGCTTCGGCATCATGGAGCAGACCCGCGCTAACGGCGACATTCTAGGAGCACCATGCACCACGAACTCTTCCGGGTGATCTGGCAGCGATGGATCAAAGACCCAGGTAAAAGACACAGGCTTGCCACCGCTGACCTTGAACTTGAACAAGAAGTAATCCAGACTTGTAATGTTATATCTCCCTCTCTTCTTCGACTCGTCATGACTCAAGCTCCACTCGAAAGTAGTGTCGCAAAGATACCTGAGCTGATATGATTGCAGTGCGTGGCCTTGAAATCGCAGTTCCAGCGTCGTTGCCTCCCCCGACGCTGTTGGGAGGATTTCGATGCAGCACAGGCCCGACTTATTGGTGTACTTTCCCACAAAAGACTCGATAGGAGGTACTTGGTTGGCAATAAATGGCTTTCTCCTCAGTGCAATGCCGCTAGCAAGGGTGTCGTACTCTGCAATCTGTTTGGAATTTGCTTGAGCCGCCAGTTGGACGTAATCGTTGCCGTCCTCAAGCTCGAATAGAGTCTGGATGATAGCTCTGGATATCCAATCAGGGGCATCGCTCAAGGCAATCGAGTTGGTGAGAACAACCACGGCGGACTTGGTCTCGGGAAAGAGGGCGATGTGCGAATAGTATCCAACGGTGCTTCCCTGGTGGTATAGCATGAAAATGGGTTTGTTCTTTTGCCCAAGAACGGGTTGATCTTCCATGTTCCACAGGCCGATGTTGTCTCCCACCACGCCAACTACCCCGGGAAGCTGAGTACGGACCCATCCAAGACCATAAGAACGCTCACGCAAGGATGGATTCAAGATCGCAGCGTGAGAGCTGATCATGTTTGGCATTCCGCTCAAGACTTTGGCGCCCGACCCGTCAATGGCATCAAGCGTTGCCATCGCCCATTTCATGACGTCAGCCGTGCTGGAAAACAGTCCGCCGGATGCCTCGAAGAAAGTGTCTTCGAACTGTTGACGGTGTTGAAGATGATGCGGAGTCCCGTCTTGGAGTGCAGCATATGGCTCCGCGAGCCTCTGGGGGTCGAATCGGCCAAGTTTGAAGGACGTGTCGTTCATGTCGAGATGTTGTAGAAGCCTTTCCCTCACAAAGGACTCGAGAGATTTACCCGAGACCTTTTGAATAATCTCGCCGGCGAGAGCGTATCCCCAGACAAAGTAGTCCCATCCCTGGCGAATGGGAAAGAGGATCGGAAGGTGGTTGACAACATGGTAGAGCTTGTTTTCCGCGAGAAGCATCTCGCCGTCCCCCTGAAAGGATAGAGACATACCACCACCGCCAGCCAAACCACTTCGATGCGAGAGAATGTCGGTGATGGTCAATAGCTGTGTGATAACCGGATCGTCGTGCCGGAAATCTGGAAGAAGATCGCAAACTCTGGTGTCCCAGTTCAGTTTCCCTTCTTCGACCAAAAGCGAGAGGGAAGCGGCAATGATTGACTTGGTAATTGAGCCAATGCCGTAGATTGTATCCGGAGAAGTGGGCGACTGCTTTTCGATATCAGAAAAGCCATAGCCGTGAGTGAATAAAGCTTCTCCCTGGAAAACCACCCTGATCGAAGCACCAGCAACACCTGAAATCTTACAGATGTCGTTGATGCTTTTCTTCATTCGGTCCAACCTCTCTTCCGGTAGGCGTTGCGGGGCAGAAGTTGCTTCCGCCATTGTTTCTGGAAGGAGTTGGCAGCAGCAATGGCTGGGAAGGAAAAGGGGCCAAGTAAACAAAGGAAACCGATGATGAAGGGGGGCAGAAACTGAATCTTGGTGACTCGGTCATCTTCTTGCCACCAATGTGACTTTATTTTATTTTATGTTCTACAACTACCAGAGGTAGCCGCCGTCTGGTCGTCAGCGTCAGTGCCGTATTGTTACCCATGGTCACCGGCCAGCTGGTACCGAAAAGTAGCGCTGGCCGTCATTCCAACCGGGCTGGGGCGCCAAAGACAAAGCCAGGGAACGAAAAACATGTTTCGCCACATTGATTGGATCTCGAGCAACTCGATAATCTTGCCACCAGTTACCGCGTCATATGCCGTGCCACCCGGGAATTGGGGACGCGGAGATCACCAGTCCTCAGCGAGGAAATGCATCGCGATTGAACGATATGCGCGGTTGCCGCCGAGCGGCAGGCACCCGTATCCAGTCAAGCATGCCGGAACCATCAATTGAGACCTCGGCGACGCTGCCTGAGGACATTTTAAATTGCAGGAAAAGAAAACCGCGTTCGATCCTTGCTGAGGCGGAGCCTCGTGCTGACAGAGGGGCTTTCAGCAGCCATTTCAATCCCACGGAGACCATAAATACTTTCTAACCGCCGCCAGGTGACTCCGGATCTACACTGTGGAGGCGGGGTATTGAGGGTCGACCCGAGAAGCGACCATCATGTTGTGAACCGCTGTGGCGTGTTGCTGCGGCCAGCTTGGGGGGCCCAAAAGCCTAACATGAGCCTGACCCCGCAGATGCTCTTGACGACACACGCTCTTCCCGCGTCGGGTCGCATTACTGGCCGTATTTGATCGCGAAAAAGTTCCAACGGCAGGGGATTGTGGGATGGGAGGCAGATGACGAATCCAATGGCAGCAGACCCGGCACCCTCCATCTTCGAGCACCTTGCCGTGCAGACGCATCCGACAAGAGACCAGTGGGGTATCTCCTCCATGAAAAGACACATATAACAGGCGAGCGATATGGGGACTCAGTTTCTTGTCAAGCGCAAAACGCGTCCACCAGCACCCTTGGGATCCTTTCTCACCAATCCGCAAGACTACCTATCGATCGCCTTCCTGGTGACCACAAACGTCTTTGCCATGGGTATGATTCGGTGGCAAGCCCCGGCAAGATGATTACTTCAAGCTGACACTTGCGAGACCTAGACAAGCCCGAAGGCAAACCACAAGCCCAGGTAGGGCAAAAGCGTCGGGATCACGAGACTCGCAAGGAGAGCCGAATGCAGCCATGGAGGGATCTGCTGGGTAACGACAAGGTTGGAGGCAACAGGAAGGACTTTGTCACTGTTGGCGACTCGACAGGAGGAGGAGAGGGCGAGGAGAAGGACGAGGAAACTGGGCACATAGCGGCATGATGCCAAGACGGCGGATCATCGTCTTTTTGGTCCGATGCGCGTTGATTATCATGACCTATCAAATCTGACGCACTCGCTCACACCGTTTTACGTTTCTCCACCCAACATCTGCCCAGAGATTTTTGCTTGATACGCCGGAACGGCCGCAGTTGGGTCCCAACCCCCACATGGCTCTGCACATGCACCTAGTCGGTCAAGCCATCGAACGTCCCTCCTCCCTATTGAAGTGTGAACTTCCCCCAACTGCATACATGGATGCCTAGGCACTTGGGGCTTGAGTGAAGGTATAAGGTCCCGAGACCGATTTAACGGGGCAGGATTCCCTTTCTGGCTCTGATGCCTGAGATACCAACTTGTCAAACACTTCCCGCAACTTTATGCCAAGCATCGACACGGAAACTTGAGACCCCAATTCCACGATGGTTTCTTCAACAGTAGGCCGCTTCAACTACATCCAGTGGGACGACCTCTTTGAGGAAGTGAAACCTTACCAACTGTACATGGACGTCCCAAAGGGCTTTCCAACTCGGAACTTCACGCTTAAACTCGGAGCTGACGAAACTATCCGCAACATCAGAGGGATTGAGGACCAGTTCAATCTCGATGGCAACGGATTCACTGTGCGGCGTCAAGAGCTGAACGTCAAATCACTTGATAAAGACAGCATCGAGGAAGTGTACCTTCCTTCACTTGAGACCATGATACGAGACATCGTTGGGCAAGACAGTGAAATCATATGGTTTGATTGGAGAGTCAGTCGACTCTGTCTTCCATCGAGAACTGGCAATGGCCACTTACAAACACGACAGACAAGAACAAGCGACAGATCCAAGACAAAACTCCCTCCAGGAACCGTGGTTGATTTGGAAGATCGCTCGATACCACTGGCACCCGTCACTTCAGTGCACGTGGGTACGTACCTCATCAAACATGTTGGCCCTCCTGCATTGTCAATCCTCACGCCAAAGTCCAGACCAATCCAAAGACGCTGCAATCCAACGCGTGCATCGTCACACCGGAGAGCGCGCCGAAGAGTTACTCAAGGGCCGAGTCAGGATCATCAAGTGAGCCTCGCTGATTTTTACGCGAGCCGTTTATTGACTCTTGTCTAGCGTCTGGAGACCGTACAACCAACCGGTTGTCTCGGACCCCCTTGCATTCTGTGACGGGGGCTCAGTTCCACAGGACAAACTGATCGAAGTCGACGTTGTCCGCCAAAGCTACGTCGGCGAGAGCTATTATCCGTTGGAGTATAGCGGATACAAGTGGCACTATCTCGATAGACAGACGAAGGAGGAAGTACTATTCATGAAGATGTATGATTCGAGTCCGATGGTCAAGGCTACATGTGGGTGACTGAGACGTCTCGACTTGAGTTTGAGGCGGCTGACGGTATCTAGGTTGTCCACATGCGTCGTTTCGTCTGTCGGGTGGTGCAGGTGTCCATCGGGAGAGTATTGAGGCGAGGGCGTTGGTGTTTACTCCGGCGTGATGTGAAATCGGGAGACGTATGCTCAGTGGATCAATATTGGACATCGATTTGATGTCAGGAGCGCACAACAGCATGCGCGCTTCAGGGCTTTGTGGCGGCCTGGGGGCCCAGAAAAGTGTTAAGGGACGAAGTCGGTATGCAGGAACCATCACGCCTTCTTCGCGTAAATTCTCGTTTAGACGAGGGATTTTTGCGCGGAACGGGACGAGGATACATTCGAATGTGACGACCCAAGTTGGTGTAGAGCATCGATATTGTTCGACAGTGAGCTCGACCGACGACTTCGATTCGCCACCTCGGACTTTTGCACGTGGCGAACCGGGAAGTGGGACTTGGAACTCAGGATCTCCTTGCCATTCCCGGACATTGGCAGTAACCCAATCTATACAGCGGCTCCCGGGCCCCGATGCACTTGCAGGTGACCAATCAGACTTCCTTCCAGAGACCCTCGACAGGTCTAGAACGGGTGGGAAGCGGCAACGCTATCCCAAACCAAGGTAGTCAAACTGTGACGAGACGGCATGCTTCTCAATGTTACTGTGTTCGAACGAAGGATTCAGGGGGACGGCTTGGAAAGATTAAGGCCCCCCCGCCTCAGCTCGACGCGCCTGGATTTCGACGTCTCCTGGTGTACACACGACACAAATCATGATGAACGCTATCAACCAGCAAGCCAGCGATGCGTTCTGGAGAACCAAGGACTCTAGATTCGGTCCGTCAACTGGGCCCCCACTTTATACCGTACTCGAATGCTTCGCATACTCCAAGACCAAACCATCTGTCGACCAAAACGAGTGTCTGGGCCTCCAAGTCCTATGGCGACTCCACAATGCGCCGCTGGATCAACACCAAGAGAAACCAACATCGTCGCTCCAAATCGTCAAGATCGACCGGAATCCTGATAGCAAACTGCACGCAAACTTTTTGATCTTCCGCCAGATCCTATCTGTGTGCAAGATTGACCCTCGAATCCTCGCTCTCGTTGCTCAGGAAGGCTACGGCACGGAACAGTTTAAGACTAGGTTTAAAAATGGCCACGTCGATTCATTCTACCTTTGCTCGGTGTCTTTCATGATCATATGGTCCTGGGATAGCCGCACAAAAGCAACAAAGGCCATATTCATCCCGGCTCGCTTCGGCGGCGCCTGCGGAAGCGAGACAATTTGGAAATCGGTTACCCCAAGACTCGGGGCGCATATCCACTCTGTCAAAGATCCACGGCTGCTGAAGACGGTCACCTGCCTCGAGTTGTCAGAGTACCTGGATCTTGTCCTTGCATCTGAGCGGCAACGTTTGAACAAGTCGATGCCGCAGGAAGCGAAGGATGACGAACGAAAGCGTGGGCTCGGGGGCCGAAACCAAAGCGAGATGGCAAAGGCGTTGGAGATGTGCCATTCGGTTCTCTCCAGGTTGTCGTCGGCTTTACGACAAAACGACGTCTTGCTAACGATTCTTGAGCCAGAACCACTGGAACTGTCTCACAATCCCACGGAGTCTGAGAAGTGCGGAACAACGACTTCGACACTCTCGAAGCAAGAGATACATCAAGAACCCGAAAGGCTGCTACAGAAGAAGCAAGCACAAATACGGAAGGATGAGATGCAGCTCGTCCAAGAACAAGCAAACCGGCGAATATCACAGGTAAGAAGATACCATCATTTCGCAGTAGTTTCTGACATGCATCAGATTGCGAATTGGATCGATCTCCGGAAAGCCGAGGCCACCGCTCAAAACGTTACGACAACCAGGGCTTTTTCGATTTTAGTCTTCATATTTTCTGTTTTGACGCTCGGGTGCCTGACATGCACTGCTTTTATGATCTCGGGATGGTATTGTCATGATGAAGCTTTGGGGGCTGCGACATATCTCTTTTGGCTGGTCTTTGTCATGGTTCAGATAGTCTTTCTTTTGATTCTTGCTCGGGCGTCACGACCTGTTGCCCCGTCATAGAGGTTCGGTGTGTGAGTAGGATGCTGTGTAATACCTGCTGCAGAGTTTCTCGGTGAACCTTTGGTCGCTGGTGCCTCTCTCTAGTTAGGTAGGTAAGTACCTTGGTAACCTTGTCAAGCCACATACGATCCGTTTCACAGAATCCACCGATGCACCAGTACGGTTGTTGGGTCTTCAGCGCGCGGCTGGGTGCGGGACTACAATGCACGGAGACGTTTGCAACAGTACACTAAGACTCATTATAAATACCCAACAGGTTCCCTCCGTGCTTCCAACCTTACACCTTCGAGCTTCCTGCAGCGCCTGCTGCACCGCCAGGTGAAATGCAATCGCAGACAGCCTCAATGCCATCGTTGCGCCACCATGGACTTGCACTATGTTTTTAACGTGACGCGCAAGTATGGAAAGCTGCTGCGGAAACGTCTAGCGTACGCGAAACACAGGCCTACCGCCACGTCATTGTGTTGCCACTGCGTGGATGTGAGAAACTGGAATGTAGGAAGAATTATCGCTGCCTAAGGAGTGGCATGGTTTTGGAAGAGTTTTGACTGATGTCCAGGGCGAGGGAAAAGTGGCGTAAGGGCGAGCTGACCTGCACATACCTAACCATTCCCACTCCCCTAGGTAAAAACAAACCGCTCATTCTCCAAGCCCATTTGCATCCCCTCCCCCTCCATAACCCCGTGCACATATACCGCCCCAAAAAACTGATACCTCTTTTCTCCCCCACTCTTGCCTTCTTCCGTTGTGACTCTTCTCAGCAAAAACGGCACTTCCCCTCCCCTCAACAAACAAACCAGATCCCCGTCCTCCACATTGTCCGGCGCACTCCCAATCCACCCTTTTGCGGTCCTAATCATCCTCCTCCCCAACTGGCACCCCTCGATCCACTTGGCAAACGCTATGGTTGGTTTTTCGCTCGAGTGGGAGTGCTCCGCGTACCAGTTGCGAACAAAGATTTGGCTGCTGTGTTGGCCGTCGTCGAAGAGGAGGAGTTTCGACCAGGGTTCGAAATAGGTTTTGGCAAACTCCTTGTTGGGCTTGGTGCGACGGGTTAGGTCTCGCGGGTCGCGGTTGAGGATGAGGGTGCGGAGGAATGCTGAGCCGTAGGTAGACTCGCCGTCGGGGTAGGGGGCGGAGCCTATTCCGGATTCTTTGGCGTGGGGTGGGGATTTGGTGGTGAGAGCGGTTGTTTTATTTTTGCTAGTTGATGGTGGGTCAGCGTTGTCCTGTTGGGCGGCGGGCGCTTCTTTGTCGTTAGCAGAGACGAGGTTGGAGTTTTCTAGGAGTTGCAAGAGCTCAGGGTCGAGGTTGTCTGGCATTTTGTCTTTCCTGGCTGGCTGCCCTGCGTCTTCGGTCGTTTTTCCAGCCTCTTGCTCGTCCGCGTTTTCAGGGAGTTGCTTCGTAATCTTTCCGCGGGAGGCGAGGTAGTCCAAATGGCGCTTCATCACACCCCCTGGGATGTACTGCCCCACATACCCGCCGGTGCAGCGGCCGAATATGGCCACTTGGAACCAGGTCAGCATCGAGGTCATACTCATGCCCGCTGAGTCTAGCATGTCGCTTATTCCAGTGACGGAATCGAGGATGTATCCATCGAGTGAGATCTCGTTACGGTCGGCGACAGCGATTAGCTGGTCCGGATCTGGAACCTCCACGTCGTCGATGCGGAGCCCGGGCTTGGTGTCCAAGGTGGCCTGGTATGTCCACTCATCGCGACTCTTGAATCTTCCGATTCCCCGCTTCCTATTGTTTGAGGCTGCGAGATTGGGGACAATAGACAACCACTTTCCTGCGGGATCGTGGTGGACTGGGGCCACCAGGTGTAAAAAATCCAGAGTTCCGTGTTGGATAATGTGATTGATAGTGACGTTGAGGTAAAGCAGGTAGGGCGGCGCGTTATAGTCGAGGAACGAGGTGACGATATGCCGGTCCCTCTCATCGGTGATCAGGCCAAGCAGTGCGAACACGCGATCCAAGGGCTCTGTCGACTGAAAATTGGCCGTAGCGCGGAGCAACTCTAGTACCCCCATGTGTGCCTTCTCGTGCACCCGCTTCCGAAAGCTTTCCAACCGAAGAACATTCTCAACAAGCGTCTCATCCGACAACACCTCCCCCATGCTCCACTCCATGTAGTTGTTCAGTCCACCCAGATGATGCGAGACCTCGGCACTGTCCGCAAGCACTTCCCAGGGACCAAAGTGAATGCCGTCAAAGAACATCGTTTTTTCCGATACAGCAACCTCTTGGCAAATCCACATGCGCTCAAACCATGACTGTTGGAACAGCAACTTCATCCCATCGCGATTGTCCCACGGCACCGCGAGCTGCCTGTCACCGTACTTCATGTGGTCCAGGGTGTCGAATGTGATTTTGTCCTGGAGAACCATCTCCCTGAACTCCGGTATTCTCCACATCTCGCCGAGCATCACCATGCTGTCGAAGGCCTTGTCAATCTTGTCCAAGTTCTCCTTGCTTGCACCCTTTCCAGCTGGAAGCCAAACTAGGGTATTTCTGGCTGCCCTGTAGATGTCCCTCATCATCGTCACCTGCTCCTTCCGCTCCGAGAAATTGTCCTGGTTGATGCACAAGGCGTCGATCCACAGCCTGGGTTGTTCGTAGAGCTCACCAATGTTGGCGAGTGCGTCCCAAACCGTCTCGGTCACGGCGAGGGATTTCCCATTGCAGCGAATCTTGTGCGTCTTGGCTGGATTGCCCCATGTGTACGACAGAGCGGTGAAGTTGGCGAGGGCCTCAGGGGCGGCTTTGTCCCACTTGGACAGGTGATCGCAGAAGAGGAGCCAGTCTTGTTCTCCTCGAGCCTGGGAATCTCCTTCTGGCCGTGGAGCAAGCATCAAAATTCGGATGTGGCCTTCGGGAAGCTGTGGTCCGTATTCGAACGCGGGGAGCGCTTCGATTGGCGTGTCAGGCTCCAACCCGGGATAGTGGATCGAGTCGATGGACCAAAATTTGATCGGCTCGCCATCTGGAGTGGGAAAGTTATTATCGTTTTGCTGTCCTCCCAACTCTTGGGTTCCTGTGGGCGGCGCTTGACTCGTCTCATCCATTGTCACTTCAAATGAAGTCTTCGTGTTTCCTGGCAGTGGCATCTGAGGATGGGATGAAGTGAGGTCCTTTAGGAGAAGTTTCTCCACCGCGGCTGAGTGGTGGTTCAGCTCATCAGGCACCAGGGAGTCACGTGATTTTACAGGAAGGAGTTCCTGCTCCTCAGCTCTTTCCTCCATTGCTGCAGTTGACAGATTGACGTTGAAACTGGGTTCTTCCACGCCCTGCCAACCCACCATCACTCACTTATATCACCCCCCTTAACACATTCGTCTCACAACGCACCTCCCTATGAGAATGCCAACAGTTTGGTGCGGTTCTGCTTCTGGAAAAGCGACATGACTCAGAGAGGTTTTTCCGCGTAGGGATGGGCTTTGTGATTACAGAACAAGATGACGAAACCCCAGGGGCGATGCAAACTGTTTGTGTCGCTTAGCTTGTTTGGGAGTTTCAAAGGGCGCCCCAGAGAGAACAACCACTTGGGGTTCCAACCATTTCATGAAGCCTGACTAAGCCATACGTTACCAACCTCTACCCCGCACCAAACCCTACCCTCACCTCACCTCACCTCATCTCACCTCCCTCCTCCGTCTTGTCTCTCATACTGAACACACAATGACAACCCTAATCCTAGGCTCCGGCATCTTCGGCGCCTCGACAGCCCTCCACCTAATCCGCAAACACCCATCCCATCGCATCACCCTCATCGACAGAGACCACTACGCCGCACCAACCCGCGTAGCAGCATCGTGGGACTGGAACAAAGTCGTCCGATCCGACTACAGCGACCCGTTTTACACGAGACTTGGTCTCGAAGCACAGCAGCTTTGGCGAAGTGATCCGATCTGGAGGGAGTTTTATCACGAGTCGGGCGTTGTTTGGGTCTCGCCGTCGGATTTTGCGAAGAAGGTCGTGAAGAACTTTGAGGAGGTTGGAGAGCAGGTTGATTTGAGTGTGGTGGGTGTTGATGAGGCGAGAAAGATTTATGGTGGGTTGTTTGACGGGGCGGATTATACCGGGGTGAAGGAAGTCTTGGTGAACAGAGGGAGTGGATGGGCGGAGGCGAAGGAGGCGTTGCAGGGGACGATCCAGGAGGCGGTGAATCTGGGGGTGAGTTATGTCACTGGAGAGGTGGAGGCGGTGAATTTTGAAGACGATGGGAGAAGGTGCACGGGGGTTATGATGAAAGATGGGACGGTCATGGAGGCAGAGAGAGTGGTTCTTTGTACTGGGGCTTGTACGCCCAAGTTGTTGGTTGATAGCGCACCTGAGCGGAGGGAGTTTCATGCTGATGGGAGGATCATGGCTGTTGCCGTGACGGAGGGGACGGCGCCGCTGAATGAGGAGCAGAGGGCAGTCTTGGAGACGATGCCGGTTGGGATCAATGAAAACCCAACAGAGCGTGGTGGGTAATTCCGAGAAGTGATGAGCTTTGCTAACTAGGTTGGCAGGCTTGGATGTCGGGTGTCTCCCGCTCCCAAAGATGGGCGCCCTTAAGTGCTGGGGGCAAGTCCTATTCCGGAACACGGTTGACCATCCACTTACACAGCAGCCACTGTCGACGCCCCCGGCAGGCCCAAACTACAATCAGTGGGATGTTCCTTCTGAGCTGAAGGAGGATGTCCGGTGGGCTTTGAGGTCTTTGTTCCATGAAGGAAGATTTGACACCGAAATGGAGAACTTTCGAATCTGCTGGTGAGTTACATCCTCGCCAAACCTTGAGTTCCGCTGAAAGCTTGACAGGGACGCGGTGACACCGAGCAATGACTTCATTGTGTCTCCTCACCCTGCCTCTGACGGCCTGTACGTTGCAACATGTGGATCATTTCACGGTTTCAAGTTCCTTCCCGTCATTGGCAAATATGTCGTCGAGATGCTGGACGGCGAGTTAGACCCTGCAACAGCAAAGAGATGGGCATGGGATCGACAGCTGCCACCGACAGAAAACAACAAGAAGTGGTCACAACGAGAGCTCAAGGACTTTGCATAACATATCTTCCTCTTATTCCTCGAATACCACTCATTCCCATCCTCACCTCCTAGCTTCTTCATCGATATCAGTCCCCAACCTAAACATGACTGATCCTAAACCCCGTCGAAATAAAGAACCCATTCGTCCCATTAAAACAACTCACACTCCCAGTGGCGTCCACCCGTCCGCCAACCGCAGACCCAACGGCGCTATTCGTGTAAAACCTCAAATCATTCGCCCCAAACAACGCCCTTTGCAGCGGCTGTGGCGAATTAATCTTGACGGCAAACTTGCACGTCCCCGACGCAGCAAGCGTCACGTAACCAGCCGGTGCGGCAGCGAAGTCAGCAGCCTCGATCACCCAGTATCCCAGCGCGCCGTTATCGCCCAGCGGCGTGGAGCGCGTGTATGCGAGGGCGATGGCTTTGCAGTCGGTTGCGAGGGGCGCAGACTCACCGCCTGTCACGACGGTGTTCCATTCGCCGCAGTAGTCGTTACGGCCGTCGGCGGGGTTGGCATAGGTTGTGTACTGGAGCCGTTTGTTGAGGTGGGTATTTTCTTCACGGATTTTGTGGAAGGTGAGTGATGGGTTCTCGTAGATTGTTGCGCTCGTGCCTGAGGGAAGGGTGATGATGCGTGGAGTGAGGCCTGTGTAGGGAGACGGCGTTGCGAGGGCGTCGACGAGGGGCGAGAGCGCGAGGAGGAGAGAGAGGGAATGCATTTTGGCTGAGATAATATTCGACGAGTCAAAGTGCGAGATGAAGTGCGAGTGCGAGAATGTTGGCGATATTCGAGACATCTAGGATGGCAAAGACGCGAATTTATACCTCAGCTGATGACCACCAGGCTTGTAGACCCGGTTGCGTCGGGACATACATGACCGAATGTTTTTTCCTTCACATCTCAGCTGAACCCCGCTCGACTTTGGTGACGCGCATGATCGATGGCGATAATGGGGGCGATGCAGAATCCTGCTGCAACCGTGCGTGATGTTGATGATGCCGAGGGCCCCTGCCGAGAAAATAAAGTGGTGATTCTCCTCTTTGCCCGGTTCAGAGCTGACGACTAAAATCCCGAGCAGCCGAGTTGGGGTCCAAAGCGGCTCGTTGGTCGCCTCGGTGTTTTCAGCACGCAACGTCAGAAGGCCCGACATTCGCAATTCTTCAGCAATTGCGCGGTTTTGTGAGGGGTTTGCACTCCCCAGTGTGGCACAGTCATCATGCCAACCAAGTTTCAAGGCCCCCGATCAACGGTTCCCGAGGAATGAATGACGACTAGTATCAGCTGTATTCCGCTTACCTCGGTGAGTTGTTGCACAAACGGCACAGTGTTACACTGCTAGAGCTGGAGCTTCAAAGGAATGCACCTTACATTGGCGTGAGACGGCAAATAATGTTGACTTGGTTGGCATTTAGATTGGCTAGGAGAGAATCCAAATGGCATATTGAAAGATGTAAATGGCAGCTCTAGCATTAAGGATTACGAGCGCTGGCGTGAAGGCGAGAATGCAGGGTGGAGTTCTTCAATCACACTAACATTTCGGGTTGATTCTCGGGGAACCTGGACCATGGCCGCCTCTGGTGTTCTGCAGCAGTCGTCTGTGGAATGAGAGAGCGGACCTGTGAGCGTGAGGGAACAAAACGTCGACGCAAAGCGGTTTGAACTGAGACGATCGAATCGCGAGGATTGGCAAGGTAGGGCGAGCAGCCCCACCTCGTTCGACTGTCATTGGCAGTAAAAAGGTCACAATGTGCATGTTTAACTGTAGTGTCACATGAAGAGAGTGCTCGCTGTGATGCATTGGTCTTCCATTGGTGCTGGCTATTGGTGCTGGCTATGCGAAGCCAGCACATCCGGATTCCATGTCTTTCCATCACTGCAAAAGACACGTCATCTGTCGAGTCGCCATATAGTTGGCAATGTCGAACAAGCAGGCAAGGGAAATCACTGGCTCCTCTATAACCTTGACTGGGAATCTGCAAACTGCGCAAGCATACAAAACGAGACCACATACCGACAGAGGGACGAAGTCTTTGCAATACCGCCTCGTTTGACCTCCACCTGTCGAGCAGGGCAAGGATCGGGTAAGGTACTTGATCCTCTTTACCCCGCCTCTTCCAGCTAACGAAAGAAAGAGTCCAGTTGACTGTCCGAAGTCGAGGAATATGAATCTGGCACCAACGATCCGGGCCCCAGCAGCCTGCTGCGTCTGTGGGGGTACTTCGATTCAGAAACACATCACCAGCTCTATGAACCGAAAGGGAAACGCCAACCGCCCTTATTACATATGTACCACTAGCTATTGCGACAAATTCCTCGGCTTTGCAGACACAAAAGGCCTCCACCCCAATAACCCATGGTGCGACTGTGAAGTCCCAAGCAGAATTCAGATTGCAGGTCCAGATAAAGCTGTTCCGTGGGGCGTGCATTTTGTGTGCACTCGGGCTGCTTGCAACTTCTATGCACCGTCTGTTACCGACGAGGGAGAACAGGTGAGGGCGACGGATGATGGTGTAGCGGAGGTTTTGGCCCGGCTCGGTCTTCGTATCTGGGGCGTTTCTTGGCACTAAGGAGGTGGAGGAGATTTGCAGGAAAAAATAGGCGGGATGACGGCAGCTGGGAACTGCTTGTGAGGTGTAAGGGTGGAGAGGAGGCGTGGGAGCCTTACGGGAACATGACGGAGACGGAGGCGCCTGGCGAGTATGAGCGGCGTCATGGGACGGTGGCCGTAAATACTGGAGATGCTGCCTGACGATTTGCCGACCAGTCAGTCTAGCCGCCCAGCTCCTGTGTAGGACGGAATGAAACGAGAAAGTCTCTGGAAGGGCAAGCTTCCTATTTGCGCGTATCGACTTCGGCACCTTGCTCCGGCTCCTCGGCGTCCCGACGCCGTGCAACCCGCTCGCTAATCAACGGCCGACCGCCGGGGGCAAGCAGCCAAGAGCGGAGAGAAGATTCTGGGAATTGGCGCGGTGGGGGGAGGGTAACGAGCCGTGCGAACAACCTCAGGGCCGAGCGGCCACGGATGGCGAGATATTGTTAGATACCCGTAATGCAAGCCGGCCGCTCACTTGTTGCATTGCGCAAAAACTGGGATGGGAGGCGTTGACTATCTGCAGGGGAATCTTTTGCTCGCCATTGGATGAGGATACTGCGGAAGCCCGCGTGCTTCCTTGCCCTTTGTAGACTGCTCCGTTTGTCCCAGGTCAGAGGCAAATGGACTGGATGGCTGACTGGATGGAATATATAACCCCTTGGCTGTTCCTCAAACAAACCAACAGCAGTTCTTCCCGTGGATCCAGTGCACCCAACACCCGGATCGAGTTCCATACCAAGTTCAAGCGCTCATCACACTCGTCGTGACGTGGAAAAAGGTATTACAGCTGGTGTCTCCGCATTGGACGTCCTTCCAAGCCGCCCACCTTGCTGCAAACCGCCCGGCTGTCCTGGCGCTAGGCTGGGGCGCATCTACACGACGCACTACGCCATCGCTGACGTCTTCGTTGCCCTTGTTGCCTGTTGTTCTCCTGCCACAGAAGAACTACAAGCATACAGTCCGAGCCCAACAGGACGTGACCGCAACCTACCCGTCACTCCATGAGGATGTGGTTAATGCCTTCGATAACGTCCCCGCGCCTGCACCTTTGTTCAACCACGACGGATGCAACTCCGAGGTCATCAACGACTACAACACCAGCATCATGGGTCGATTCGCATGCCAAAACCCAAAGTGTTCCAGCACCGGCTGGAGCAGCAAGAAGATCGCCATCCAAATCCGCGGGTTCCGTGACAACACCTACGACGCGCTGGTCTTCAAACAACGCTGCCGGACGTGCCAGCATCTAGGCACCATGCGCATCAACAAGAACTCGTACATCGAGAGGTTCGCCTACCGGCCAGAGAAATGGGCTGGCGTTCCTATGGAGGCGCCCGAGTACAACGCGGAGGAGCGAGGGCCACCACACGAGTCATCTCTATGCGAGGGCTGCAATGCCGGGCGCTGCCCAATGCTTGAGGAGCTGGGATGAGTAGCATACAGATAGTACTAGCGAGAGAAGGCTGAAGGGCTCGTCAACGTTCATGGGGACGCTGGCTAGGGGAGGCGGAGAAGGGAGGGGGTAGAGGGGAGGGTGCGGGCAGGTTGGAATGATGGCACACGAATCGTTGATCTGAATGTGTCCCGCATCTCAACAGTTCTCCCTGCTCACACCACGGGAAACATCGCCCCAAACATGATGCCCCTTCTCTGGCAGGCTTTTCCCACCTCCCAAGGGCAAGTGGGCACTTGGGGGAAATAAAAGAGGCGCGCCGCCTTGCTCACACACACTCCACCTCGCATCCCCTTTTTACTCGGTGCATATCTCGGCGTAAACCCCTCACGCCCGGGACTCTACGGGGGTAACGTGGGTGAGAGCGCTAGCGAAATCCTCAATGGTGAGCTTCCAGTTCCGGAAGTGGTCGTGCGAAAAGGCCATTGGTGATAGCTTCAATATCCTCCACTCTCCCCCACCCCAAGACACACAGACAGAGGAGGCATCTCATTCTCCTAGTGTGCCTGTCCCTTCCCCCCTTGGCCCGGTCGTATTTCTTGCGTGGCTGGGAATTCCTGTGGGGGGCTCTGGTTCGCTTCAAACTGGTCTGGCTCGGTGCGCTGAAGCTCGACGCGAAGCTCGTGGCGAAGCTCATGGCGGACTCGACACCAAGCGATGTGGACTCCTGGCTAGGCTCTTCGTCCTCCGCACACAGGTACTGTGGAAGAGCTGGCTCCTCGTCGACGTCCCCAGATTCAGCGTAGCCCACGGTGCCGACAGCTTGTGACCCGCCATGGTCCTCGCAATCCGTGAACTCGTCAGTCGCCTCTTGATATTGCTCTGCCGCGGCAACTGTGACTTCTGCTCCAGGCGGCGGCTCCATGTCGGAATGGCGCGCTCGTGCATTGGCCGCCTGGATGAAGCCGTTGCGGTGCTTTTACCCCAAGTCCCTCGCATTTCGGATTGTCGTTGCTCCCTGAACGAATGTATCACGATCGCTCGTCATGGCGAATGCCTTGACCTGAGTCATGTGGTGCTCGGGCCGCCCGGCCGGCGCAATCGGCAGCGTGACGTGGTGCGCGTACAGCTGGAGCGTGCCGGTGCCGGCGTGGTAGGTCGAGCTGTATGTGTACGCATTACCGTCGAAGGCGGGCTCCTCCGTGCCGTAATCCTGCAGGGCCTGCATCGCGCGGGCGGCGGTCGCGCCGTCGAGGCTCGCTTGCCGTTTCGCTACACCTGCCCCTCCTTCAGGGTCTTTAGCCTCCGGGAGGAAGTTCGGCGCCACTGGTCGTCGCGTGTGCTTTGTAGGGATCATGAGGTGGTCCAGCTCCTTTCTGACTTGCTTGTCGATGTCACCAAAACGAACTCCATCGTAGAAATCGGGGTTCGCATCGACGGTCTCCCCATCAGTGATCGACTGGAGATGGTTGAAAAGCGCCTCTCCACTGTTAGGGGTGTTCGCGTTGCCAACAATGACTGGAATTATTTTGCGCATCACATCTCCTTCATAACCCACATGATCGTGTTCGTCCTGGAAGCGTTCAGAGGCACCGTCGGAGGACTTCGACGGTGAAAGCGACGGCCTTGGTTGGTGCAAGTCTGCATTGTTCTTCGGCTTCGATTTCCGGCCGTGCAGGTAGACATTGTTGTCATAGAGATGCTGCTCGAAGGCTTTGTCATACGCCGATGACTTCTTGGGGGTAGCGGTAGTAGCTTTTGTCGATTTCGTCGGCTTGCGTTGTCGGCTTGCTTTGTCTGCTTGACGGTGCAGATGAACCACTGGAAGCCATGGTGTGTACGGCGCCTTTCGGCCCAGGGCACTGGGACAGGAAGTCAGTATTCGTTCCCAGTCAGCGCATTGCAGACATACCCCTCGAAGATGGCGAAGACCTGGGCCGCCGTGTCTTGCGAAACGGGCACGATCCGTGGGGTACACTGGAGGTGCCGCGGGTCCTGGGCTGGACCGACTGCTGTTCCGCCGGTCGAGTTCTCGCAGTGCGCGGCGCGTGAGGGGAACCTTGGACAGGCTGTCCCAGAAATCGGGTGGGAAGTTCGACAGCCCGTGAGGCCTGAGGCCTGCCTCTCGACTTGAGCTTCTTGTTAGGACGGTGCTCTTGCGAGAGGTTGTCTGCGCGGGCTCTCTTTCGATGTTCTGCGCTCGCCATGAGCAGCTCCTTCGCAAGGTTGAGGTCGAGGGAAACCCATGTGGATATTCAGGCCGCGCTGGCCTGCAGGACCTCAGTTGGTGTGCATGGCATGGAATGGTAGGGCTGGGAACGCGTCGTCGCCTGCGGGTGGGTGTGGCCACCCTGTGCGGGGTAAGTGGCTCGGGTCGAAACGCCACCGAACGGCGCCTTGGTGCTCCCTTAGCTATATGCAACGAGGCGGGGCTGCTTCTGCGTTTACCGCCATCGTCTGTGTTGCGCAGCGCCCGACGTCCGGCAGCTGGTAGCCCCTGCCCAGATCCGCCGTGGTCAGCAAGATTATTTCCACGCGCTTTGGCTCACTTTGCAGCATCGCCTGCCATCTCACAATGAAGGTGCAAATCTCCGACCCTGCCGACAAACAGGAAACTGCTCACAGACCCTCTAGGACATTCTCATCGATGGCAGGTATCGCGTTGACCGCAAGATCGGCGCGGGAGGCTTCGGCCTTGTCTATTCTGGTACGGCGCTGTCTCTCTTTGCTTCATCCGTCGCTGACCGGGCAGGGACTGATCTCTCATCGGGCGAGGAGGTCGCCATAAAGCTCACGGCCGTTCGAGCTGATAACCCCGAGATGCTCCGAGACGAGAAGGAGACATACGAGGCGCTGGACGGTGGGGTCGGAATCCCGCGGGTGCACTGGTTTGGGCAGGAGTGCGAGTTCTACGCGCTGGTCATTGACGCCCTCGGCCCGTCGCTCGAGGATCTGCTCAATTACTGCGGCCGAAGATTATCGCTCAAGACCATCCTGCTCATCGCCGACCAGGCCATCTCGCGTATCCAATACATCCATTCGAAGGGCTTCCTCCATCGCGATATCAAGCCGGATAACTTCTTGATGGGGCTCGGTGAGCAGGGAAATATTCTCTATGCTATTGATTTTGGCCTCGCCAAGGAGTTTGATGATGCCGAGCGTTACAAGGATGCGGACGGTCTCGCGCTGGGCGGTACTCGACGGTACGCAAGCATCAACAACCATAACGGCCGTCGTAGGTGTTTCATCATGATGCTACTCGTCTCTTGCTAACGCGCAGGAAGAACAGTCTTGGGGAGACGACCTGGAGTCCCTTGGGTACGTCCTTGTATATCTCGCCCGGGGCTCGTTGCCATGGCAAGGCCTGAAGGCTACTACGGGCGACGAGAAGGACGCGCGGACCAAGGAGATGAAGGAGGGCCTGTCGGGCGAAGCACTCTGTGACGGCCTTCTCCCTGGAGAATTCGCCGAGTACATCGACTACACCCGGCGCCTGGCTTTCGATGACAAGCCGGACTACTCATACCTTCGCCGGCTTTTCCATCGCCGTTTTCGAGCGGAGGGGTTCGAAAATGACCACGTCTTCGACTGGACTGAGAAGTTGTTCGACGAGATGCAGAGCGAAGTCAATCCCACGGTGCTATTGACATAGAGGTCGCAGAGAGATCCACGACAAGGAGGTTAGGGCAACGCGACAACTGCCGGGCAACCAAGAGAGAGGTGCCCTAGCCTTGCCATCAATGCCTGACCGCACCCGGTTCTTGGAGCTGATCCAGCCAGTTGTAGTCGACTCCGGTCAGAGCACTGGACCGAAAGAAACTGATTTCGGCGCAAATTGAAGGAGGCAGAGAGCAGGAAAGTGGTGCCAGGAAGCGGTGGGGCAGCCCTTGTCGGGGACTGAGTGTAAATTGATTTGATATTCACCCCCCACTGATGGCTTGTATCACCAACACCTGCAGAGGTAGACACCAGAACTCACGCATGACCGCCTGGTTTGAGGCGCCAACGAATCCACAGCCTTGTCAAGCCTCTGATGGAGCCCCGCCTGACTGAAAATAATTGTGTGTATTAAAGCCTCGGCTGCCCCTCCCAGGCTTTCTCGTCATGTCCAACTCGCGCAACCACTTCGCCCCGTCTCTCTGCCCTTACTCAGTTGCCCTCATAGACAAAAGTCCTACATTTTCATGATGGCTGTTATCGAGACCGCTCCAATCCTTGCTAACAATTGGAACTGCTCATGCGGATACAACAATCCCACTAACGCCAAGAAATGCGGTGGGCAAGCCAAGAACTCAGAGAGCGAAATGGAGACGCGCGGCAAGGCGAGCACTATCGGACTTAAAAGTAAGTGTTCAGATTAACCCCAGCCAAGTTGCGTGCGCATTTTTCGACCCGAAAACCAGACACCTTGAGACGCATGACGGATTTCGGAACTGGTGATGGTCTGGTGGTCCCTCATGCTTGTCTCAGCTAGAGACGAAGGAGGATTTCAATTCTTCTTGCTAACTTGTCAGCTATTGTCGAGGTAGTTTTGGTGAACAGAACACGTCTTGAGGTCGGACCAAATCTTGGTTCAGCTTTTCCTCTTTCCCCCTGGGTCTGGCAACAATGCCTCCACGTTGGCCATAGCATCAGCAGGCGACGGTTAGTCTAAATACGTACCTCCCATCATCCATCATACTGATAACACAGCACTGCACTATCCATGACCTCTCTAACCTTGACATATCTCCCCGTCGACAGCAACTCCCCAAAATCCAACTGACTCTCCACCGTGACATTCTTATACGCCACATCCCCAGCAAAAGTCCAGGGATGCCCAAACTGCGTGTCGGCCCCTGCAATTTCATCCTTTCTCGTCTCCCACTTGGCGCGCTGCCACTTGTCCCACAAACGGTCGATATTCGCATAGTGCAAATAAAACAGCGGATCAGCCGGCGAGCTGTAGATATTGCCTATGTCTCCGATATCACCACCCAGAGCCAAGTGGCCGCCGGCACCGTACTTGACATCAGCGACGGCCATGCTCGCGCCCTGGACGCGCACGTCGAACTGGGTAAACGTCTCGGCGGATAGCGTCCATTCCACTACGTCCGAGTTGAGGGTTGCTGCTGCGAGTGTTGGTGCAAAGTCGCGGGTTAGACAGCGGGGGTTGTGCGTGAATGATTTGCCTGGATTCGGTATTAGGACTGAGACTGAGATTGAAAAGGGAGACTTGTGGAATTACCAGGTCCAAGGTTGACCGTCATGTTGGCAAATGGACCGCCGTCGACACACCCTCCGCCTGTCTTGCCGGGGATTCGGTCAGGGTAGAGGCCGGTCCTGTTGGACTTGGTTGTGTCGATGAATTGGCCGTTGCCGCCGAATGCCGTGTTGACGCGGAAGACGGGCGAGTCAACGAATCGTGCTGCGCCAAGGTCTGCGTCTAGAGACCAGTCCCAATATCTGGTGATGTGTTGTGTCAAAGGATGAGTCTGTTAGGAAGAGTTAGACCTACGGCTGTGCTCCGGTGTATCCGCAGAGGTCTCGTAGGTCTGATTCAAAGCTGCGCACCATGAAGCGGTGCCACGGATGGAATGTTGCCTGTTACGGTTATTAACACAAGTATCTAGAGGGGGATAGAAGGGGAAAATACTGTGAAGTAGTTCAGGTCCGTCGTGTTGATGTGAGTAGCGACATAGTCGTCGTAGCGGGAACGGACGCCAGGATATAAGTGCGCAGTTTTTGCTGGTTTTGTTTGCAGACATCGCACAGCGTTAATGTATGCCAATTTCTGGTTGTCAAATAGGTCGCCCCTTGAAAGCATCAACATGGCAATTGTAAAGGCCTGGTTGGACTGTGATTACCATTCTTTTCGAACCAGAACTTCGGTGCATGTGGCAGATACTTGAAGGGACCATAGTGCCAGTGTGATGATGCCAGTAAGGCGATAATAAGACAGAAACTGATTGCCTGCCATGTTGACCAAAGGGAGGCTCTCACCCAACTCGATCGCTCAACGATTCGTCCTTGGCAAGATGCTTGCGAGAATTTGGAGAATGTTATATGCCAAAGTGGGGGAACACGATCTCCATAGCATACAACGTAAGCTGACCCGCAAGACTGGCATCTCGTACGCCGTGAGCCGGGAAAATACTTTGGCTAAGGTGAAGTGGTCATTCAGCCAGTCAGGCAATTGGCTGTTCATATCGGCAGATTGGGTTGGGGTGAGGAGACGACGCCAACACAAACATTTGAGCGACCTTCATCAGTAAACAGAAAAAGAATCAGCTCAAATGTATATGGTGCAAAAAGCTCTGTTGGCCTTTGAGGATGGTATTTGGAAGTAGTGGTGTGACTTGCTGGCAACAGGGCCGTTTGCATGTCAAGTCATTTTCAATCCCATTGCTTCCTTGTGAGCTGACGAGTCAAGGCCTGGGACGTCCAGGACCGTCGCCTCACGGTAGGAAAAGGGCGGATGAGACTACTTCGGAGCATGGCTCTGATTGGCAGTTAATATTCTGTTGGGACTGCGTCCCCATGGAGCTGGCCAGGTCGATTGTCAGCGCTTGCCGGACTCAGCCAGGGGAGCGGAATCGGGCCGCTCACTGTCGGGCCTGTGATCAAAATGCGACGATGACATCACACTGCCCGCACTGGAAGCTGACCACAAATCTCAGGGGTGGCATGGGAATTGTTCAAAAGTGGTTACAGATCGTGGGGGTAACAGTTAGGCTGCAGCCCGGGTTCCATGGTTCGTTCTAAGCGAGCCCATCTCTCTCGCGGGACGGCTCGCGACCGTTGCGAATGGTGTGCTTGCGCATGAGCTTTGCCAGCCGCATGCATGGGACTATTGAAAGCCACTGTACGCCCTGAGACACCTGCTTATTGGGTCGCTTACACATTCCACTGGCAGCTTCACCCTCCAATATCAGTTCGCGACTCTCACCTCGGTCAGCTAGGCAGCGTATCCATCGCGTATTGGTTAGGTATCCTGGATGTATTGGCTTCAGGGGTGGCTCTGCGCCATGTGACTGCTTTCAACAATGGCAAAACCCCTGGTCAACGACACAACGTTCAAACGACACATCGGGTTCCACTCTCACACACTACAAACTCGTTGTGGCAAATATGGCAAAACAAGCGAAGCACGGCCGGCCTTCGCCCTCAACACGCTAACCTCGATTTCGATCTTGGGAGGCGTGTTTTTGTGCCCTCAGGGGTCAACGTGGGATTTCAGGGATGGAGATGGTGTCAAGCCCGGATTCGAGATGGTTGTGAAGTCACCAGACCATGTAAGCGCTTGCAGAGTTCCTCCGAGTTGTGTTGACCAGTTGATCGAGACTCTATTCCCAGGTATATAAGTATCAGGATGCGTCACCAACTGGGAAGAATCCAGCAGACCTTGGATATTCAGAGAATCTCTTTAATTGCTTGTTCTTATCTCTGTCGCCACTATGACCACGCTCAGGTTCCTCGTTTTCACCCTGGCAGCCCTTCACCTTCCCGGCGTTCTGGGTTTCCAACCAGACCATCGCCTCCTTCCCCGCGATGGCAACGAACGTTACCCCTTTTGCACCCCAGCCCCTGACAACAGCTGCATTGTCGGCGGCAAGTATGTCAAGCCCGACCTCAACATCTCCGAAGCTGGCAACGCAGGCAATAACGCCTACATCACATACTTGCCCGCACACACATACAACTTGTCGCAGTGGACCAACCAGAAGATGCCCCAGATGTGCTACAGCACCATCAACCTGTACGGCTACACGCCATCTGCCTTTGTCGTCTACAACGTCACCTACTCGGACTGCACCTCGCCGTGGGTCATTTGCCGGAGCACCACGGCTTCCAAGAGCATCAATGAGATTGCAGATGTAGCCCTTCCAAGGTCCATTTCTATTTAGCTTAGAACGCTGACCATACCCAGGAAATCAGCAAGATGCCAGCCAGCATGCGTCAAGCAGCATCGTAAGTCTCCCATCACCCCCCCCCCCCCTCCCCCTTCCCTTAGCTACCCGTTCTTAAAGGTTTTGCACAACAGAACCTACCTCGTCTTTCCTGAATCCCTCCCCCGCGCCATAGAATCCTGGTCCGAAGACGGCCTCATCGCCGGCAAATCCTCCTACTACTTCCCGACCTCTCTCGTGCACGAACATGGCCACGCCGTCGACGGCGCCATCCTCGTCCCCGGTCCGGGCAGCTACTCCGACACATCAACCTGGCGCAACACAGTCACCCTGGACAACTTCGCCGCCACAGCCTACGGCACATCTTCCCACGCCGAGAACTTTGCGGATATTGGTCGCGTCGTGCTGATTCAGAATATCTACCCGGGTGGTATAGCGGGTTTGTTTCCGAACCATCCCAACTTGACGCAAATTGCGAACCAGGTCGCCTTGTTTCAGTCGGTTGCGGGTGGGTATTATCAGACGGGCGGAAGCTGTGATTTGGCCAAGAAGTATCCTTTTCCGACCGTATTGATTGATGTCCCGACTACGACGCCGCCGCCGACGAACACCGCCACCGCGACGCCGTATGGGCAGTGTGGCGGTTGGAGTACGTATACGGGGCCAACGGCTTGTGGGGCTGGGTGGAAGTGTACGACGCTCAAGTAAGTACTCGTGGGATTGTGAGAGGGTGAGATGCTGACAGCCTAGTCCGCACTATGCGCAATGTACGCCTGCGCCTGCAAAGAGGGGATACTATGTGGTTTAGATTCGATGTCGTGGGATGATTTGGAATGGTGGGGGGTTTTTGATGCGTGGAGACGCACTGGGAGAAGAATGGGGAGTTGGAGATCCTTTTGGGACTGTCAAGGGTATTCAATGTCCAGAAGCTGATGAGCATCATGGCACTGCATACCATTAAGTTTACCGCACTAGCAACCAAATATCTCATTACCATTACCCTGGCTATGTTTGTGGGGATTTATTAGCCCCCCTGATAGCAAGTCTTATCCCAGTTTCCAATAATTATATCCCTTTCAATAATGAGGTCTCAACCATTACTATATTTAAGGAGTGTGGTAAAGGCGAGCTGCTTTATTTGCAGTTCAACGTCTGCGATGCAGTTGCGGTTTGACACGTGAGGAGAAACAGATGCTCTTTCAACGTTTCAAGCAAGCCTCCCCACGCACCCACGCGCAATACGGCGGCAGCGGCCTTGGTCTCTTCATCTCCAAACGCCTTGCTGAGCTCCCCGTCAGCCTCCATCGCCACGGCTAACCTCATCTCCACTAAATCCACCCCCGCCAAACCTGATACCGTTTCAAGGGTCTGTGAGATTGTTGATGGTCCACTACGGGAGGCCAATAGGAGGCTTTCTCAATTTGCTCAAGTGACACTTCAAATTCCAACATGAAGAACAGACCGCTCCAACCGTATCCTTAACTGCCAGAGGAGATCATCATCATCATGATATCGTAACCTAGTGATCAACAGCAGTACTGGAATTCTCAGTATAACCGTCCACTACATCACCTTCGGCACAGGCGCAAGCAACTCACCTCAGTCAGTGTCCGAATCACTATCCGATGTATCCGAGCTATCATCGGAACCGCACCCCTCGCTGTCAAAGAAGTCCACAATGCTATTCTCAACGTCGGTCGCGTTGGTCCACTTCTTCAACATATCCGTCGTCTTCATCTTCTCCTTGTCCAACACCTCGCGAAAGTCGACAACCTTGAGCTCTTGCTCTTCCTTCTTGGTCATCTCGTTCTCGTCCTTCTTTGGCTTGCCCGCCATCCAGGCCAAGACGGTGGAGGTTTGATTTCCCTCACAGGGCTTCCCAGGAGCGACATCGATGATTTCAGCGCCATAGGGATAGGGTTTGGGCCGGACCGCCGAGAACCCACCCGGGGGTGGAGGAGGAGGAGGGGGAGGCATCGAGGAGAATGCCCCGAAGATGGGTCCCGGGGGAGGAGGTGGTGGGAAAGCCCCTGGGAACGCGAAGCGCGGTGCAGGTGGTGGCGGAGGTGGAGGCGGAGGGGGCATCGGACCGCCGCGCATCGGCGTTGGAAGCGGAGGCGGAGGGGGCCGAGCGCCAAAGGGACGCCCGGGCGGCGGGCCGACGAGGTCGTTCATGGGCCACATGTGCATGGCCACTCTGTCGCCGGGGCGGATGCTGCTGGACCAAAGCGAGGGCATGATGATGTCTCCATTGATGATGAGATCGTAAAAGCCGCGGAGGACAGGGGGGCCGATGATGTCGACGTTGAGGAAGGCCGTGTCGATGAGGTTTTTCATGTCCTAAGTGAAGGTGTCAGAAAGGACCCTGAGAGGAGGGGAGGGAAATACGTACATCCCAAGTCTTGCAGAACTCAAAGGGAAAGAGAAAGTTGCGGCCCACGCAGTCCTTGAAGGCGACGGGCCGAGGCGGGTCGGCAAGCGAGAGGAAGATGAGGTATTCGCTTGGCTCGCCTTGCCGCTTGAACTCCTCAACGCCAACGCAAGTACGGACGTGCGGGGACTGGGAGCGAGCGAACCTGATGACGTCGTCGACGATGCCGCGTTGGTCAGGGTCCATATCGATGTAGTTGAGCCAAGCTGAGCTGATCTTGTTGTTGCAAAGGGACTGAAGGCCGGACTTGAGGCGATCGTCTCCAAGTGGAACCTTTAGGGGCGTCGAAGCCCTGGATGGTTGGGCGATGTAGGCCTCCAGCTTCTTGTCACTGACAGATTCCGCCGGGTGGCTTGAGCAGCTGAAGATCTGCTGAATCCACTTGGGTATAATCCTGAAGCCGCTGGGAGCTGAGATGCTGATAGTGCTTGGGGCACCATCTGTGGTTGCTGGTTGTTGAGCATCATCATCATCAACAACCTTCTTGGGCTGCGGCTTCTCCACCAAGACGAAGTCCGTATCTGAGTCGGAAGCCGCAGGTTGTTCGTATGGTGGCGGAGGTTGCGCAGGAGGATTGATCTGCCTTGAAGAAACCAGATTTGGGGCTGATTGGGGAGCAGGGACGGAAATCGTAGGGGGCGCTGCGGTACTCGGCGGAAGCACCGAGCTCTCCTCAACTGACTCCTTAGCCTTCGGATGGCCAGTGTTGGACGTGTCTGCGGTCGCGGTGGGGGTAGAAGGGGCTGTATCAGTCAGAACGTGTGCATTAAGCTGTGGATCCGTATTCGGTTTATCGACATCGTTGCTGTCGACGTCGTTGGTGGAACCAGCAGCGTTGCTGCCCGAGGCGGACTCCGAGTCGGCGTCTGAGTCCGAGTCCAAGTCATCATCGGATTCTTCAACTTTTGCCTTTCGATCCAGTCTCTTGACCATCTTCCTGGCAATCTGCAACTGCCGGATCCGCAGACGCTCCGCAGAGGCGCGGAGGCCCAGCTCGAGGTCGAAGACGCCGCTGCGGCGTGGCCCCTGATTGAGGTGAAGGTTGGCCAGTCTCGCAAGCTGTAAATGCATGAGGATACCGGTCTTTAGCCATTGTAGCTGCTCTTGGCATCGAGTAATCCGGGGCTCAAGCCATTCTGACCGGTCGGCTAAGCAAAGAGCAGTCACCAGAGGCAACGAGCCGGGGTCTGCCCTCGACTCCGTGTCCAAAGGCTCGCGCTCGCTGCTGGGTTTTGCCAAGTTGCCTTTGGACTGTAACGCCTTCCGGAGGAGCGCAAACACGAGACGGAAAACCCGGTCGCATTGTTCTGTCACCGTCTGCACCTCGGCCACTCCCTCGGGCGTGTAAGCCGGTGTACGGCCCTGCTTCTCAGCAGCGGCCTTGTCGTCTCGCAGAGCTTGGTCGATCTGACGAAGAGCAGACGTCGTCGCGTTGATCTCCATGACGACCGGCTCGAGCAGTTCTCGTGTGTCGCGGCCCATTTCAGCAAACATTAGCATCGATGATGCCAATGTCGCTCCGTAGCCAATCACGTCGGCGAGGGCGCCTTCGCTTGCGGCCGTGTCTGGGTTTGTGTCCGCCATGGTGCTGTCTTTCTCCGCCCAAGCACTCACAGTTCAATTGAGCAGCACGTTGTCGGAGAGAGACAAGAAGGGGATGGAGCTCCGAATGAGGGGTTTCCTCATTTTAAGGCTGCACTGGAGGCAACCATTCGTCACGTGGAGATGGGTGCCTAACTCTCCTGGACAGCCGGATGGACGCGCATCATCCTCTTCTGCACCACTCCTGCAAGTGGCCCAATGGAGCTGATAACACTGCTCCACCCGAGGCCTCTTTATGTCAAGTTAAGTTGATCCAGATCGACGACAAGGAGCCGAATGGCCCATTGCGGACACACCAACAAAAGAGAACTCGCGAGACAGCAAGGCGTTCTCAGTATACAAATTGCCAACTTGAAGAATAGATCGATCGCGGAGGGTCCGAAAAGAAAGGATTGGCCCTTCTGACGAGTCCATGCCGAGCGGCGTGCTCTCTGATTGGCCAAAACGGTCACATAGGGAAAGCAAAACCAACCACGAGAACCCGAGAAGATCCCACGCCCTCCTCGGCAGTCGAGCCGGGGTTTATAAGCGGCTAGGCCCGCGAGTCGACACGAAGGCTGTGTACACGAAGAAGGGGATGAGCGAGGACCTTGGTGGTTACGGGTTGTAGGGCACTGGAGCCGCCCTAGCGAACCGGCGACAATGGTATCTCACTATTTATTACACGAGAAAAAGACAATATATAACTAACTCATTTTTCATAGACAGCCACTAATAACCGCCACTTTCCTCTTATCTCACCCGTGTCTGTTACCTCGGCCGTCGAGCCATCAGAAACTTGCTTGTGGTGTGCCTGGTGTTATGTCCGCCCTCCTCGTGACACACCCTTCCATGCTCGTGTAATTATGTACCTTGTCAGGTAAGGATCTAGTCGCACTTCCCAAAGCCCGCCTGACAGCCCGTTCCACAATGCCCCGATGAACGACCGCTAGTAAGTATGTTAGGGACAGGACCAAAACTGAGATTGCGAGCGAGAGTCACTTACCACCAGCCCCATTCCGAGCAGCAATCACCTGCCCAGGACCCAAGGCAGGTGTATTTCCCGCCGCTTGTGCCGGCACAGGTCCCATCAGGCGACACCTCCAAAGTCGGTCCTCCACCGCCAGGGCTGCCACCACCCGGGGTCTCACCACCCGGGTTTTCACCGCCTGGGCCCTCGCCACCAGGATTACTCCCGCTGCCGTCTCCGCTCACCGGTTCTCCGGTCGTAGCGTTGCGGTACCAGTTTCCTACCGGATCTCCAAGACATTCTCCCACTGTGGTCACCTTGTATCCCCTCCCCAACGCCGTCTTCAAGACATGCTCAGCCAGCACATCAACCGTGGTTCGGTGCACATCATGTTCCAGCGAGATGTACTTGCCCGTCGCATTGGCAGCCACTTCCTGGTCAAAAACGTCCAGACTGTTCTGGATGGTCTCGGGTGTGTTGTTATCGTAGTCGAGTGTGTCGATGTTCCACATGATGACGTGGTATCCCAGGCTCGCCATATCGGCCTGGCAGGCGGCGTTGCACCTCCCGAACGGCGGGCGCATGTAGGTTGGGAAATAACCAAAGAGATCGCGGGTCAGTTCCTCCACGCCGGCCATTTGCTGCCTGCGCCTGGCGGAATCGATGGCGTTGAGGTCAAGGTGGTTGTCGGTGTGAGAGCCGATTTGGTGGCCATCGGCGATCATGCGGCGGAGGATGGCCGGATAGGGGGCATCGCGGCTGTTGCCCCAGTTGCGGCCGTTGACGAAGAAGGTTGTTTTGGCCTCATATTTGGCGAGGATGTCGAGAAGTTTGGAAGTGTAGAGGTACGGCCCATCGTCAAAGGTGATGGCGATGGTGCCTTGGGTGCTGCAGGTTGTGATATGAACGCCTGAAAAGAGGTAGCTCACAGTTAGAGTCCGATCTGTCAGACTGCAATCAATCTATGAGTCTGTGGCTTACCATAGGGGATACTCCCAAACTTAGGGCGGGGAACGTCAAGAATACCTCCGCCGCTGTCTCCACTGTCGCCGCCATTTTCACCGCCTCCATCTTGCCCTCCTCTGCCAAGTAGGTCAGTCGCTGACAACAGTCTTGGGGAATTCAAGCACGAAGACACGCACTCGGAGGTACAGGGACCAAACTGAGGCTGGCAGCCCGTTCCACAATGTCCATCGGTTGAGCCACACCAGCCATACTGGGAGCAGCACTCGCCGTTCGAGCATGATCCAACGCCAGCGCCACATTGATCCCGCTTCAACAGCCTGACGTCACGGTGGTGGTGTCTCAGCGATACTGGAGGATCTGGATTGTAAGTGTGCCCTGCTGCGTTACCTGCCAACGTCAACACAGCACCCGTCAGGGGCAACCCAATTATGAATCGCATGACGAAGGTCGTTTGCTGGGACGGACTCGTTGAGCATAAAACCTCGATTCAACTCTCCACAAGGTCAACCCAGGGAAATTCACTTGTGCTTTTATTGTTTTTCTCTCTCTCTCTCCATGGATAGGGCCGGCGTACTGCATCGCCCTACCCTGACTGTCCACCGCGCTCTTCCTCATCAGGGGTAAGCATCCATCGGCCATCGGTTGGAGGCACCAATAACTATCATGGAGTTAGCGGCGGCCGCCGAGAGGACTGTTGGCGCTGCAACAAAGGGAGGGTGTATTTGGTGGGGCCCAATGCGATGCTGGGAGCTAGCGAGATGGCGTGGTGCCTGCAAGACATCGCATCTCGTGGCTGAGCGTCAGCACCAAATCAAATCGGCCGCTCCCGGTGCATGGGTGGCCCGGCTTTCCCGATCCTCCGGCCAATTCTGCCCGGCTCTCGGGAAGGTGGGTTCGTTTGGCGACCGGGTCCTGTCATTTGCTTTCATGCTCGAAATCCATCTGCACACCAAGGTGGCCTATTCATACCAGCCCCCTCGTCTCAAAGCGCCCCGACGCAATCCAAACGCAATCCAATGACACTAATTTTAACATTCTCGCCGCAACCTGAGTTGTCTGATATCGCGGCCCACAATGGCCCACGCTGTTGGAAAGGCATTCTTCTAACATCGGGAACGACGTCAAATGCGCCAAACCATGAGGCTTTTACGGGCGTCGTCGTTGCGTAGGGTCCACCACAGTTGTGAGCGAGTGCCTAATTTTTTGTGAGCGGGTCCTCAGATCCTTCCGAAGGAGGCTTCAGGCATCCAGGCGTAGCGAAATGATAAGGCAGATTTGGGGGAGAACTACCCAAATGACACCCTTCACAATGCTCCAGCTGTTTCCACGTTTTTTTCAGGGGATAGGTTCCGACCATACCCAACAGCTACTTTGCAGGGAGAGGACAGCCCTGTTTCATCATCACTGGGTAGGAAATGGGAGGTCGTGTAGAGACGTGACCCTGGAAGGCTTAAACTTCTTATTAAAGGTGGAAAGGATGAGGTGTATAAGTAACCTTGGAGCCAGGGGGAAGATCTGTCTTATCACAGGTAAATAATGAGCTAGACTACGTGGGTTCGAGAAAGCCTTCCTCGTAGAACACCAGGGGGGGGCGCCAAGACGATGTCATTCAAGCCTGTCAGTACAAATTTGTCACGGTTTCATTGGAAGTTGCCGATAGGCCGGCACTGACTAAATTCGAGGGATTCCGTATGGTGGCAGGAAATCCTGCGATACGAAATAAAACAGACACTTTTCCTGGCATCTGCCATCGATGCAACGGAGGCGGCGATGGTTCCGCCCCCTGCGACGCGCGCGATACGTCCGAGTTCCCACTGAAGATGTGCCCCGGCGGGATCCGCGCGACCATTATATTCCCAAGCTGCTGGGATGGAAAGAACCTGGATAGCCCTGATCACCAGAGCTACATGGCTTACTCCACTGGGGCTGCCATGGGTGCGTTGGCGGGCATCAGCTGCCCTACAAGCCATCCAATCCGCGTACCACAAGTCATGTACGAGATTATGTTGGGCACGAGGCCTTTCAACAACCCCACGTACTTCGAGGGTGGCAAACAGCCTTTCGTTTACAGCTTTGGGGACTCGTGAGTGGCGCCACCCAACTGTTGACGGGGCGAGACTGACCACTTCTTCACCAAAACAGAGGAGGGCACGGCCAGCATGGCGATTACTTGTTTGGACGCATGGCCCAATACCCTCTTCCTGGCGCACTCCTCCCAACTCAGTGACTGACCCCTTTTCTCCGCACAGGGAAAGACGACGCCTTGCAGAGAGGCATGGACGCGCTCGGCAGAAGCGGATGTACCAATGATGTTTGCAGCAGCGCTCTGAAAATCCAACAGGCAAAGACGCCATCGCTTGCACAATTCCGTCGCGCGTCAGTGAAGACGTCGGTGTGACAGGGAATTGTAAGTCTACCCATGAACACCTCTTGTTTTGGATGATCAAGTGAGCGAACTGACAAAACCCGTCCATTTACAGGGCTTCCCGCAATCCCAGGCAACCCGACCGTGACTTAGGGGGGTGTCCCAGTCCGAGCCTGCTTGAGGTCGACAGGACTTTGAGAGATCGAGTGTAAAGGTAACGGGAGGGACGACTGAACGGGAGTCAGCGGATGCAATCTTCGGGAAGAGGGCCGGGTGGGCGGACGGAACATCTCGACGTGTGCTCTAGGCTTTTAAACTACCCGTAGAGAACGTCTAGTTACCCTGGGCTCAAGGCAAAAATACCTGCCGGTCTCATCAATACTGTATCGGCTGTTCTTTCAAATAGTTTTATTCCATCTCTAAACGGCGTTCTTGCCATCTATCTAATAGTATCCTACATGCCGTGGTGCCGGTGAGTTGGGAGATCTTCCGACCAAAACAGAGAAGCTACCAGGAAAGTTACCTCCTTCAAAAGGGAGAAAAAGGTAAAGAAAAAACCAATGTTCAGCATATGTGGAAGCCAAATAAACTTCCCTGCAGGATCAATCGTCTCCCAGTAGCCAATCCACATCACCATCAGGTAGGGATAGATGGCAAACGTCAGGAAGTCCCTCAAGTTTACACTGATGACGATGTAGACATGAACGAAATGATCCAGAAACTCCCAAAACACCACGGATGGGACTTCTGCCCAACCGCGCTCGATCCTGTCGCTGTCGTAGTCATGCGCCGTCGCGATGGTGTACAGCATGACACGCAGGAATGCGTAAACGGTGAAGCCGATGACGAAGACGGCGTACTCGAAGCCAAGACTGGCGTGCAGAGGCTGGTACTGCATTTGCACTGCCTTGCAGAATCCCAATCCTACGAGTGCCGAGCAGATGGTGATGGCGTGTTCGGTGAACCGGGCGGCGGCGTTGAGACTCGGTGGTTTGACCAACACCGCTCCGGCTTTGCCGAAGAACACTCTCGCGGCTCTTTCGAGAAGGGGAGCGAGGAAGAAACCCATGATGAGCGCTGCGGTCCAGTTCGCGATGTGTAGGTTTCCGTGAGTGGCTCGCTTGATGGTTTCGTGGATGCATGCCCAGATCCCGACGGCGGAACCGAGACCTAGGCCGACGGAAAGGCTTTCGCTGATGACGGCCAAGAAATGCTCCCGCTGGGTTGCAATTGGGTAATGTTTCCAAACGCTTGGGAGTTGCACCTCGGTTTTGGAGCCGTCAGAGCTGTAATCGTGAATTGATAGTGGTGATTCTTGTCCTGCGATGTGTGGACACCGGGCACTGTTGCCCGCCTCGAGGTCCCAGGCCCTGTGGTTGGAATCCATGCGGCGCTGGCAAGATGGTGATAAGGTGGGAACGAAGTTGAAGGTTAGAGGTGGTTGCAACGAAATGTTGACTTGATGTTTTGGTTGTGTCAGACTGTGACACTTGATGGCTATTGCGGGTGGAAAGTGGGTAGATGTAATTATCTTGTAATTATACCGTGCTGGTACTTGGCGTTGAGAGTTACGACGATCGGGTGGCAGAGGGTTTTAAATACAACATTCCAAAATCCAGCTTTTTCGTGATGCTCTTGCGAACCCGCGATTACGAGCATTTGTCCCGTGGTGTAACGTGCTTTCCATCCTACAGGCAGAGAAGCATCTCGACATTGGCCGGCGCGCCTTCCCGCTGGGCCGCCGCTGGAGGTGGCTGGACGATCGGAGCAATCTTCGCAACAGTCCCGGAAAATCACCTTTTTTTGCTGCAGGGGAGAGCGAAACGAGGACGGAATGGGCAAAGGGCTGATGCCAAGATGATCAACACGGGTCCGGTCGCGGCGGTCCTTGGGGCCCAGACCAGCCCACGCAGCAGGATGAACCCCCCACGCGCCGGATGCCGCCGTATTTAGCGAACCAGTCGCTCTGCATCGTGTGTCGGGCCGCGCTGTTGTCCCCATGCGTGGCTGCGCCCTGGCAGCACCGGCAGAAATGGCACGATCGTCGAAACAGCTGGGCCCAGATCGTACCAACCATGCATTCTTCCAGAGCATGGGACGGCTAGACCGCCCCTCTGGAATCGTGGTCGGAGCATTGTAAGTTCCCGGGTCCCTGGCGTGTGTCGTAGGTGCGCTTGCCGGTGCCGAAGACGTCGGATAGAAACCGCTGCATGGCGGAGCTGTAGGCGGGGTTCAATCTGTGCAGACAAGCGTTGGGACAGTGGTGTTAGTTCCGGTGGTGCTGACGTAGCTATCCCAGGTAGGCCCTGAAGCTGATGACCATCACGGCACTGCAGGTAGCTCTACCGGGCGTTTGTAGCTCTTCAGTCTTGGGTTGCTGTCCATCTCGCTTGCTCCCCAATTTCCCCACGGTTTGGCCGTTGAATCACCCGACAACGTTGATCCTCGTAGTTCCATCGTGTCTCTAGATCCGAACGCCTGGCATTTGCTGCTGCTTGTTTTCTTCTTTCCCTGATAAACAGCCATCCAACGATTGCCGTCATTACTATCCCCGCGAGTGCAGCACCCACGGCCGCGCCGGCTACTGTTCCTGTTGATGGACCACTCTGAACTGTAGCGGTCGAGGACGAGGTTGGAGATGATAATGTTGTTGAGGATGGAGAGGACAGGAGCAAAAGGTCACCGGACTGAAAGTTGAGTTGAAACATAGGTGCCAGCAGTGCCATTGCCCTTGGAATAGATGCCGTCGCTGCCAGTATCGCTCTACCGAGGGATGTGGTGGGTGGAGCTGTCGTAACAATGATGTCTGGAATGCATGTGCCGTGGTCGGGGCTGCCGATTCCTGATTGCTCTAGTTCCCCTAACACCCTTTTGGGACGGGTTAAAAGGCCTCGGGCGAGGTAAAAATTGCAGTGAACATCGGAGGGAGAGGGTACGCAAATCGTCGATGAGGTAACCTCCCACCTTTTGGGAGGGGGTTCAGGCCTCGGGCGAGGTGAAAATTGCAGTTGAGTCTGGTGGCGAGTGAGTCTGGTGGCGCAGTGAGTCTGGTGGCGAGGCCTCGGGCGAGGTGAAAATTGCAGTGAATGTGCGGGGCGTTGGATGATTGGCTTTGGGCCCCCCTCCCAAAAGGGTGGGAGGTCTTGGGCCGGCCTCGGGAATGGGAGGGGTTTCAAAGGCCTCGGGCGAGGTGAAAATTGCAGTGAAGCTGCAGTGTGGGGCGAGGGAGGTGAAAATTGCAGTAAATGTACATTGAATAAGGCCCCATTGGGCCCAAGACCTCCCACCCTTTTAGGAGGGGAGCCCAAAACCAAAGGCCTCGGGCGAGGTGAAAATTGCAGTGAATGCGCGTTAGTGTGTGAATGTGCGGTGGGAGGTCTCGGGCAAGGCAGTGGGAATTGGTGGAGCAGTGAATATGCAGTGGTTGGGGATTGTGGGAGGGGAGGGAGGTCTTGTGGGAGTGGGCCACACTGCAATTTTCACCTCGCCCGAGGCCTTTGCCCAAAAGGGTGGGAGGTCCCAAAACCAATCCCCAGCCACCACACATTCACTACTCCACTACCGCGCACTCACTGCAATTTTCACCTCGCCCGAGGCCTTTGGTTTTGGGCTCCCCTCCCAAAAGGGTGGGAGGTCTTGGGCCCAAACGCACCGCACATTCACTGCAATCAAGACCACCCTTTTGGGAGGGGGGCCCAACGAGGCGGTGCAGATGCCATCACACTTAGGATTGGATAAGCCCCTCCCACCCTTTTTCAAAGCCTTGGGCGAGGTAAAAATTGTGCAGAGAGTGGATAAGCGGTGGAGGGGAGCGGTCAATGTCAATAGTAGTGCGGGCATGAATTATCTCCTTTGGAGCTAAGGTTGTAGCATTTATCATTCTGGTGCTGCTGGAGATTTGGCCTGCCCGAGGTAAAGTTTGCGGCACTTTCATACAATAGTGGTTATATATTACACAGTACTTATATAATTAACACGAGAGTAAATGTGCCCCGCCTGACTTATACTTATTGGAGGTGGTTGAGAGTGCTGAAAATTGAGGCCACGTACCCACCAAAAACAGCAGCCCAAACTGCGACACACGCTGTCTGCGTGGAAAGCATGAGATGTTTTGTTGTGATTTGGGATGGTGATGCGTATTCCTTGTTAGCCTTTTAAGTCTTTCAGAATGGCGATGGGTGGGAAGCCAATGTGTTTGTGCGTTTAGAAGTATATGAAGCTGGGCAGTGCCGAGGATCCGGGATGAATTTTTTTCTCTAAAAGTTGCCATCATCGCATCTGGTACTGCCAGCTGAGAGAAATGGGTTAGTCAAGGCCGTCCTACCATGTGCTGCACCGGACGGTTGCCTCGCGGGCTAACAGGGCAGCCTTCGGAGTGTCTCCCTTTCTGATCGGAAAAATGCAGCACCCCAGCTCAAATTGGCACGCTGGAATCATTGAGTCAATCCAGGTCTGTATCAGAGTTGTTTGAGGGGCTTGCGATTATCGTCGTGATTGCCGTATCTGGACGACACCCCACGGCCAATTATCTAGACAGGGACACAGGGCCACGAGACAACAGTGAACAAGCCAACCCGCCTCGATCGCCCCCAACTGTACGGCGCCTGGACGATGTATTGAACCATTTCCAAACTGGACATGTTGCTAAACCCAATGCATCGACAATAGAAATGCTTGGCGCAGCCAACCAGGGTCGCGGTTTTGTGTCGAGTTCCGACAAGTTTAGTTCTGAGACATGATTGGCCGGCAACGCTGCTTTACCGCCCATTGGCCTGACACGGCTCTCAGGGCGGGCCAGGTTGAGGTATGGTCCCTTTGTCGGCCTCTGCAATGGGCCTTTCGACTTGGGGTGCCTTCGTCACTTACACGTCATATTCCACCTTAGTGCTCCGCTTTTCGTCCTCGAGAGCTCGTCGCTTCTTGAGCGCGATGTGAGAACGCCATCCATATTCCCTCTCTCTCTCTTTTTCCTCCTTTCCTCCTTTCCTCCTTTCCTCTTGTTTTCTATCGCTTTTCATTTGTCGGATTCTTCATTTTCAACATGATCATCCCACCGCAGCGCAGTGCGCAGCTTCGATTCCCGTCGCGTCTCATCGCCATCAGCGCCGCGACCTTTTTGATCCTTCTCTTCCTGTGGCTGTCGACCAGCACACATTCCCATCCCTTCTTCCTATCATCCAAGCTCCCACCGCAACCCGAGCCCGCACAGCCCGAATCGCCAACCCGAGAAACAATCCCCAACACCGTCCACTTTGTCTACATCCTCCCCGACCCCACCGCCGAGTTCTCCTTCCAGTTCTCCCACTTCCTCTCCATCTTCGCAGCAAACTACTACTTCCGCCCCACCACCGTCTACCTGCACACCAACGCCGATGCCACCGGCCCCGCTGTCACCCGCGCCCGCGACGGCTCATCCGGCAAATGGACCCAATACATCTTCACCCTCTTCCACCTCCGCATCAACACAGTCCCAGCCCCAACACACACAACCAAAGGCACCGAAATCACCCACATGGAACACCGTTCCGACTTTGTGCGGGTCAAAGCCGTTTGCGAATTTGGAGGTATCTACATGGACTGGGACGTCCACGCGCTGCGCGACATCGCACCGCTCCGCTCAGCTGGGTTCCGCGCTATTGCAGGTCGGGAACTGGGCGGCCAGCTCAACAGCGGGACGTTCATGGCGGTCAAGGAGTCCAAACTGATCAAATGGTGGATGGTGTACATGAATGAGATGTACAACGGCGGGTGGGCGACGCATAGTAATGGCGTGTTGACGGTTCTTGGACAGAGGATGGTACGGGAGGAGAGGGAGATGTTGATTCTGGATCGGGAGGCGTTTGCGCCGGGTAGTTGGTTGAAGGAGGGGAATGAGGAGTTGTTTGGCGTGCATGGGGATGCGGAGAGTTTGGGTGGGTTGGAAAATGGGGAGGGGAAGTTGCCCGGGGACGAGGAGGGGTTCTTTGATCGGTGGCATCATCCTGAGCGGTTTCCTGGGTGGGCGAAGGACTGGTCGTCTACGTATTTGTTGCATGCGTTTTCGCCGGAACGGTCGAGACATAAGGTCACTGGGTTTGAGCATGTTACACCAAGGTATGTGTTGGAGAGGAGGAGTAATTTTGCGAGGGCGGTTTATCCTGTGGCCAAGATCATGTTTGAGGAGGGTCTTATTCAGTTAGATGATACGCATCTTGGGTTGTAGGACTTGGGTGTTGGGCTATAATGCATACCCCGAGCTCATAATCGGAGTCAGGCGTAGAGGTATCCGTGTTTGAATGGAAGCATGGTCTCGGCCTCTTTAGAGAGGAAGCTCGGTGATCAACGCCAAGATTAAGGTGTGAGGTGTTGTGATTCGCTGAGCCTCGGCGACTGGGCTTTGAAGCCCGCTCGGGAAGACAGCAATTGTCATCTGGCTTCATCCTTTCCGATGCCCGGGAGCTTGCGATTGGTTTCTGGTCGGCGATCAGTTTGCGAATCGGATTGCTTGAGATGCATGTCCCGGCACGGTGCAACAAGAATACAGGTCCAGTGGAGCGGAGGCGAGGATTGATCCCCTCGACAAGACCCGACTCAGTGAGACATGCATGCAGGAGAGACAGCGGATAGGGTGGCTTCCGCGACATTTGGCCAGGAACAAAAAGGTGACGTCAAGGTCCGACGCATATAAAGTATCGAAACTCCTTTTCGTCGAGAGTAATTCTGGAAATCACTGTTCCTTTGAACATTTTCTGACACTTGTGACCTCCCTCCACTTCCACGCAATATGGCGCCTTTTGCAACAATCTACTCGTACCCCGACAACTTCCGCGTCAAACGAGTACCTCCCCCTTTTCTTCCCCTCCCCTCTCTATTCATTACAAAATGCCATGTAACTCACTCTCACCCACCAGGCCAAAGCGATCGCGGCTCTCGGCGGTCTCACCATCGTGGAATACCCCAACTACAAACAAGGCGAAACAAACCGCACCCCATCCTTCCTCGCCAAGTTCCCTCTCGGCAAATGCCCCGCTCTCGAAACTCACGACGGCTTCACTATTACCGAGGGTCTTTCCATCTGCCGCTTTCTCGCAGACAGTGGTTCCAAATCTGGCCAGCTTCTCGGTCGCGACATCAAGACGCGCGCTCGCATCGACGAGTGGTCGGTCTTTGCAGAGCAGGAGATTGTGGGCAACACGATGCCGATCCTAGGCATGTTGGTACTCAAGGTGACGCCGTTCAACCAGCATCGCTACGATTGGTGTGTTGGGTATTTGGAGAAGGCGTTGGAGAGGTTGGGGATGGCGCTGAAGACGGAGGATGGGACTCCGAGGAAATTCCTGGTTGGAGAGGAGATTACCTTGGCGGATGTCATGGTTGGCGGTGCGTTGGTGAGGGCTGGGAACTTTTTGATGGATCGGGAGATGTTGAAGGTGGCGCCGTCGATCGAGGGGTATTTGAAAGGGTTGCTGGAGGTTCCCGAGGTTGGGGAGGCTTTTGGGCCGCTGGCACTTGTTGAGGAGAGGGTGAGATGAGCGTGCGAGGTTTTCTTAGCTGATATTAGACACGGATGGCTCAGTACCTTAAGAAGGGGAGGTGCAAGTGTTTGGCTTCTCATAACACAAGTTCCGATTTTACACACCAGGTTAAACCAATCGTAGAAACTGCAGAAAGACCCGCGTCGGTAGGTAATCCAGTACCTGTTCTACCTTAGGTGCCTTGCCTCTTTCTGTTTCAATCGCCTTGGTGAGGCATGGCGTCTTGAGCCTAGAATTTGTAATTGCCCCCGTTTGCTCTTTGAACTGGCCCTAGCAGGTACTCCATGACAGTCTGGCCAATTGAAGCAAGAAACAACTGTTGTCATGCAGACGTAGGGTCGAAATCGATTGACTTTTCTACTCTGATGGAGCCCATAGCAGGCTGCAGGCTGATGTGGGCTTTCGACGGCTACCTCGGCGCCGTTCCGGCAGCAGCGAAAAATGGAGATCACATCTTCCTTGTCCAAGGCAGCCGTGTACCATTGGTGCTCCGGAAGAAGATCGATGGCATCTGGGAGCTTGTTGGTGATTGCTATTTGCATGGCGTTATGTATGGGGAGAAGTTTGACTCGGCGAGATGTGAGGAGATCGTCTTGACATGATTTGTTTGCATCGTTGTCTATTGGGTACCGCCGAAGAGTCAGCTCTTTGAGAAGAGTCGGTTTCAGATGTCGAGTCACTTCACAATTGTGAGTGCTCTGCGAGGAGTTAGTGGAATGAGCCCGCTCCTAAAACTTCCTCTGGTGCCATTTGTTCGATCGGGGCTAGGGACTTGGCGACAACTGACACCTACTTCTGCTGACGACACTCGCAGCTGCAGAGACCTAACATGCATGCAAATGCATTGGTTGTGTCCAAGCCTTTGGTTGCACAACCTCAACTTGCAACGATGCCCGACCGCCCAGCCAACAATTGGGCAGCCACGAAGACCACATATTTCAGATATTTTCGGATATCTAGTGTCTTTTCTAATGCTCTACTTTTCCTCCACCTGCGTCACCAATGAAGAGACCTCCCAACAAAAATGGAGGAACCAACAACTCTCTGTTCTTCCTGCCAAGTCATCACACCAAGTGGTGTCTACGAGAAAGACTTTCGCTCCATTGTTAAAAATGCAGATAACGGGTACGTGTATCATGACCTCTCAAGAATCCTTGTTGACGTTGTTGAGATGTCCTCTGTGCAGCCAAATCCGTGTGGGCTTACGGCGTACTCGGGTCTATCGCGACCCATACCCTAGCGAGGGCAGCACAATCGACAGAGAGATTGCTGATTTAGCCGAGCCGCGGTCTGAGAACGAGTATGTGGACTAGGGTATAGTGGGAAGAGTGATCCACCACCCGCGAAAACTTGTCATTGTCAAAAAGGTGCATTATGATGGTCGTGTATTTCTACATGCTGGTTTCAGGGAGTTGGACCACATTCAATGTCACTTCGCCCCGTCAGATGAGGCCGGGGATTTTGTCCTGGGTATAATATCTTACTTGTAGTGGGCGTCACTCGTCGCCTAGTCATTGCGTCTCTGACGTCTGTCGGCAGACTCTAACCTGGAGAGTATGATGTGCAGAAATCAAGGTTTGGCTCAGCTGCGCTCTTCGCTCGCCAGCTCACGCCCCGATACGACTGAGAGCATTCTTAACATCAGTCAGCCACCAAGCCGATTACTAGATCTGGGGCCTCCCGGAGCGGCAATGGGCGCAGCGGTAAATCTCAACGAGACGGCAGAACAGCACCAAGCCGAATACGTTGCACTAAGCCACAGATGGGGTACGCGTCCCCACCTCAGGCTGACAAGACGCAATATACAGCGTCTGAAGCAGGGTTTTGAGGTCTCAGAACTGCCCACGACGTTTCAAGACGCCGTCACTTTCTGTCGATGGATGCAAGTGCGTTACCTATGGATCGACGCCCTGTGCATTGTGCAGGGCAGCACCGAGGATTAGTACCACAAAGCAGACCTCATAGGAAACATCTACCAGAACGCTCTCTTCGTCATCATGGCGCACTGTGCGACGGGCCCTGATTATGGCTTCCTTCGCCAGTCGCTTCAACCCCGTGGCACCATTGCTCTGCGTGCTGATGACCAGCCAAGCACGGGCAAGCGGACCTATGCAACCCTTACGGACCAGGCTGGCATCTGTGTAGATGGCTCCGCTCTTAGTCGTCGGGGCTGGGTGTTCCAGGAGAGACTCCTCTCCAAGAAGGTCATTCACTTTGCCACCGGTAACATCATGTGCGAGACTCTTGGGTCCCTGGATGCAAATTACTGCCGTGACCGATCAATTCCCCTCATCGGGGTCAAGAAAGCCCTGTTCCAGAGCTCCCCCATTACAGAGCTCCAGTCTTACTAGATCTAAGCCGTGGAGGCGTACACCGCGTGTGCTCTCACCAAGCAGGAAGACAAGCACCAGCGTCTTTTTACCAAAGCCAAAACCCGCCCCCCCCTCGCAAGATATGTATACCCTTGATATCCTTCAGCTCGCGGGCTGGGCGATACAATTCAACAAATCGGATGTTTCTTGTTCTCCGAAGAGTTGGCAAAACGCGAACCTATGTCCGTATTGGGATCGGCGAGGGGTTTGCTTTTACCAATAAAAAGCAAATTGGATGCGGTCTTGACGCCTTGGATCTTTGGGGTAAGGATGAGATGATTGTGATACTGTGATGACACGAACGGGTTTTGAGACAAATGAGAACAAATGGTCAAACTCAGCACCTTGGCTCCTTCCTCCATTCTTCGCAAGGCTCTGAAAGTCACGTGCATCGTCATGCAAGCCACAACATGCAGCAATCTTGGAAGTTGCGTCACTCTCCCTCTCCCTCTCACCCCGCACCTTCCGTAACAGGTCGGCCAGCACAGGATGGAAAATACCAACAATATCTGCGACTTTTGTGCCAACGAGCTCGTCAACCTCGTCTCCCTTGGGGCCTATTACAACTGGCCATCAGAGACGCAGGCAGTCGACAAACGATGGAAGCGTCCCTTCCGTCTGGTGACACCCAATGGCTGGGGGCCTGACCCAGCCCCGGGAGCGGTGGGGCTGTTCACGCCCGAGTGCGTGGTATGCGTCATACTCCAGGACGGCGTGACGATCAATCCAAACATCGTGCTAGTGCCCCTGATTATACGCTTCCACGCCAAGTTCACCCAAGACAAGGGCCTCAAGGGCCTCATACGCCTGCTCACATTCCGATGTCTCGGCCTGTTCGGTCATCGACGCCTTCATCCCGTCGCGCTCCTTGGCACCACGCTCGACCTGCCTCTCGATCGAGCGCGCGCCCTTGGTCCTATGAATGGCGACAAGCCTAGGTCATTGCACGACGTCCTTCGCGTGTTTGTCGATCCGGGTAAGATCCTCACGTTCAGCATCCCGAAGCGTAATTGGTCTGACTGGATGAAGATGACGACTCCAAGATGAAGAAGTACATCTCGGGCAGGCCCATCTGCGACCCCAAGTCGGAGGCGGCCAGGCGCAGGATCCAGGAGTGGCTGCATGATTGTCTCAGCTCACATGCCCGCTGTCGGAAAGGACTTTCGGGGGTCATGCGGGACGACCGGACAACTGCATCGTTGCTCCCGCGCAGGCTGATAGACGTTGGAGGAGAAGCACCGAACAGGCCCCGCCTCGTCGACAGAAAGGGCATGACCGGTACCTATGTAGCTCTGAGCTATTGCTGGGAAAGCCCGGCTGAGGTTAACCCCGCGGCAGTCCTGAACAGTGCGACGAGGCAATACTTGATGCGCGCTCTCCCAATCAAGGACCTGCCTCCGACTATCCGAGACGCTATCGACGTCACGCGATCCCTTGGGATGGCCTATCTCTGGGTTGACAGACTCTGTATCATGCAGGACGACGCAGACGAGGTGGCAGCCGAATGCGCAGCCATGTGCGACATCTACGACGGTGCAATCCTGACGCTTGCTGCCGTTGGTGCTGGAACCCCGACCGGCATGCAACCAGAGGGCCTGTATCTGAGCCGTGGGGTGGAGGACATCCGCGGGGCCGGCGACAACTCACAGTTCACGAACCCGCGAGTGGGCTGCTTTGTCGGGGACAAGAAGGTAGGCAGTGTCTATGTTGGACGAGCAATAGCTCGTAAAACCGACTCAGACCTGTCAGCTTTAGCCGCCGAGTTGGATGCCAGCAGGTGGAACACGCGCGGATGGACATTTCAGGAGCGCATGCTCTCCCGCCGCATCGTCTACTTTGGCCGCCATCAACTGTACTGGGAGTGCCAGAAGGACGTCCTCAACGAGGACGGGACGCGAGAGGATTTGGGAAGCGGACGTTATAACCCCGAGAAGGGCGACACGGACTTTCGCACGGGCACGTCGAAAGGCTCCCTTTCCAAGTCAGTAAAGCTATCATCTGCTTTAAAGCCGCTCGGCCATTTACGGCCCATTTTGCCCAAGTCTCTCCTTGGATTGAGGCCGGAGTTCCTCGATCCGTGGCCTAGGATTCTTCGTGAATACAGCCATCGACACCTCACGGTAGGCCAAGACAAACTGAGGGCCATCGAAGGTGTAGCCCAAGCGCTGAGACTGCGTCTCTCCCGCAAGGACTATTCGTATGGAGTATGGTTGGACAACCTTGCCATGCAGCTACTGTGGCTTGGCGCAGGGCCCCTGACGCCGACATCAACCTTCCGTGGTGGGTGTTTCCCCATTGTGACTGAACAAAGCTGATGGTTATTGATTTTCCCTACACAGCGCCCTCATGGAGTTGGGCATCGGTCGACGGTCAACTCTCATTCCCGAGCTTCGTCCGCGCCTCCACTCGACCCAGATTCCACTCTGTCATCTCCAGCCCAGCCTTCACGTCGGAGAGCACCACACCTTCCCCGGAACGCCCGGTTCTCACATTCAAGGCGAAAGCTATTACCGGGGAATATGTGGTTGGTCGATCGTGGCGCGGGCCTCGATTTATGGACGATGCCTGGGCCACTTCCATGGGTGTGCGGCTCCTTCGCCGCGGGCCGTTGCCCTCAAGATATCGTGCCTCCTTGAAGCCGGGCCAAGCAAGGTTCTATATGGAGGGTAAATGGTGTGGACTCATTCAGTTTGACTTCGACTTGGAGACCCGCCCTCAACGGAGTGACGTGAAGGCGCTTCTGGTCGCTCAGGACACATATTACGCGTGGGAAGGCCCATATCGTGATGAAGACGGCTTGTCCTTACTGGACGATGACCCCGTTGACGAACAAGACGCTGGAATTCCGCAAACTACCAGTGGCGAGGACGACGAAACAAGCGATGACGAGGATGAGGTTTTGATGATGCAGCGGGACGATCCTGAGTGGCATGTGCCTACGGAAATATACCATTTCATAGTTGTGGAGAGGGTAGGATCCCAGGACCAGAACAGTTGGCGACGAATCGGAATGGGAGAGGCCATACATCGCAAAGCAGAACGCCGCTTCCTACACGCCCAGCGGAAAGATATAGGTTATCCTCTTCACAGAGCGAAGGGATCGGAGGTTTCGCTAGTCTAGGAAGTGGCGGACTGAGGCAAAAATAGCACATCTCGTGGGGCAAGGAGAGATGTTTATGTGATGGAAAAGCAGGTGGACCGAAGAAGCAGCACAGCAGAGGATCCTGGGGTCTATTTGGTGTACATACTACCTAGTACACTACCCTGAGGTTGCTTCCCGTTGATGGCTGGGCAGTTTGTATCCAATGCTCAAGATGTGGACAAGCCCGAACGCTCCAACAAGGCGCCTCAGTGTTTGGAACGGCATTTATACATCTGAGGTTGAACAACTCGCCGTAGTGTTCGATGTAACAACCGAACGTAGTGGCACAACTTTGGCGCCGACACCATGGTCACTCCACCAGTGTATCAAGACACCTTTGGAGGTTTCCTCGCAGGCGCCTTTCTCTGGCGGCGGCCTTTCCGGCGTCCTTCCTTGTCTCCTGGAGTGAGCGATCGAGCTCTGAAAACCGGACATCGCAGTGGCGGAGAATAGCCACACCAAGCTCGCCAACAATTTCGCTCAATTTTTGATCGGCGCAGAGCAGCTGTGGCAGATTTCTCGCAACTAAAGAAGCCATCGTGTCGCGTAGAGTGTGATCGTTTGGAGCGTTGAGGCTCTCTTTAGTGGCGTCAAGAAGCTCTTGCTCATCCATTTGGCCACCGGCCGCAGCTTGTATCCTTGTATTGGCAAGGTGGGCGAGACCTGGGATGTTGTAGTAGTCGGCTATGACCCCAACACGCACATGATAGAGGATACCGTCGCTGCCTGACGCATCGTCCGGCGGCTCGCAGTCGATTGGCTGAGCCGGGCCCGCCAGGGGCGTCGCGTCGTTCTTGGGAGTGGGCAGACTGTAGTCGCCCGTGTAGAGGAACTCGACCATGGATCTGACGATGTCGGGCTCGAAGTTTTCGATCTCAATGACGCCAGTTGCTGCCTCCTACGATGCCAAGTCAGCAACTCCCCTATCATTATAGCCCAACACCATCCTAGCGTTATTACGTGCCTGGAATGGGCCACAAGTGGCGGCAGCGAGAACGGGAGATTGAGTGCACACGACGGCCTTGTGCACCTGAAACTCCTCACCCTGGCAAACGAACTTGAGGTCAGAGTATTCTCCGGAGCGAAGGAGGCCGACAAACGCGGCCGATCTAGCAGAAGAGGCCGCCATTTTGGGTCGCTGCAGGGCCGCCTTCTGTTTGCAAAAAGAGAGATTTTTTGGGAAAGAGTGGTGCGTCGTCCGTTCGCGCTCGCTCGACTACCCCTCTGTCAACCTTTGGTCACACGGCGCCGGAAACTTCCGCGCCCCTGCCTGCGGCTTCCCCTCTCTTGGCATCAACGTGGGCAATGATGAAGAATACTTGGATCGAGAGCCGGCCCTGAAGGCGCTGGGCGACTCTATTCACAATAACCTTCAATTGCCTCAAAAGTCCTTGAAGAGGAGAAAACTAAGACACAGTATGGGGAGGCATCCTTTTATCCTTCAATTGTGCTGTGGTTCAGAGCAGCCAATGTGACGACCATCATCAGGTGGTTGGCTGCGGTCGTTGCCGCTGCCAGCGCGAGCCCGACACCTTGAGAATAGGCCGCCGGTCCCCCGGTTAACGTTTCCTTTCAATGTCCCCCGCTGTAAGGTGAGAATGATCAAGGAAGATGACTAGCGATTTCACTGTGGCACGATACGCAAGTGGTCTCCCTGGCAACTGGCAATTCATTCCCTGGATTCCAGCGCAGGCACACCGGAATTGCCATACCAATACTGAAACCGTGTAGGAATGAGGGCATCACGACCCCACTTTGAACAACAGAGAGAAAATATGTTGGGAAGGAAATTTTGGTGGCATGTGTGGGGTTGTACAATACAAAATCAGACACTTGCGTCGCTCTGCCAGCACTGCATCGCTAACAAGGTAAAAAAGGTCTCATCAAGAACAATGTCTGTTTCGGTGCCCTGCGCTGGTCGTAGAAACACCTCCTGAAACGGAATAACCCTGTGGTACATTTGGAGGCGACATGTCAAACCACAAATCCTTGTCCTTGTATAGCCGTGTGTAACAAGCCGGGGCCGTGGGGCAAGCCGGAGGCTTCGCACTGCACAGGCTTGGATCAATCGGTGGCCCTGAGGGCACTAACTGACTCTATTCACGATAATCTTCAATGGTCTCAGAAGCCATGAAGAGAAGAAGAACTAAGATACAATCTGGGATGGCCAGAGGCCCTGTTTCGATCCGCGTTCCTCCCACCCTTCGAGTGGAGCACTAGGTGGGACCAGAGCAGCCAATGTGATGGTCGGCACCGGTTGGTTGGCGCAGAGTCTCACCGCCACAAGCGCCACGCCAGGGTGTCACACCCATGGGTTAGATCAACGGCTTCCATTTCAGACGCCAGATGACCCTGCCAAGCCGCTAGACAGCCCTGAGACCTGGCCAATCCCCCAATGCCACACTAACCCTAACCCTGACCGTGTGACACCGTGGAAGCGATTCGCCGTTTCCCCGCTTCAACAACAAGAGTAGGAAAATGATTGCTAGCCCAGCGAGGTGGATTAGGCCGGAGACCACTATCCCCTTGCTTTTTTTTTTTTTGGCTCCGGTGCCGGTGCCCTTGTATTTTGTCGAAGCAGTAGGTTCGATATCGTTTTCCAAACCCATGGAAACAATTGTGTTTTGGATTCTTAGGAATAGCTTCTGATGGGCAGTTTCATGAATCGGTCTCGTCATCCTGAAAAAGACAAGGCCAATCTCGTCCCCAAAAAAAGGTAATGCGGCCAGGGTAGATTCCGTTTAGGGCATCGAGGTGTGCTTTGGTAGCGTTATCATAGATGAGCGTATCTTGGGTTGAACTCCTTTGGTCCAGTAGGGCCTGGAGTTGTTCAGCGTGTGTGTGTATTGTAGCAATGCTGTCGATATTGGGAATTGGGGAGAACAGTGACGCCAGCGAGACCAAACTGTTCGGCTGGATCGGGAGACTCTTGAGACAGGCCAGAGCTGTCAGCTGCTGAAGGACGCTGCGCAGCTAATCGAGAGGAACGACGAGAAGGGTAGGGAGGTGGACGACGATAAGAAGAGAGAGGAGGGCGACGAGAAGGAGAGGGAGGCATGATGGGATGCTGAGAAGTGAAAGGGAAAGGGAAAGAGGAAAAAAAATAGGGGCAGTCATTTATGATAACGTACCTGCTGCCATGGCCATCGGGCGTCGGGTGGATGAGATTCGGGTGGATCAAAGACGGCACCCGGTGGATGAAAGGAATCCGTTTTTGTCAAAGCATTCTGAGACGCATCACAATGATTGGGGTGGCTCCAGCTGGTCGTCGCGCGCCGCGAATGTTGGAGGAAACGGCGTGGTGACTCCATTGACAGTTGTGGAGTCGACAGGAGATGCGAATTGAGCTCGACGATTCGAGTTCAACGACGATGGAGTCAGGCGGCGAGTGGTTGGTGACGGAATGCGAATAGCTCTTGCACAACGCCAAACTAGAAGATGCCCAAGATGAATACGAGGCCATCTCATATGTTTGGGGCAACCCGAACGATCGAGTCGAGATCAAGTGCGATGGCAAGCCAATCCAAGTCACTGTGAGTCTCGCCGATACTTTGCGAGCCCTACGAGGCCGAACCACCCCGAGGCGCCTGTGGGCAGACGCCATCTGCATCAGCCAGGGCGATGTCCAGGAGAATAACCATCAGGCCCAGTTTATGGGCAAGATCTACGAGTATGCCCGCCAGGTGATCGTGTGGCTGGGTAACGACACCGGGTTGCTCAGAGCTGCTTTCAGACCATTCCAGAAATGAACAGCTATTTGAGTTCACTTCTTGGTGATGACTTGTAGAGACGGGTGATATGCCCTCCATCGACAGCCTCCAGCCACGTTTTTCGGAATCGTCATTCGGCGTGCCGTTGGGGAGCTGCTAGGGTTTCCCCGGCCCCAAAGAGTATGGGTTGTCCAAGAGGTCGCTGTCGCCAAAGTCTGCATCGTGAAATGGGGAGATCACTCACTGGGCGTGGAGCAACTGGCCGAGATCATCCTCTGGCTCTCCATCAAGCCTGAGTTGTTTTCGCTCGTACCCAGTACAGGGCATTCGCCTCTCACGGCATACGCCAATCTTCTTTTCTTTGGATACCAGACTTATGTGCGGGAGAACATGCCAACATGGCTATCCTTGAGGAGTTTACGCCTTACTGCTGCGGTCAACGAGACCGCCAGGGGAACCAAATGGCAGCTGTTGGATATCCTGACCCTCGGGAGGGGCCTACGTGCAACCTTGGCTGTGGACCACGTGTACGCCTTCTTGGGAAATCCCCTGGCGCGCGTAGGACCTAGCGACAGGCTCGTCTGATGGGCCGCCAACAGACGAATTCGTGGCCTCGGCGAGACAGAATCTCGATGCTTGTCGTCGACATGTCGAACACCAGAAAGGAGTTGCTTGTGGCAAATTATCGACGACATCTTTAGCATCATACAACCTTGAAAACGAGCAAAGCTACCTTTGGGACTCGAAGTTGACCGCTAGTCGAAGCCCCTCAACAACCCGCGGTCACCGCCTGGTTCTCGGCCCGCCATTTTCACGAAAAGGTGATGTGTGTTGCGCCATACGCGGAAGCACAGTTCCATATGTTGTCCGGCCCACGAGCCAGGCTGGCAAGTATAGGCTTGTGGGGGCGGCTTATGTCCATGGCGTCATGAACGGCGAGCTGGTGCAAGGCAAGGCGTCGGACACCGGACTCTGGGAGGACATCGCACTTGTATGATCCGATCCGAGAAGGAAGATTGGTGTTTCGTCTATTGCTTATGTGAATATTCCTCTTTAACATATGTTTTTCTAATGGTCATGAGCACATCGGACAGGACACAGCCCACCGAGTGAGTTTGCCTTAGTGGGAGACCAGCACAAGACCTGCCAGGATGAAGGCTTGGTGTTGAGAACGTGATAGGCTCTTGCCCTTGAGCCGAACTTGCATCGCCCCGTTGGACGAGCTTGACTCCAGTGGCGAGTCGACTGCCATTTTGGCAAATTCAACCCACAACGCATAATGTGGAAATATTCTGAGGAAAGAGTCGAAGACGGCTGGAGGAAGACTGGTGTCTTGGATGACCAGCAACGCAGGAGAGTCACGTGCTGGCGGATTCAACACCAGGCATTCATCCCCTTTGCATCATTTGCTCTGGGACTTACCGTGCCATTGGGCACCATATTTTGTATTGGTATCTCGATGGGAAAAGAGCAGACGGCTGAGAAGTAGGCCTCAAGTCTACGGGTAGGAGACGATCTTGAACAACAAGCCGTTTGGCTGCGTGGATGGTCAAAAGGATGTGTGTGATTGTGTGTGTTCTGGCTCTGGAAGAGGCCAGAAAGCAGTGGTTTTAAGGGTCCCAAATGGGGGCCCTCACAACCATCTGCCGGCCTGTGGGAAAGAATCCCCTCTCTGTTATCTACAGGCCGAAACGGCCATCTAGGCACTCGCAACTAGTTGATGGAGAGTTCACCTCTCCAGGGGTGGCTAGAGGCTTGGCTGCGGTCGTGAGGCTTGGCATAGCTGGACCGGACAGAAAAGTCACTTCAGCCCTTGGACACGAGCTAGCGACCTACAATTCTGGCTTCATTGTCTCCCCGTAATTAGCTTCTGTCCTTGGCATCTATCACAAACCCCACCTTTTCGTAAGGCTCTGGTCTTGGCTTCCAAATCACGCATCAAACTATCAACCTACGCTTGATCCGGAAATTGGCTCGTCACATTTATTGAATTTGACAAAAGTGGCGCTTTAGCTGCCTAAATTAAGACATCCATGATCTGATCGAGCTTGACCGTGCGTCGCCCGCAACAGGGATATGACGAACATTTGCACCCTTGGGTCACAACCATTTGGGACCAAAAAATCGCCGCGCTCAGTGCCTTTTCCTTGCGCAAACTTTTGCTACTACCGTCGCGCAATTCGGCCATCCCGGGTACTGCATCAACACAGCCGGGCATAAAATGCAGCCTTCAAACTCCATCTTTGTCAAGACGGTGATTCCCGTGTGGGAAAACTTCATCAAGTCTCTGATATTCCGCATGGCGGAGCTCTTGCTGGCATTCGCAACTTGGAAAGCATTCTCGTTGCTCGCAGCTACGCAAAACCGCTTTACATCCTATCTTGTCTTCACCGAAGCTCCCATTCAGAAGGCGCACTTCATCTGGTCCCGCGGCATGTCCAAGGATGCGCTTCTCGTCGGTTCATTCAGCATCCTCTACGCTGCGTCCCAGTTATACGGAACATTGTTATGGGCACTCGATGCTCCCGGTCACGTTGTCCAGACACACCTTACTCCAGCCTCATCCATCTCAGCATCCATCCTCGACAACCCAGGCTACGTTGTGACGTACACGGTGAGCCCAGACGCCCTCGATATTACCGATGCGGACTTGGCTGCGGCGCTGAGTGCCAACTTGTTCCAGCGCGACGCCAACATTACTTTGACGGCATCATTTGATCAAGGTGTACCGGACCCTGCGCCAACTCCCCCGAGACCAAGCGCCGGGCCAAGAATCTGGCTGGACGATAAAGGCTGGTCGATCAGCACGGATACAGGATTTCACACGGGATACCATTTTGGCGCATCAGACGCTCTCGATCGACTATTCAGCTGCGAGTATGCGGACATCGACCAGCCCACCTTGATGCAAGGCTACGATTCGATGAGATATTACAACTGCACCTTCGACAACGAATGGACCCCAGATTTGATCGATAAGCCGGTTGGGACGCCCAACGTGTATTGGAGCGAGGCTGCGGAATCAGAATACATCGTCGGCACCATCCCTCCTGCGAAACATGACCCCTGGGCATACGCAGGGGTCTCGTCCGGGACTGATGTCCGGCTGCACATGTTCACAGTCACAAAGGGCTACCGGAGGCACACCCTTCTGTCCACTGTCGCAAAAGCCTCGGTGGTGGCAAGGGCCAACCAGTTTGTTCCTCAGGGCGAGATGGAAAGTCTCATGCGGAGAATGACGCCAACGGATCCAGCGGTAGACCGGGAGGAAGAGGAACAGGGATTTCATCTGATAGCGGAGACGTTGATGGCTGCCCAGACGAACAACAAAAGTGCCGCACTCGGGGTTGTCCAGGCAGATAAACAGCACATCTTGGAGGCTTTCTTTGAGTTTTTGTCATTCGATATTGTGCCAGGAGAAACCGCCGCCAGCCTGTTCCGTATCACTAGCGTCAACATCACCCTACTAAAGTCGGAGACTATCTCCACGCCCCCGACCCCGTTTGAGCCGTGCAGTAACGCATGGGCGAATCGTGCATTAGGCGGGAAGGTCAAAAGCACATCCTGCTCCGGAGGCGATCATCGTCACGATGGTCCCACCGAATTTGGCCAAGCCGACACCAGCGCTGTTCTGCATCTGGATGGCTTCGACCGGCCGCCGTATGCGTCGACAGACGAGGCGATGAACCCCTTGCTGTGGACGTGGGTTTCCCAGAATACTGACAAGTTGACAAAGTTGCTCTTGTCCCGCGGTTACATCCTCGGTCTGGATCCAAAGTTAGTTACAGTACAGCTCGCGGCAGCCATCCCGGGGATTTCCTATCTTCAAGTGTTCATGGTTGTGCTCGCGGCCGTGTTGGCCATCATCAGCTGGGCCGGCTTGTGGATTTTCGCGTCTGGCTATTGGGCGTCCTCTTTCTTGGCCAGTCTTCTCACCGTAACTGGTGCCGGCTCAAGCAGCAAGAACGACGTCCCCATTGTTTGCAAGTATCCCGATATTCAACTTGAGGGGGAGATCTCGGACGGGAGCATGAGATTGAGGACGGACACTGGCACCTTTGCGCTTCTGGATGCCAATAATCCGAAAGCACATGGATAAGCCGGCGTGGAGATTGAGTGCAGTTAGACTAGATACATACAGATGATATGGGAACGCCGCATCCAGGTAACGTGGGTGAGCTAGTACTGTTCCAAGAAGGCTGACTTAACATCCCCAACATGTTCAACAACGTAGTCATTCGCCTTATCGAAGGCACCAACATCGACAAACGACGGAACACAATTACGCTAACCCATGACCTCCATAGCTGGTTTGCAACTTTAGTATCTTATTTCGAGCCTTTACTGGATCAAGAGCAGACCCATTGGATTCGGTCATCTCTCCACCTTATTATTACGCCAGATCTTCCTGTGGTACGTAAGCTCGACCTCACCGAGGGCCGGGCTTTTGAATTCCCTTCTCAGCGCAGCTTGGCGCTCTGGTGAGCAGAAATACTAGTTGAGCTTGGTCAGACTGCCAAGTAATTCAAAGTTACCTAAGCTGCAAAATCTCTCAGTTGTTGACGCGTTCACCCGTTCAACATCCACCGTGGGATGGAGTTTAACCAGCCCGACTCGCTGACAGTACGTCCAATCGTGAGCCGCATTAGCCCTGTTTCTACGATACAACGAGGGACAAAGCTTCTCCACCCTTTGAATGGTCCTCACCTCAGCTGAACACCCCGAATCGAAGTCCGAAATCTCCTGACAACATCATATGTCTTCAGCGAAATTCTCCAATCGGAAGGTCTCAGAGGATCTCGGATAATGACATGGATCAAACCCCGGGGTTGATAAATAGCCTGGTCCACAATCCGACATTTACCGCACATTTTACCGGGTGGTAGGACAACCTTGGTGGTATATAGGCCCTCGATGGAGCCATGTTGACACTGCCAGTATTCCTAACCCCACAATTCTTCCCGTCGCGCTAACTAGGTGATCATGAAGCGGCAGTTCGCTCTCCCCCTTTTGGTACTGTCGCAGGTCAGTCACTGCACCGTGAAGGCTTCTGGACTTGCCACAATCGTGTCACCCCAGACCGCGAGCAATACCAGCTATGACTTCATCGTCGTGGGCGGCGGCATTTCTGGACTAACGGTGGCCGATCGGCTGACAGAAGACTTATCAGGTACGTTTGCTCAAGTATACCCCTCACGCATATGATCTAACAATTTTGGCAGTCAAGGTTTTGGTGATCGAAGCTGGGCCGTTCGACAAGGACGAAGCGAGCGTCTTGATGCCCGGTGCCTATTTCCCGGTGCCGTATCTGTGGATTCCCTTGCCAAGTACTCCCCAAACAGCTCTCAATGGCAGAACGTTCAATGTCCCCGCAGGGAAGGTTGTAGGGGGAGGTTCCGTCGTCAACGCCATGGTGTTTGTGCGGCCCGGAAAGGAAGAGTTGCAAGCATGGGAGAAGCTGGGAGCAAAGGGTTGGGACTGGGACTCACTTTTGCCGTATTACAAAAAGAGCGAGAACCATACCGCACCCGACCCCGACTTTGCGCGACGAGCCAACTTCTCTTATTCGGAAGACGTCCACGGACATGATGGGCCCGTCCAGGTTTCCTTTCCCAACTTCTATTATCCAGCCAGTGGTAACTGGCTTGAGGCTGCAGCCTCATCTGGTATCAGCATCTCCGGGGATCCCAACGACGGCACCGCACAAGGAGTATGCTACTTCCCTTCCGCAACCGACACCACCACCAGGACACGCAGTCATGCGCGCCTCAACCACTACACCCGCATCCAACCACGTCCCAACTATCACATCCTCGCCTCTCACACTGTCTCCAAAGTTCTCTTCAAAGACAAAGTTGCCGTTGGGGTTGAATACCAACCTTCCACAGGCGGACCACCCCTCACAGCTCTCGCAACAAAGGAAGTCCTCCTCGCCGCCGGCGCGGTCCACACCCCTCAAATCCTCCAACTCTCCGGCATCGGCCCCGCGTCCCTCCTCTCGAAATTTTCCATCCCTCTTCATGCCGATCTCCCAGGCGTAGGCGCCAACTTCCACGACCAACCCGCTCTTCTCATCCCCTACAACACCACCAACAACATCTCCCCCAACTTTGGTTCCCTCAGCGACCCAGCATACGATGCCTCGGCCAAGAAACTCTACGAAGACGCCCGCACGGGTCCCTATGTCATCACCCGCGGTCTGAGCACCAACCTCGCTGTTCCTCCCCTTCGAGACGTCACTCCAACATGGAAAAACGTCGTCGCCGCGGCAAGAGACGCTGATCCGGTGAAATACCTCCCCAAAGACACGCATCCTACCGTTATAGAGGGGTATAAACGCCAGCGGGAGTTAACGCTGCAGCAACTCGAGGGGAATACATCGGTGCATATGCTCTCATGGAACACGCACTCGGAAGCGAGGATTTACTTTCTCCGACCGTTTAGTCGTGGGACGGTGGTGATTAACAGCACTGACGTGTTGACACAGCCGTTGATTGACTTTCGGACCATGTCTGATCCGGTGGATGTTGAGTTGATGTTGACGGCGTTGAAGAAGAATAGGGAGATCATGGCCCGGCCGAGCATGGCTGCTTTGGGAATTCGGGAGGTTAGCCCGTTTGGCGAGGGGATTACGGATGAGCGGGAGTTGAAAGAGTTGTTGAGGGGTGTTGTGGATCCATCGAGCGCGCATCAGTGTTGTACTGCGGCGATGATGCCGAGGGAGCTCGGCGGGGTGGTGGATGAGAAGATGAGAGTGTATGGGGTGGAGGGCCTGAGGGTTATTGATACGAGTTTTTGGCCCATGGTTTTGACGAGCGCCCCAACGGCGACGACGTACGCGGCTGGGGAGAAGATTGCGGACGAGATCAAGAGAGAGCATGGGCTGGGGGGGTTCGGGGACGGTGTACCGAGGACGTGATACCGGGGCATTTCAACAAAATTAGAGAGAAAGGAACATGAATGCAATGCCCCTAGGCACAAAATAGCTCGTCAACTTGGATGTTTGATCAGTCAAAAAGGTCTGACTCTGTTTTTTTCTGATATCTGGCCGTGTGGCTTTTTCTGAGCCTTACAAGTGATCTGAGCTACCACGTATTCGATCCATTGTTGGCACTAGCTCGAGTAATGAAATTTCACCGTATTGTTATGCCCGTCAACTTGCTCCTCATAAACTCCTCACCACGCATCACACCATGTATTAATGCTGGTCCGACCAACGAAAACACCGCCACTTCCCCCTCACTTCGAAGCAGCATGGGTGACCTGACGCCTGGCACCAGATATACCTGGTCACCATCCTTCATGTCCAACGGTCCCGAACCAGCGAACCCATTAGGCATGGCAAACAAACACCTCCCCTCGTCAGCCAACCTATTAACGACTTTCACAACATAATCGAGAATAATAGCATCGCCGTTCATCCCGTCAAGAACTTTCTCCGTCCAAATGCTGACAAAGGCAGCGACATGGTCTTCGTTTCCAAAGCTAGCTTCACGGGTAACCTTGTCTAGAGCCACAACGTAGTGTTTGTAGATGGTCTGTCGAAATTGCTGGTGCGCAACGAAGTCGTCTATTGACTCAGTGAAGTCATACGGCGCCGCCCAAGGCTTGCGTGCCACCGTGACTTCTTTCCATCTACGAACTTTGCTTCGCGTAGATTTCCATATTTTGTATGTTTTCTCTCTTCGCGGCGGAAACTTGCCTTCGAGGATGGCGAACGATGAGTTGGCGGGGTGTCGGTAAACAGTTCGAGAGTTGTTCGGGTCCCCTCTTGGGAAGGCCATGTGCATCCACAAGAGGAGTTTATGGAGAGCGGGGGCGAGTTCACTGCGGCTTCGGGCGTCCGTAAGAGTAGTGAAGCGGAAGCTTGGGCCGATTTTCCCAATAAGCTGACCTTCAACGACCATGCTCAGACCGGAAATGATTAGGGGATGGAAGGGCCGTGAAGAAGCAGCATGCACATCGTGTAGCTCGTCTTGATAGCGGTTCACCAGCTAAATGTTGGACTAGACTGAATTCTAGTTTGTGAGCTAGGACGGCCAGCCGCGCTCCCTGCTCTTGGATCCGCCACTCATGATCAGAGCGACAAAAGCCGGTTCCCAAGCGATGAGATCTCGGAGCATATCCTTGAATACCTCGCTCGTAGGTTGAGAGTAGTCTGGTGGTGATAGAGAGGCCCCGCTCGCCCTCAGGACCCCCGAGAGTGCAAAGGCTTTGTCCACAGGATTTGAGCTTTCGCGTTCACGAAGGGTTGTCCAAATGGCAGATACGAATGTCTTTTTAAACTCGCCACGGTGCTCAGACAGGGCGTCGGTGCTGCTTCGATCTAGCCACGTCTGTGGCCTCCCGAATATGACGAAATTGAGAAAAGTCCTGGAAAATTGATATACCTCGACCGCAAGACCCAACACAAGGAACGCGAAAACAAAAGAAAGAATTTTGAAGATCATTATAGCAACATCTGGGTCGTTGTGGCTGAGAGCTCTGAGAAGGACATATGTGAGGCTGTACAACGCCCAGTAAATCAACTGCGCAAACGCCACGCAGATCCAGTAGGTCGTCGTCAAGAACAGAGAGTTGTCTCCATGTCGGTTGAAGTCCTGAACGAGCTCCGCAAACGATGTTGCGACTCGGAGTTCTTCCACACTGCCGGTATCCGAGGGTGGACGGCAAGAGGGACGTGGAAAGCCGAGCCAGATGTCGACAAGAGAGCGCCAAGGGGCAAGCACAGACGTCAAAGTTGATGACATCTCAGGTTGCTTTACAGCACTGACGATGTCCTCCCATAGGATAAGCTTGTCGCCGTAGAGAAACAGCGAGTTCACCACCCTAAAATCGACACCATGAATTTCCCTTTCCTTCTTCGGAACTGAACCGTTGCCGCCTTGGCCTGAGCCAGACTGAGCCAGACTGAGCGAGGGAGTCACAGTTCTGGGCTGCCTCGGCTACAGTTGCCACGGGTCTAAAATGGCGGTGGAGTTACGGGACCCAGTTTTGGGACCTCTACCACCACCACCTAGCACCACCACCTAGCCGCGCTTTCCTTCACTCCAACTACAGGAGAAGAAAAAACCTGCAATTTTAAGACGTCGATAAATCATGTATATTATATTCGGATTCCAAAGTGTTGCTCTCGACCTTTTCCAGCGTCTCTAAACCCGTTGCGCCCAGGTCGAGTTGTCCATTTTTCTGAACAACTTATTATTGTAGACACTTCTTTCATCAAGCGCAATAATGACTAGATAGTACGGCATGTGTCATTACGGTTTAGCGCTACGGCTCGGGATTGCCAAAGGAGGAAAACGTCTGTTACGGAAGTTACCACCATATAAGTTTATAAGTACTATAAGGATACCTAATAGTATAGAATGAGATCGCCTAGCCGTAGACTTACCGACGTGCACGGATACTGCCTAGACAGAGATACATAAATAGAATTAATAAGGCTAAATATGCGAGGGAAGGAGGACACATTATTAACTTGAATAATGACTTGGGGTGGCGTGAACGACAATGCGCCCAGTATGCGTCGCTTTGATCGTTATCTCTCCCAGTATTGGAGCCGAAATATTGACACGGACATGCCCTGGCACCAACAGAGCGCGGGGATCAACGGGGCTTCCGAATCGGCAGATCCCGCCGTCCACCGGCATCAAATGTTTTGCATGTGGGGTATGGACAGAGATGGTCCATATCTAGATGTCCTCGAATGGCTGCACCCTAGAGTGATCTATGTCCAATTTTGGACCGCTAGCGATACGGCTAAGCGTAGATTCAATTTTCAAGGCCAAGTAGGTGTTATAAGAGCTAGAGCATACCCGGCCGGCCGGCCAAGGCAGCAATAAACATGGGAGAGGGGAACATGCTGTCGAAAGAAACCGTTGATCCAGGAGGTCGTCTCCCTCGGTGTACTCTCTAGGGGATCTGGATAGCTGCTCTCGAGCGCCGCGAGAGCGACTCTTATCTAGTACTGAGTAAGAGCGCCCATGGCGGTCAATGAGCGATACCAATAGACAGGGGTAACAAGGGGTCTAGTCAGGGGCTCGGAACCCAACTTTCCTACCGACAACTCAGCCACCGAAAGTGGAAAATCCCCGAAGGAAGGAGACATGTTTGTGAAGCAAACAACAAAAAGCAGTGAAAGCAAAGCAAACTTGAGCTGCCACACAGCGTTGCTTGCACATGGTCAACCTCGCACAGAGCGACACATGGCGATGAGATGAATGGCACTAGATAATCCATAGGGTACCCTTGTTGGAAAGCGTATGGCACCTGAACCCTCTAGCCCAACCAAACGGGAGGCCCGGGGGGCTTGTACTGCATCAACTTCATATCCTGAGCCTTCACTGGCCCGCCCTGCAAGTCTTGATTTGGCGGCACAAGGAGACCTATGATGCAGCAAGGTTAGCCTGGGCACCCAAAACGTGGGGGAGGGGCCATGCCTGCATCCTCGGGCTGGTAAGAGCCAGGGAATTTCGCGAATTCCGTAGGTTGCCCTCCACCAGGGCCGTGGATATTGACAAAGGCGCAGTTGACATAAAACTGCTGGTAGTCGAGCTGGTTGGTGGGCATGAAATTCTCGATCCGCATCAGATATTTCCCAGGTGGGGTGGTTAGAGGGATGGTGAAGTTGAACTGTGTCGGGCCGTCAGTCACTGAGTGCAGCGTTGGGTATGTGGTTAAATTAAAACACAAATTCTTGCACCGAAGTGTCACGTACCTCGGACACATAGGGGTAAATGGACCAGTGACTGTCGTCTAACGGCCCGGCGTAGGCAATCTTGAACCAGTCACCGTCCCCTTTGTAATTCTGGAGATCATCGTCGGGGGCCCGAGATAGATAAATTTGAGCAGGGCCCGGGTGCCAGAATGCGGGGTACTTAGCCTCGCTGGGCGAGGAGAAAACACCATCCCTAACTCCGTAGCCATCCGAAGAAACCCGGAAGCCAACTTCAGACCCAGCTAGGACATCTGCCGTTTTTGTTCGAGGGGCAGCGAGAAATGCACCTCTGCCACAGGTGATATTTTCGTTATCAGGACCGATAATAGGGGCAAGTTTGTACACTTGAGTCCACTCGGGGTAGTCCCAGTCGTTGATGGCGTATGGGGCCTGGACGTCTAAAACGTATGTCCACTCAGGGGCAGCAGTTCCGTTGACGATCAAGATTCCGTGTACATCTAAGACGGTCAGTAAAGTTCGAGAGACATTGAAGACGAGGTTATCTCACTGTGGCCCAGAACATCTGGTACCATCAAGGCCAGCAGCCCGAGGAGATGTTGTCTCATTGTGGTTGATATTGGAAACCTAGAGGCCTAAGAAACCATCTCTGGAGTTCTGCACGCACTGGAACAACGACAATCGAAGAGCATTAAGTACCTCAGATCTCTCAGGCCCTCAACCTCATCGGTAGAGTAGCATTTTGCATCCTCCCAGGTGCTGAACAAGGCAGCACCATCGCATGTGATATAGCAAGGGCCACTCAATGGGGATAAGTTAATGAATCGGGTATTAAAAATGCGGAGTGCGGGGAAGTCCCACCAGTTTGTTGGTTCGGTCAGCCAAACAGAGCATGGAAGATTACGGCGCAGTCGTTTTACGGTGCGGCTAATCATCTCGATACGCTCTGTGGGCTATTTAACCCCGACTTCAGCACAATCACATGGAGGTGCGGAGCGGAGTCTCCCTCTTCCGTTACCCGGCTCCTACGTTCCAGATATCATTTTCGGAGAATGCCGGGGTTCTATGTTCAAGTCACCGAAATCCTCAGCGAAGGAAGGTACAGGAAAAAAAGACGGAGCTGACTAGGAAGCACACTTCAACTCATTGCTTATAACACTTGATAAATTGCTTACTGCCTTTAGACAAATCTCCCAGGACTTCAGCTCAACACTTTGTGGCGCTCATCGCCAAGCTCCGCCTCCTGAGCTGAAAGGGGTTCAAGCCACAGTCCAGCTTTCTTGAACTCTCAATGGTCCGTCAAACTAGGGCAAATTCATTATTTAACTACTTCTAATAGGCATCACCCACAAGCAACAGTGGTTGTCGTTCCCTGATGTAGGTTGACAAACTGCCAAGCATCCAAGCATACAAGAGCAGCTTGGATCCGCCGTCCATTAGCATGCCCTACCTCGCTCTTCCTCTTGGGGTTATCTTCCATACTCCCATCTCAAGGTGTCGTCCAAGTTGAAGAGGGTCGTGAGGTCCCCCTTTTCGTTGGCGACAGCCAGTGTATTATATGTAGCATATCATTATTTTATCAAGATCTGATACATTCTTGCCAGGTCAGCCTACCTACCTAGGAACAATTGCTGATCACGAACGTATTTAGTGATCTCCTAAACAGCGTATAATTTTTCGTCGCTGAGATAACCTCCACCACCGCTGTCCCAATGTGTTCAAACTTCTTGACCCCATCCGAAACCCAGTTGGTTACCTGGCACGTGCTGCCGGTGCGAGACCATCGATTCCTCATCGCGGGATGAAGGTAGACGGCTAGGTCATTGTCGCCGTTGTTGATGGCTTGCACAACGATGCTGTCATCCGGATTCCGGAACGCCGTGACCAAGAGACTGGAATTTATAGGCGCATTTTCTTCGAGATACCACCCTTGCTTGACCTCAATTCTGTCGGCGCCCGGACGGATGAATCGGCTGTACTGTGCTGATCCCCAATATGTCGAGCCGATGGTGTACAGGGGCTTGGTTGGAACCTCAACTTGCGTCGCATTTTCGTTCTCCCCCCACATGCCCTGGCCACGGGAACCCTCCCTTGAACTAGGCGCCAGAATAAACGGTACGTCACCCCCTGCTTGACCTGCCCCAATCCAGTATATATACGCGCTGACATTTCCAGTTGTCAAGGCTTCATGAATGTTGATGGCGTGAAGTAGCCCCTCGTTTTCGGTGTGGTTCTTGTACCACGTCTGTGTCATTCCTAATCGGTCCATGATGGGTGAAATTTCCGTCACCCACACGGGGAGAGTCGTATTAAAGGGGCTGTCTGGCTTTGACGGACCTCCCTTGTAAGTGTGTGTTGAGACCAACGCAAGCCCCTTTTCGGCTCCGGCGTCCTGCATCTCCGCCAAAAGTTGCCTCTGCATCGACCAACCCTGCCCTTCGCAACAGGAGATTCCGACATCCGACAGGCCATTCTCCTTTAGCGCTGCGATCGCGGCAGGCATAACGTCCGCCGCCTGATACCCATCCGACAGCATCGTCGCATAATTCTTGCTGCTCCCTTGTTAGCCTACTCTCTCACCACAATCCGAAATTGATGAAGAACTCACACCAGGTTAGGCTCGTTCAGGAACCCCAAATACTTGATTGGTATTCCAGCCTCCACCCAGACCCTGACATACTTTGCCAAGTACTGTGCGTACCCCTGAATCCAATTCACCCCCTTACACTCCGGCCCCTGACCCTGCCCTCGCACACCGCACAGCCAACCCCCCATATCATCCCTCCTGTTTGTTTTCATGTACCCCGGTGCGCTCCACGCATCCGCGATGAACGTCTTGACCCCATAACTCTGCGCCTGCCTCGCAACCCAGACTTGTCCGCTGTCTTTTCCATCCCACGTGAATACAGACGATGCATTTGGCTGTGGCGAGTTCATGTGATCACCTCTCGAGTCGGGGGAAGATCCCAGCCCGATTCGGAGAATGGAAAACGCGGCGCCTTTGGTTGGGTGGAACAGGAGATCGAGGACCTCGGTGCGTGCGGGCTCAGGGAGGTTGATAATGGCGTTTGCGCGCTGGAACGCCTCGCAGATCCCGAAACCGTCAATTTTTTGATGTGTTATTGAAGGGATGATTGAGAGTGGGATGGCGTCGAGGGGGGGATTGGATGGATCGTTTTGGGCGAGAGAGAGGAGGAGAAGGTGGGGGAGGAGATGCCAGGCACGCATCTTGACGGCGGTTGCGGGCAACAGAGAAAACGCTTTGCACGAGTCTATCATGAGTTCTGGGTGACGAATTCGTTATATGAAGACCAAAATTGGTTCGGCACGGGCTACGCGTCCAAGATTGTGCAAGGTGACGCTCCGGGAGTTGTCCAATTTGGATATATCCGCTGCTTGTCCCGGGACCCATCTTGGCCATGGGTGTTCAGCGGCATTTTTATGCGTTCAAAGCGCATCATTGGGGGGCTGGCGATAATGTGGGAATAAAATCTTGTCATCGCCTCCACCAAGAAAAAATAGCCAGCTATGGTGTCGCGATGGGTAACTAAGAGCGGGAAAGAAAAGCCCACAGTTCCAAAAACATGAAAACTCAAGGGAAGGTCCATGTACAAACCTGCATCCTTCTGCGTTGACATGTGCTCAAATACTCGGTGCATCCTCATAACCACAAAGGACCTTGAATCTCCCATCAGTTCTAGGCACCACTTTCGTGTACTTGTTAGAGGCACGATTGGGGACTATCGCCTGGCCTCAAAACTCGCCATCAGGCCGTTTGACACCCCATAATCTCTTGATATCATTTGCTTTTGTATCATTTTCCTCTCGGCATCATTTCGTCCTTTCTCTTGCGTTCTAGCCGTCGCCTCCCAAGCAAATTCCTTCACTCTCACACCCCTCGCGCCCTAGGGTCGGCCAATCCCGCGGGTTTGCTGCATTTTATGTCTCCCTCATCTGTCTTTTTCGTCGTCGTCCTCGCTTCTGTCACGTCTTTGGCGGTGGTACAAGACACAATCCTCTCCTATGCTGACGTCAAATGTCCCACGTTCCCGAACAGAGCCAGCAACAGTTGCAACATCACATCACAACACCCAGGGCACCTGTGCCGGGGAAATGAGCCAGGAGTTGAGGCAAGAGGTGTGATCTTCAGGGCACTTCTCAGTGATAATGCCGAGTCTGCATCCTCACAGAACACCTCAATCAACTGCTGGCCCATTGAGCCCAAGTCCTACGATTTGACCCCTGTCACAAGCATTGTCACTGACGTATAAACTTCCAAGGCATTTTGATTGATATCTCTATGACTACAGGGTTTATGATCACAGGGAACCCAAAACGTTGCTGGTGAAAGAGGTCTCATTGGGATCGCACCGATGTTGACGGTCTTCTTCCCAAGCAGCAACGATGTCAGTACAACCGAGACGCAACTCAACTGCATGAATGCTATCGACATGTCTGTCGTCGAGAATGCCAGCGCTGTTAGGCACCCGGACAAGAAGGCTGCGCTAGGGAGATTGGGCACCAACGCCGTGACCGCGGGATTCATCATGGCTGTTGCGGTGGTTTTTCGCAATACGTTTAGATCATTTCTCCATTCTCCATTCTCTGTTACCTATTATCAGATATATCCCCTTTCTTATCTTCCTATTCCGGTATTTGTATCAAGGATCGGGCCAGAAGAAAGCGAGGAAGTGGTCAGTGCGAAAGGACATCAATTGCGCCCTCCCACGGCTTCCACTAAAAGGAAGGCCTGTTTAGCAACTGACAAGGGATTAGACGCGCTGCAATAGGCATCCAGCCGATCTCTTGAGCTCCAACTGCATGTCAGAAGACTTTGAAGGGATGTAGGAAGGCCTTGAAAGGATGTAGTGAGGAATACTAATATTTCCTGAACTGCCTGAATGGCCCCTCTCTTTTCCTTGGATGGGTGCATGAAATACCACATCAACGACTCCTGATACGCCTTGAAAACCTGGAATTGACTTATGCTGTCTGCCTGATGGCCCGTTCCTGTGGCCCGAGACGTCGTGCATAAAAATTACATGTCCAAGTCCTTCCCCTAGCTCACAAACTCAACGCAACCACCCCCCCATTGATCAACTCAAACTCCGGCGTGAACTGCCCTCCGTTGGTAACATACAAAGTCTTCCTCTCCTTCACACTTCCCCTTCCAAAAGCCGCACTCGTCGGATTCAGCAGTAGCGTCGCATTCTGCACCAATGTCTGCGCGCCTGGCAATCCAACCGGCACCTTGACAGCATAGTCAGGATGGCTGGCAATCCAAGCGTACCCCTTTCCAGTGATGGCATTGACATCCAGCGCGATATCATCATACACCACATCCGCAGCCGCGGCCGTGGAGCTCGAGATGACCTGGATGCTACCAACTTGGTTGCCGAAAAAGTCAACGGCGACTTTGCCGAAGAACTTCTGGGCCGAGTTGGTAAAGTACAAGTACGCCCCCTCCGCCTTGAGCCCGTTGATGCCGAGGTGGAGGCCCTCCATGGCCGTGCCTGTCGGCTCCAACAGCGGGGAGGAGAAGGCCACGGAGGAAGATCTGGTCAGGAGGTTGATGCGCCACACGCGGCCTGCTGCCGAGTCCGCGGCCATGAGGAGGAAGGGATTGGTCGGGTGGCGAGCGATGCCGTTGAGGATGGTGGAGCTGGCGACGGTGGTGATGAACTTGGGGAAGGGTGGGGATTGGGAGAAATCGACGGTCCAGATGGCGAGGGAGCCGAGGGCGGCGCGGGTGTTGGCGAGGTCCCAGGTGCCGGTGACGAGAGCGAAGAGATCCGGGGTGATTTCGGCGATGCCGGAGATGCCTGTGCAGTTGGGGAAGGTGTGCACGATTGAGGCAGTCGGGACAGAGACTGTTGGGTCGATTGAGAATAGGTCCGGGACAGACATGGAGGTGATGAGGAGCTTGCTGTTGGCGCGGACGGCGATGTTTTCGATGAAAGTGTTTTTGGGGAACGTGTAGACATTGCGGATCGTTGTGCCAAGGGCAGCATGCGCTGAGGCGATGAGCCCTAGAAACAGTGATGCCTTCATGGCGAGGATTGGCTGGGCTGACTGATGGGATGAGATTTCTGGCTTGTCGACTTGGAAGAAAAGGAAGTTCTTGTGCCATAATATATTGCTTATCTACCCTTGTGTCTTGCTCATCCATGATTGGCCAGCTCGGATTGTTGTCGCGTCGAATTGGGTTCAAGTTGCTAGCGCGTCTCTAGCGTTCCAAAGAAAGGACATAAATTTCCACTCAACCAATATTACTACGCTACTAGTGACTATGATAACAGGGGGATGCTTGTGAGTCCCAAGTTTTCCCCACATCCCGGGGGTTCACGAAGGATGCCCGCAACCAGTCTTGCCCGAGGATGCATTGCCCTTTGAGAAGCGGGCAATGGCAGTGATTAGAGACTATTAACCCTGGCATTTTGGGCAGTGTTCAGAAACCACTTCGGCACATCCTCAACTTGTGTTTTGGCTCGCCTTGCCAGGAACTCATCAACTCCAAGGCCGCTCGCTTGCTTCCATTTTTCACAGCGTTCTGGTGCATTCACACTCCATACCTATCGTAGTGGGGGTTGCAGGTGGGCGACATGCCCATGTTATGTGAAACAGGTTTCTCACAGTTATACAACCTGCCGTGTTAACATGCCGTGTTTCCTAGTAGGCGGCTGAATGATTTCGCTGCTCCGGGGGAGACACCATCGGCATTGTTGACATGATAGCGCAACTCAATTCTCGTAGGGTAACGTCATTTAAGGTGCTGGTCTCTTGGACGAAAAAGCGGGGTTTCATAAGATAGACATGCCAAGCGCTGCAGGATCTGCATCTAGGAATTTTAAGCATACCTGTCACGCAGTGTATGATCCTGGCATTGGCTCACGCCCCTTTCCCCATGCAGGAGCTTAGTCAGTGGAAGAAACGACATTCGGTGCTCTCTCAGCGCCCAGCATCTCAACAAAAGGGATCATGCCCACAGCGCGATATAAGTCCCAAACCCCTCGCATAACCTACACCTTTGTTTCCGCATTCTTCAACCAACTCCCATCAAAACAAGTCTTTGCAAAAAAAAAAACAACAAAATGGCTGACACCGTGCCTCCCACCCGTCGCCCCTTCCGCGGCTCCTGCCACTGCGGTTTCACCTCTTACATCATCTTCCTCACGCTCCCCCACTCGCCCGCCCCGGAATCGGCACCCATTCCCGGCCCGGAGCCCTTTCAGGCCTTTGCCCGCTGCAACTGTACCATCTGCCACAAGATCGGCACCCTGCACGTCCGTGTGCCTTTTGCGCCCGATGACTTCCTCCTCTTGTCCCCGTTAGATCCTCTTTCCGAGCTGGGAACGTACAAGCGGAAGCCGGATGGGTTCAGCTTTTTGTTTTGCAAGAATTGCGGAACGAGGTGCTTCACCTTTATGGGGCAGGGAGAGAATGTCGAGGTGGATCTGGGCGCGTTGGGAGTGGAAGGGGAGGGGAAGGGAAAGAAGGCAGAGGTGTGGAGGCCGAAGAGGGAGGGATGGAAGGAGGGCCGGGCGAATGGTTGTTATTTGAGCGTGAGCAATACCGACAATTTTAGGAAGCGTCTTCTGACTTGTGCGAATTAGGTCAATGGGCATTCGATTGAGGCTGGACAGGAGGGGTTCGATATTGGGACGTTTGTGGATAGGAACTGGGTGTTGTATTATGACTATCGGGAGTTGCATGGAGAAGCGAGGCCGCAAAGGTACGGGACGCCGCATGAATTTGGCGCATACTGAATGTAATGCGAGACGAATCCAGACGTCTACGATTTGCGTTGCTGGGCATGGTCCTGAGCTGCTGCTGCTTCAGCCTGAGCTATGATGATCCTAGCCTGCGTCTCCTGCACAACCCCGGAGCCTCGTTTCTTGCTACTCCGGCTAAGCCCGCCGTTGATCAAAATGGGGCAAAACAGCCCAGGGATAATTATGCGTTTCGGGCACACGCACCACAGAGCTACGACTCCAGTGTAGGGATCGCTCGTTGAGTATCCGTTTGCTATCCAAGCATGATAGCTGTCAAAAGCTTTTGGCTTCGGTAATGCGAGCTTTCACCAGCAAAACATGAAGGTATTACGAGCGTCATGAAACCATATCACACCTTGGAGACGCTGGAGACCCTGGGTTGAGAAGTAGTTACCCTTGCGCCTAGACGAGTTCGAGTTCGTTTTGATCTTGCTACATAGATAGATAGGTACATTCTAATAGCAATTTCACAGTTAGATTAATAGTGGGATGGAACTGTCAGAATGAAACTAAGTAATGGTTAATAAAGTAGCAAACCCAGCTTTTTCCAACCCTTAAATAGTCTCGTTTGATAGATATTCGCTACGCTAGCTCCCTGATTTGCGAATGGGTAGGGGCAGCTCCCAAAAGTCTTAAAAAAGAACCTAATCGGCCAATTCGTCCTCCTAAACCGTAAAAAGGCGTTGATCGTCGTAGTAAGCCATTGTGTGTGGGAGGTCGCCTCGCAATCGGCCATGGAGGGTAAGTATGGAACGTAAAACTCATGTGCGGCTTTCCTGACTCTGCTGCCGTTTCGCACCTTCAAACATGCCATGCGTATGTCCGCTTCAGTCTACCACATTTCAAATCAATTTAGAATAAGTGTGGAAAAGATGAAAAGAATTGGGGTTGAAATGGTGGAGAAATGGTGGAGAAATGGTGGTTGTAGGGGGGGTGAAATGGCGGCGAGCTTTCACAAGTGGGCGGAAACAGGGTGACTCGACTTACTAGAAACATGACATCTTGCTCCGTGTAGTGTAGGTCACGAATGAAAAACCCAACGTACGTTACCGAGCCCACGTATTGTATTGGATGGCCTTTGATATATGACGCCTGCTAAGGGGTCATACGCGATCAACAGCGCCCAAATTCCAGGCCATCGTGTTTTCCCGGGGCGGTTTGTGGGTCCAAGCTTTTTTTTTTTTTTTTTTTGTTTCGTACTGCGTACTGTTTGCTGTAACAGTCTGCTTACCTCGCTTGTCTTGAAGTTGAAGTCGCACGGCTACGTGCCTCAGCCAGAATCCACGGATGGAGGATGCATGGATTCTGATGTTGAGCAAAATGCCTGCATTATAAGGATACCACCGTTGTCCGACCTTCATGTCAAGATGAAAACGTCAACGATGAAATCTCGATCCTCGGCGGCCCTACTTTCCAGGGTACACCCCGGGAAATCATCCGACCGGACCCAACTCTCTTCAACACCTCATCACCTTGGGTCTAGTCCACACACAATCAACAAGCCTGATTCTCCCCTCCCAATCAGCAAAAACAACAGAATACTGCCCTTGAATTCTCGTAAACACTCCAAGCGGACTCCCGCCTTCAGATCACCACTTCCGCTCAACGCCTGCACATCTTTACCGTTCCTCATTAACACAACGAATTATCCCCCGCAACCCAGAGCACATCAGTCCCGCCGCCTCTCTCAACAGCAACCAACCCACTATCATCACTCGCCCAAAACTTACCCGCCACAGCTTTCATCCTTCCACGTCGTCCCCCCCGTCGAAGGGGTTGAACACCTGCCCCTGCGTCCCAAACCAATAACCCTCGACGAGGGATGCCAGTTGATCGCTCACTGCCCTACCCAATCTGCCAACTAGTACCAAGATATTAGCCGTCACCCAAAGACGGAAGTCTGAGGCCTCGCATCCCTAATTTGCAATCAGTAAAGGAAAAAAAGAATGAAATGAACGGAGGGATCCCACATGGAACAACAAAACAGGGTGGCTGGCCCTGAAGACAGAAACGTTGCAGAAAGCCACTGGGCACTGGCACACTGGGAATCTCTTGGAGTTGCATCTGTTCGGTCTTATGCCCTGGGGCGGGATGGGATGATGAGGTCGTACTCTACCTTCTCGATCCAGAAGCGGGACGATATGAATACAGCATGCGAGTTGGCTGGCGAATTCTTCTGGTTCCCGACCAGGAAGGAGATGTTGGCGGTCCCCGCCGGCGCTGAGCTTGGGATGAGCCGCCGAGACTTCAAAGGTGACATAATCGGGGATTTTCAACCCTTCCAGAGTATTCTTGAGGACGATGTTGGGATTCAGGATGATCTCGTTTGTGATTGTACCCTTCTTGTTGCTCATACTCAGATCATGCGGCTCCCGTAAAGTCTTGGTCAGCCTGGCCAGATCTAAGGGTATCTGGAATAGCTCGCCCTTCCTACCATTATATAGTCCCCAATTATGAATGGCATACTGTTGCGGACGAAGCGCCCGCTCACCACCGATAGGGATTTGTTGAGATCCCGCGTAGGAACTACACCCTGGGCATTGATTGCCGTTCCGTGAGGAATAGATGCCATGCGGACGATGCTATCCGTGTCGTGGAAGTTGGCCTTGGGGACATAAAGAAACATGCCGGGCTCAAAGTGGATGCCGCTGCCAAGTGCCCCTGGTAAACAGTCATCAAGTCTACTGACCGTATTCGTCACATTCTAGACAGTCTGCATGTAGGCCAGCCCGGTGATGTTGATGTCGTTCTGGTTGGCAAAACCGCGGTTCAGGATGTTGCCGAGTGTCGGACCAAATGTCCACTGCTCAGTGGTGAGATTCGCAATCAGAGTGTTGTCGTTGAGTCCATCCTCGATCATGGCGATTTTCGCTGTGTGCCGCGGTGCCTAGAGTATATTGAAACCATTACCAACCCAAAGCACCCCTGAGATGCCCAATTTGGAATTGGAGAGGCGGGTGAGGGCCTGCTACTAGACCCCCAGGGAGGTTTCCAACTACTGTTTCACCTACTTTTGACCCTCTGTCTACGGAAGTTCTGGAAAGAATACGGGTTTCTGTTCCTCCGTGGCCACACAGCGAGGGAATTGTGGGCCATGGGTACGTTCGATCCCATGGGCGAATGTGAAGTTGTTGAGGTCAAAGGTAGGGGCTGGATTGTTGATGTTCAGAGGCGGGAGGATGCGCCCGTCCGCTGTGGTTTGGCTGGCCATGTTGCGAGTGCCGTTGGGAAAGGAGAGAGGTAGATTCAGGAAGGGTAGCAGTGCTCATGATCAAACTGGGAGAACGAGAGTGATGATCAAACCCGGAGAACAAGAGTGGTCCTGGCCGTATCCTGGCCTCTTGGAGACCCTCGGCCTCCTGCTTGGCTCTCCACATGGCTTGGGTTGCTGCCTGCACCTTGTTCGGGCTCTAGAGAAACGCCAAGATTATGCCCATGTCAAAACCGGAGGAGTCTTCGAGGACGTAAGAGCCCCAGTGCTGTGCAGCATGTTGATACACCGGATACGTGCTAAGGTGGCGCTCTAAGCTCGCTATCTAAACCGCACATCCCGGAGTCGAAAACGGTTGCTGATAGATAAGGCCACACACTTGGCACCTGTCGTCCTTTGCCATTGACAACCATTTGGGTTGTATCGTTTCGGCACCAAGGTATCTTGTAGCGGTAAAGCTGGTGAAGATGACGTATTTGCCGTCTTGAATGTCAAGTTAGTGTGACAAAGGATTGTCACGGAGGTCGTGACAGCGGCTTGGAACAGAGATGTGGCCCTGTGGGCGCTGACCAAATCTATTCTGAACTACAATAATTGACTATGGCCTCGAAGGTCCTTGCCCTTTGAGATACAAGCTGGGTCCGATGAACTATTCTAAATATTGAGGTCCTCCTGGGGACCGAGTCTCCATGGCTTTTGCCTACTGACTATTGGCGTTTGCTAGTACAACCTTCCTGGCCTCGTAGCCTTATATCAGCCACAAGGCCAAACCTTGACACAATCATTGCGATCCGGTGGATCGCAGTGCCAACTAAGGTGTCAGGGGCGTTCAGCGTGTAACAAAATAGCCCCGTGCACCTTAAGATTATTCTATAATGAAACGGAATGCGAAGATGTGGGCCTAAGAGTAACAGGTTCATCTGTCCCCCCAAATCTGTTGTGAGGGGCATGTATGTTGTTGATCTGGTTTTCGTAAGTGCTCGCGCTCGGTCAATGGGCAAGTCCAGTCCAGGAACTAGCTCAACCACGACATCCGATGGTATAAAAGTCCAGTTTAGCCTGAAGGCAGATGGCGTTGACCGAGGATGTTAAATTGCTCGTTAGTTCGACCGGTATATAGCTACCGTTTGTACTACTTTTTCTCCCCACTGTCGCTCGGGTTGGTAATTCGATATATACGTTCCGGATTAGCAACCACTGTCCCGCTTCTGTGTAAGGAATAGCCCTTTGTTATATACACTGTTTTTCCAGAAGAAATCCAAAAAATCCAAAATATCTGGCTGAGAGAGCCTATTAGTGGGGATAATGGGAGTGAAACCGGTGACACCCGCCACTTGGCATTCTAGACCTTTATAAATGCTAAACCTCAATATATTGTAATATAGTCTCCCATAACCCTGAAGGAAACAAAGGCAAAGTGACGAAAAAATTCAAATTTGTTGCTGTATTTCAGATGTTGATACCGGCGTTGTTCTGAGTCTGAGTCTGACCTTCTAAACATACTCTGCCCACCCGGTATTATAGTTATAAAGTAAAATATACAATTACTGAGTTTTTTTACCCGGATGTAATAATAAGAATTTACTAAGCTTCAAAATGTTGCAGGATCCCTTCGACCGTAGGCTATAAGATTTTTTACAGTTGGTATCCGTAAAGATCCTGGCCCCGGGATTGAATTCTCCTCCAGAAGCAAATGTAGTTGCAATCAAATTGTGACGACCTGCGGGCCGCCCGAATGGGCGCCGTCGCGTCAATGGCCGGCACGGGCCGACATACCCCCGCGGTCGCCACGGTGCGGACAACAGTATGGACACGGTGATTGACACGGACTGCTCACCATGCTCACCCGGGGTTTGGGTGAGCACGGAGAGCGGACAGGATGAGGCTCACCCTGCTCTCCTGGATCACCAGAGAGCACGGAGAGTACGATGAGCAGAGTACGGAGATACCTGCCATTGCCAGTAGTATAGAAACTATCATTGTGCTCGCGATGAAGTGAGGGACCCCTGGTTCCTCACGCTAGCAATACATTGTTCTTGAGCACCGCTCAGTGAGACCCATCGTCCGGGACCTTGGAGTCTACGTTCTGCTTGACAGTGTATCACCCCTTCGAGAGTTGTACTAGCCCTCACTCAGTCACCTTGCACCCACCCTTCCTAGAGCATTGGACCCTGTCCGCTCTTACGATCTGTCTTTACCAGGCTCACCTCGGTGCACCTGGAGCAGGCCGTAACACTTATTTTATTGAAAAGCTGGGGTATAAAGGATTGGGAAGAGTTAAATTGTAATATAACAAAGGAGAAAGACGGTGAAAGAGAAGAAGATTAGTATTTTTATTAGTATTTGTATTATTATTTATGTTTTTATAGCTTTAGTATTTTTTTTAGTATTTTTGGTGTAGAATTTAATTAGTTTTAATTAATATTAATTAATTTTAGTTATAGCTTATACTAGTTAATAAAATTTTAGTATTAGTATAAATTAATTTAATTAATTTTAGTATAGGAAAATACTAAATTAATTAATTAATTTCACAGCCCTGTCTCTAGGTCTCCCGTGACAAACGCCCTCCTATTCCTGGCCCAGCTGGCGACCCACTGCGTGATTGCCTGTCCCCAGCCCTGCGCACGCAGGCGGCCTATCATCCTATGGTGTTGCACCGCGTTGAACCCTCCTTTGATGTCCATAGTGACTAGTGCGCCATGGCGCCCCTTGGCTCTCGCCGCCTCGCAATCGTGCACTAACGCGGCGACCAGGTCCGTAGCCGACCTCCCCGGCACCGCCCCCGCCTGCTGCGTGCTGACGAGGTCCGTGGCCACCGCCCTGTGTGACAGGACCTTGGCCATCAACCTCTCCAGTCCCTTCCCCGAGCAGTGTAGAAGTGAAATGGGGCGGTACGAGTTAACCGCCGCTGGCAGCCGCTTCCCGGGCTTGCCCAGGAAGATGACCCTGGCTATGCTATAGGACTACAGTCGCTAGCGAAATCGGCTTCCGCTTTTTACTCACAGTTCAATTTGTCTTGGGGCCCGATTTTGGGCCTCTTGGCTTACACCGTGACTGTTGCCACTGTCGAACGTCCCCAGACCACAGTCTTGCTTACATAACCTCACATAATCGGCTGGCGAACTCGTCCATTTGCAGGCTCCCACACGCAATTCGCGCCATCTCTCCTCGGGCCACGGCACGCACGATCCATGAACGGGAAACCAGAAGTGTGTTTTTTTCGGGCTACACTTCTGGGAAAGGCATGTGAAATTGATTTTTTTACAAAGGCAAAACTACTTTTCTCGCTTCCCGAACCCGCTCCATAGCAACCCCCCCCCCCCCCCCCATCATGCCCTCAAACCCGCTGAAAAGTAGCTAAAGAAATCGTGAGTGCCACATCGTAAGAAAGCTAGACGGCAAAAAGAAAGGAAAACGTTAGCACTTTAATACGGCAAAGACGCACGAGGCGCGGGAAGGAAAGCGCGTACTACCATCTATCCCGCTCATCTGATCGACGTTATCGGCCACATAGAGCCACGACTCTTTGTGCTTCTCGTGCAGTTTTTTCAATAAACCCAAACTTATAAAGACAGATTCCCGGCGTAGGAGACACTCCGCAGGGTCGATAATGCGGCTCGGGTGCTGCAAGCTGCCTAGCATAACCTGAAGCGTGGTGGCCAGATTGCGGAAGTCGTCCAGCTCCATCTGCACCATCTCCAGCCAACGCCCGGGGATGCCCAGATAGCCGGGCCAGTCCGGGTCGATCCCAAGGCTCACCAGCCAGCTCTCGGGGATCGTGTCGGGGATGCCATAATTGCGCCTCTCCTTGAGCAGCAATGCGCCAACCTCGTGAACCCTCTTTAGCTCCGCACTCATGCGTGCCAGTGTCTCCAGCCGTAGGGCCTCGGGAGAGCTTGTGTTCTGAGTGTAGGTCCTCGGCCTGTGGATGGACAATTCCAAGAGGTCTCTTCCCTGGGATTGGAGCCATTCCACAGTGGGCATCATGTCCGCAAACATCCCCAGCTCAACAAGACATTTTATAAGCAATTGCAGGGCCCCGGGCATTTCCTCTGAAGTCGCCACCGGACTAGAAAGCCTGGTGAGTCTCTCCCCTAGAAAGTACAACCACTCGGCGCACGTATCAGCATCTAACGGCTTGGGGAGTTTTAATTCCACATCGGCACAGACTCCCGCCAGTGATAGGCCGGTCACGAAGGCATCCATCGAGGCTGCTTGACATAGGAGGAGCCGGCTTGAATCTGTCTCGCTTGATGCGGGCACCATCGGAAAGACGGCCATCATCATGGGCCGGGAATAGCTCTATAACAACGGAGCGTCGGTTGTATTAACATCTGCCGTGCGTTGAATGGAGGACGAGAGGGCAAAAGGAAATCAACATACCATATCTTTGTTCATATACTTCGGCCAGGAGGGTGTCCATGCGACGGCCTACACGCACTAGCGCGTTGTTTTCAATGTCCTTGGACATCTCCTATAGGGCCTTGTTAAAACCGGCGAGTCGTGCTTGGAGTTTCTCGGGCTCCACAGCGTCGACTATGTGAGGAGAGTCCACCTTCGGCTGTACGATCAACAGAGCCATCTTACCCTATGTCTCCCAGAGGGCCCTATCCACATCTTCTGGCGGCGAGGCTGCGGCGTTCCCTTGGCTCGGGAGAGGAGACCCGTCGCCGTCACCGAGGAGTTTCAGGGTCATCTGGGCTGGAGGGTGGTCTGACCAGACTCTTCGTAGACAAGGTAAGTAGGTGGTGAAGGTGCAGGTCCCCGAGGCGGCGTCTTATCGTTCGTGGTGTGGGCTTCCTGAGCAAGAATAGATCCGGAGACTGATGAAGGCGAAGAAGTTGCCATTGACACGACACGGGGACCGGCCAGCTGTGCTTTTATAACAACTCTAGCGCGGTAAGCAGGTTCTTGCCCCCAGCCCAGAGGAGGCCTGTTCGTCGACCCCTGCGTCGCCAGTCCGGAAGGTCCTCGTCGAGACGCCAGACAGTTCTCCTAGGATCCGCACGATGCTCAGACGCCCCTGCGGATCGCATCAGAAGACAGCCACCATCAGACGGAGGTGCAGGCCAACCCTGCAGGCGACCGGGGCTACGATTGATCGAAAGGCTGGTCAAAGGCGAGAACTAGTATCGGGAAGTCTTGAATACTTTAAATTAGGCTATGTACAGCAGTTTAAATCTATCCCAACAGCTATGCTGGCTTTACGAGTTACGCGAGTGAGTCCTGTTGTAATTCCTGACGGTTTGCGAGCCGATTCTGTGGGGTTATGTCAGCAAGGCTGTGTTCGGGAGGGACATTTAACAGTGGGAACAGGCACGGTGTAAGCGCCAAGAGGCCCAAAAGCAGGCCGCCAGACAATTGAATAGTGAGTGAAAGTTTCGCTATGTACAGTAGAGACCGAAATGAGTGTCTATGATTTCAATGTTCAAATGCTCTCAGAAGGGCCAGTTTTGTGGCTCACGGTGACTCATACAGTGCGCTTTCCCGATACTTTGTGCAGGCGCTTAGCCGAAACTTGCTGCGGTTTCTAAGACCAAAAGTATAGGCCACCTTGAACCAGGGGCTGGCTGACTAAGAAAATAAAATGGAATTAAGCAGCATGACAATGACAAACGGTTAACTACATAATGGAATCAACCAGATTGGTAATCAGAAACGCCCTAGCTACTCCACCGGTCCACAGCTGCCAAGGACGACAGTGTGTATGGATGCTTCGGACCAAGGACTTGCTGCTGAGCCCGGGCACAGTCCTTAATCAGGGCTAAGGCCTCTACATGCCGGCCCTGACTTTTCCAGGTAAAAGCGAGGTTGGCCATGCTCGTCAGCGTATCTGGGTGATCGGCCCCAAGCTTGGTCTTAAAAGTCTCCATCACCTGCACAAACAGCTTCTCAGCCTCCTCCCACCGGCCCTGGTCCCTGTATATCGACGCCAGGTTGCCCATGCTTGTCAGCGTAGAAGGGTGATCAGCCCCAAGCTTGGTCTTGAAAGTCCCCATCACCTGCACAAACAGCTTCTCAGCCTCTGACCACCGGCCCTGGTCCCTGTATGTTGACGCTAGGTTGGCCATGCTCGTCAACGTAGAAGGGTGATCAACCCCAAGCTTGGTCTTGCGAGTCTCCATCACCTGCACCTCCAGCTTCTCAGCCTCCCCTAACCGGCCCCTTAGTTTATACGCTAACCCTACCATTGTAATTGCATTTATTGTTTCTTCCCGCTCCTGCCCCAGCACTTTTTTCCTCATTTTCATCGCCTGTATAGCCATTTTCTCTGCTTCAACTCCATTCCCTACACGCCATGCATACCAAGCCGCCTTATATAGTACTGTGGCCCAATCTTGCAACGACAGCTCTTCCTTTGGAGTAACTGCTGTTGCAGACTTAACGTGCGGGAAAAGAGCTTGGCATTCACCCCAATTCTCGTATTCGCCTGTCGGGAGCCTCTCGCAGAGCCTTCGAAGAAGTCGATGCCTCCAATGATCCTGCTGTCCGTGGGCTTCAAGCCATTCGAGCGTAGCTAGCTGCACTAGCCGATGCATTTCCAAAGTCTTTCCGTCCTTATTAGCTGAGATAAATGAAAACTGTCTTAATGTCATTATGTCGTCCTTAAGTCCATCGTTGTCCTTATTATAGCTGCTCTCGTTGTCGTCGTCGTTGTCGTCGTCGTTGTCGTTATCGTCGTCGCTATTGTCGTAATGGTCGTCATCACCGCCCCATCGAAATCCTGCATCATCGCTATCGTGTGCATTTCTTGCCCCCGAATCCTGCTCTTGCCACCTTTTTGTTTCCCCGTCTTGACCCCGAAGCAGACTTGCCGGAATGCCTTGCCTGTCGCAAAAGCTCATTAGCGATAAAACGTGAATCGCTGATGGTCTGATATCATGGACATGGTCGAATGATATCTGCCACGTATTAAGGATCGAATTCTTAGCGCTTGGATCTCGGCGAAGCTTTCCACCCACGTAGCTAAGAAGACCTGCCTTCCTGCGGTCACTCTTTCGGAACTTGTCAAGATATTGCTGCACCGAGCATGGCGGCCATGTTTGCGAGATATAAGCCGCCGCCTGAACGATAGCAAGCGGCATATACTCAAGCGCTGCAGCAAGCTCTTCCACACTGCCCCCTGCTTCTGCTTGATGCTGGCCTAGCTTCCTTCGCAGGAGTGTTAACGCGTGCTCCTTATCCATCGGATCGACTGTGATAATATCCCGGTCTTCGGCCAGTTCTGATGCAACCTGTCTATTGCGCGACGTGACAAGAACTGATCCATGCTGGCACTGTGGAAGGCACCGGATAAGCGGCAGCGAGTTTGTGCCGTCTACGCCGTCAGTATGCCCACCTCCGCTAGCATACGAAGCCGTGAGGAAGTCCGCATTATCAAGATTGTCCAGTATAAGCACCCAACATCCATTTCTCTCGTCAGCCAGCCAGCCGCGCACCAGCTGAAATATGTTGGCCTTTAAGTCATGCCGCCCAGGCGCTGTGACATGCGCTGCGATTTCTCGGAAACTCTGCTCGAAGCGGGCCGCATTGCTAGCATGAACCCAGAAGACCCACGCTTTAGGTGATCGCTCTTGGATACGGTATGCATATTCGATGGCCAGTTGAGACTTGCTTCGAAACAGTCAGCTATTAGCCTTGTATGCGCTAGACGGATCGACATACCCGACGCCGCCTAGGCCGACAATCGCAGTCCGAGACCCCGGTCGGCCACACTTTTGGGATATCTGGCTGAGAAGAGTTGGCCTCTCGACAAAGTCCTCATCGCGGCCGAAGGGAATCATCATGGACGGATTTGGCTGGTTCTGCGGCCGTCCTGGCCGCTCTGAGAGTTCATCGATCTCCCGCCGCAGCCTACGGATCGCATAATCCTTTCCCTCACCATAGTTCGGCACCATAAAGACCCCAAAGATGCCTAGAAGACAATATGCCCAGTCTTCTTCATACTTGGTCTCGCGCTTTTCCGCCCATCGAAACCGCTCCTCAACGTCGAACTGCGATAGCTGGTTAGACCGGAGCACCGGGATCCCAATCCCCGTAATCTCGTGGATCTGCTGTTCAAGCGACTTCTTGTCACCAAGCCGCTGGCCATCGTTTGAGAAGAACTCCACTGACGCCGGCGCAAGAAGCTCCTGAAGTGTCCATCCTCGAGTAAACCATCTGCTCTCCCGAAAGGCCGACATCCACGGAGTCTCGGACGGATCGCCATGCGGCTTTTGCTCGTGCGTAACTGAAACGTCTGAAAGGTATACGTAGCATCGAGTCGCATCCCGATACCAGCGAAACATGGAGTTGATAGATATCTGGACTTCGATTGGGTCGGATTTGTTGATGCAGCATGTATCCACCCAGAAGTGCTGGAGGCCGTTACGTCTGGCCTGTTTCGCGCAGAACTCAAGTTTTTTGTAGCCCACCTTAGCGTCCCCAACCCTGTCTATAATGTCTTTGTAGCTGACCTCGTCAGTATCTGGCCCCCATCTGTGCGATAGTATCGCATAGGATGGAATGTCAGCGTTCAGATCCTCCGTTAAGCGGAATCCCTTTCCGTCAGCGTATTTCAGAAGCCGCATGGTTTGGGGACTTCGTCAGCGCAAGAGGCCACCGCAAAGAGCTCGTGGACGGAGGTGAGCTCTCAGATGTCGAAATCTGTCGAGCTGGACGAAGCGACAACGCTGCAACACGCCGAACAGTATTGTAAAGGTTTGGGGTTGAAAAAGGTGATCTGACGCGGGGTTGGGCGCAACTGAGGCCGCCGCCAAGTCCGCAAGAGCCCCGCATCGCGCGACAGAAAAACCACGTGACGGCAAGTTACCGCCAAGCCAAGCCCGGGGCCGATCACTGACGAGCATGGCCAACCTGGCTTTTACTTGGAAATGTGAGGGCCGGCACATAGAGACCTCAGCCCTGATAGAGGACTGTGTTCGGGCTCAGCAGTGAGTCCTCGGTGCGAAACATCCAGATGCACTATCGTCTTTAGCTGCTATTCCCATTCCCAATTTGGTTGAGACGCATAATATGCAATTAACCGGTTGTATCTGTTAAGCCGCTTAATTTCATGTGGCCGGTGTCTTAGTCAGTCAGCATGCATCGAGGTGGCCCGTGCTTTAGATTTGGAACATCGCGGGCTATGTCAGTACAAAGCGTTGGAAGAGAACACTGTATGAGCCACCGTAGGTGTTACGGCCTGCTCCAGGTACACCGAGGTGAGCCTGGTAAAGACAGATCGTAAGAGCGGACAGGGTCCAATGCTCTAGGTGGGGTGGGTGCAAGGTG